>CM038674.1:278287425-278847425 GCA_021605145.1 Aegilops bicornis
CATTTGGACTTTTATATGGTTCAAAGCAATAGTCTAGTTTTGACATGATAACTTAAATACTCAAGCATATCAACAAGCAACCATGTCTTTCAAAATATCAACGCTAAAATAAGTTATCCCTAGCCCATCATTATCGATGGAAACGACACCTATGGGATCACGGGGAATCCCTTCTACGGTCGACAGGCGCGGGGCTGTGGAAAGAGCGGGTTTAAGAGACCAACACGGGGAATTTATCCAGGTTCGGGCCGCAAGTGATGCGTAATACCCTACTCCTGCTATCTTGTGTTTATCTGGTGTTCTTGGACTAGCTACAAAGCATGCAGGGTTCAAAAAGTCTGAATCCTCTCTCTGTACGCTGTGGGCCTCCTTTTATAGTCAAAAGGGGCTGCCACAGTGGCACACAGGAGGTGGAAAGTTGTACAGTGGTTGAGTTCATCGTCTAACATCACAGGACAAAACATATTAAATGCGCTACTTAGGTGTCCTATTGCTTTATCGGGGGCGGTAATGAAGCCCGTCCCGTCCATCGCCGCTTCGCCTCGCTCTGACGCGCGTCCAGGCTAACTAGGCGCGCAGCGCCATGCTAGCTGGCTGCTGAGTTGGCGCAGTGGTAGAGTCTTCATGAAGATCTGCATGCCACCACGCAAGTGCTTGCTGAGTTGGCCTGGACGCTGCACGTCGCCACGCAGGCGCTTGCCTTGTTGGCAGGTTGATTGCTATGTTGGAACGGTGGTGGAGCCTTGGCAGGTGGGGGCCTGGCTGCGGCCCCGCAGATGTCCCCGGCAAGGGTCTTGCCGGGGCCCCGACAAGGGCCTTACCGGGGTCTCGTAGGTGTCCCCGGCAAGGATCTTGCCGGGGGTCTCCGTCTTCTGGTCCTCATCTAGCATTGTATGTCCTTGGTCTTTACACAGATCTGCAAGCCACCACGGAGGCGCCTCCCGAGCCTTGGTTCCAATGTGGTTGATGACGTCGGAACTCTCAGGCTCAAGGGTGGCGGCTCCGCTGGTGTTGGGCAAGTTGCCCCGGCAAGGCTCTTGCCGGGGCCGTGAAGGCCGCCCCGGCAAGGACCTTGCCGGGGGAGTTTCACCTCGCCCCTCAGCTCTTCATGCTTCTGGTCTTGAGCACGGCTCTGGTAATCTTTGCTTCTTCTGCCCCGCCAAGCGTGGCCACGGGCGTGGGGCTGCGACTGCCCGCGCACAAGTAAAGGGGTACAAAAAGGGACCCCTACTTTTGTACACCGATAGGAGCCCCCGGGCCTGAGCCACATATAAGCGCGGGGCGTTATTGGGACAGGCCCAGAATGGTGCGCGGGCGCACGCTGCGGAGTTTTTACTGCAGTAACTCCCTCGCTCGTTGAGCTTCCCCGCGACCTACGTTGAATGCGTGATGTGGGGGTCGTGCGTGGGGCGGTTGCAGCACGCCTGCGTCACATCGTGGTAAATGGTAAAGAGGCGGCCCGCGCCTTCCCCGTAAAAATAGGAAAACGCAGGGGCGCGACTCATTTACTAAGTGGACTCGAGTCGTGGCCTTCAAGGCGCCCGTGCCCCATGATCACAGTGTGGAAAACAGTCGCTTCACTTGTCTTCTTGATTTTGGCTTGCTCGCCACGTGTCCCCCATGCCCCGAGGATGGTAGGTGGTGGACGCGGAGGGCACGGGCCTTAATGGCGAGGCGGGAAACCGTTGTCGCTGATTGGAGCAGCGGGTCAGTCCTGATTCCCTGCGCCCCTAGCGGCCGGATTGGTTAAGTGGGGTGGCCGAGCCCTGGCCCCGCCCCTTTATAAGAAGGGGAGGGGGATGGCACCCCTCAATCCTTCAACATTCATCTCCTTCCACCTTGACTCCTTCCTTCCCTTTTCTATGGCGAGAGGGCACGCCGGCACTCCAATGGCGACGACGAGGGTCTCTGCTTGACAGCGTGCCCCTCCTTCCCGAGAGCTCGTAGCGGCGGAGCCGGCCGCGAGAGGAAGGGAGAGGGGCGAGGCCGATGACGCCGCGGCGCTCGGGGAAGAGGAGGACGGGGCGGTGCACCGGCCTCGCCTCCGCCAGTGGCCCCTCACCCAATGGAGGGCCATGTCGAAAACCAGCCCCGCGAATTCTTCATCAGGCTGCACAAGCCAGTGTGCCGTCATCTTCGTCTCCCCACTACGTTTGCTCGAGAGATGGAGCTCAACCCGCCACAGGTTTTGAGGCTGCATATGAGGGGCCGCGGGAATGGCAGCATGCGGGTCGACGTCGACTTCCCCGCCCCCCATGTTATATATCTCCGTCGTGGATGGAAAACCTTCGCTCGTGCCCATAGCTTGTCGGAGGGGCTCGTTCTCCACTTCAAACTTATGGAGAATGGCCTGCTCTCCGTCAAGGTCTTTGGGCACTTGGGAACTCGCCTAAGGTGTTGCGTGGAGAGCTCCTCCGACGGTGAAACCTTCTCCTCAAGCGGGAGTGATGAGGAGGACAACGACAAACACGACGAGGGCGTCAAGCGGGAGGACGCTGACTCCGACTCCGACTGACCGCGCCGCCCTCCTCCCTCGGCCACCCGCCCTACCGAGGGTCTTCCTCGTCAAGCTCTCCATCGGCGCGTTCCCCGCCGCTTCCTTGTTGCCTTCACCTGCCGCACCTGGGAGGAAAGGGGCAAGAACGGAGATCATGGGGCGCCTATCTTTCTTTTAAATTGCGGGCACTTGCCAAATATTTATTTCTAGATAATGTAATCTCACGAGCCCATGCTTGTGTCCTGTAACCTCTGTTCTTGCATCAGCATGTTTAATGAAAAAGTCTAGCCTTCTCGGGAACCCATGCATGCGTACGCTGGTGCGAAGGCGAAATACCTCCTTAATGTAAATAAACGAGTCCTCCTGGCAAGCTATCCTGCCGGTGCCCTCTGCGCCTGCCGAAGAATCATATCTGCCGGGTTACAGACAAAGGGTCCAGCCCGCCGTCCACCTCCTTTTATCAAGGGCTACTACGACCACTTCGACCGAAGCAGCGTTCAGGCCAGAAATGGGAGCATCCGAGTTTTTAAATGAGAGTGGTGAGATTTTTTAATGCACAAGTCATAGGTTACGAATATGAATGGGCAAGAGGTAACCTTTATCTGGTTGGTTTGCCGAGGATCGCCACGCCAGGCGGTCTTCTTGACTTCTTGCAGGGGCAGGGTCCTTGGCGGATTGCGTGCCCTTGCCGTGGCTGGAAAGAAGAGAGGGCAAGAGCATGGAACCTCGATGGTCCACTAACATTTATTAGAATCAAAAAGCAATATAGTACCCTAGACAAGCATGCATGTACGTATACACATAAACATGGAAATTGACAGGAAACTATACATACTAAGGGATTCCTTTCCCTTACTGCGCATAGGGTCTGCGCCTGGCTCTGTACATAGGGTTACATGCTTTGACGGCAAGGCTAGTACAAATTGGGGGTTGCCGGGGATCCCGGCAACCGCGCCTTAGGGGTAAAACTTGCGAAGATGTTCGATATTCCAGGAATTGCTCACCGAAATGCCATCTTCGGTCTCCAGGCGGACTGCGCCGGGCCTGGTAACTCGTATCACCCGATAAGGGCCTTCCCACTTTGGCGTCAACTTGTTTGAATTCTTGCGGATCAGATCCACCGAAGAACAAGGTCGCCTTTCTCAAGGCTTCGGGCATGGACCCTGTGGCTATGGTAGCGGCTCAAGGCTTGCTGATAGCGAGCGGCTCGCACAGCAGCCCGAAGACGATCTTCCTCAAGGAGTGTCGCATCATCTTGGTGCAACTGCTCTTGCTCAAGCTCATCATAAGTGAGCACTCGAGGTGACCAGTATACGAGTTCAGTGGGGAGAAATTCTTCTGCCCGTATACTAGGGCAAAGGGTGTCTGCCCAGTGGCTCGATTTGGTGTCGTCCTGATTGGCCAAAGAACTGTTGGCACTTCATTAATCCAGCGCCTTCCGCACTTGTGCAGCTTGTCAAAAGTTCTGGTCTTGAGGCCTCGCAACACTTCTGCATTCACCCTCTCAGCCTGGCCGTTACTTCTGGGATGAGCAATAGAGGCAAAACAGACCTTGCTGCCGAGGTCTTGAATGTACTGCATGAAGGTGCGTCTCGTGAACTGCGTGTCATTGTCGGTGATGACTCTGTTCGGCACACCGAAACGACAGACTACTCCCTTGAAGAACTTGACGGTTGACTGTGCTGTCACCTTTCTCACTAGTTCCACTTCCGGCCACTTTGTGAACTTGTCGATCGCGATGTACAAGTACTCAAAGCCCCCGACGGCATGGGGAAAAGGGCCCAGTATGTCGAGCCCCCAGACCAAAAATGCCAGGAGAGAGGGATTGTCTGAAGAGCTTGGGCTGGTTGATGAAGCTTCTTTGAATGGAACTGGCACACTTCACACTTGGTTACTAGGGCAGTTGCATCCTGGAGGGCGGTGGGCCAAAAGAAGCCTTGCCGGAATGCCTTGCCGGCAAGGGCCCTCGACCCTATGGGGAGCCACACATGCCTCCATGTATCTCCGCCAACAGCCTCAGTCCATCCTCCCGAGGAATGCACTTCAACTTCACGCCGTTCAATCTCCTTCTGTACAGGGCATAATCCACAAACTGGTACATGCTGGACTGACGGGCTACTTTCTCTGCTTCTTCCTGCTCCTTGGGGAGCTCTCCTGTTTGGAGGAAACAGACGGTGGGCTGCGCCCATGCCGGAGCCTGGGCTCGATGGCAAGGACCAAAGGCACATCTTCGGCCGTGAGGGCAACTGCCTCTATGGTCAGGGCTTGAGGCCCTGTCAGGGGTTGCTGCTCTCCGGCAAGCTTGGGACACCCGGCAACGTCCTTGCCGGCGGCTCCTGGGAGCTCAGCGGGAAAGTACTTGCCAGGGCCCTCGTTCCTTCATCTGCTCTATCCCGCTGATGGTTCAACGCATGGCTGAGTTAATTGAAGCACAAAGGTACCTGGTTCCACAGGCAACTTGAGGGCCGCGTGTTTTGACAGGTCGTCAGCAACGCCGTTCTCCGCTCGGGGAACATGCTCTGCTTGCAATCCGTCAAAGCGCTCTTCCAACTTCCTCACTTCACCCACATAGGCCTCCATCAATGGGCTCTGGTAATCATTGTTGACTTGCTTGACGATGAGCTGTGAATCACCCTCGACAATGAGCTTCCTGATCCCAAGGTCTGCCGCGATCCTGAGTCTGGCAAGCAGTTCCTCGTACTCCACCGTGTTGTTCGTTGATTTTTTCCGGGGAAAGTGCATCTGAACTACATACTTGAGGTGCTCTCCGGTGGGTGCGACGAGTAGTACGCCGGCACCAGCACCTTGCAATGAGAAAGCTCCATCAAAGTACATAATCCAATCGCGGCACGTTTCCTTGCCGGGAAGGGTGGTCTCTTGAACTTCTTCATCGGGCGTTGCGGTCCATTCTGCTATGAACTCTGCCAAAGCTCGGCTCTTAATCGTTGAAGTACTTTCAAACTTGAGGACAAAGCTGGACAGCTCCAATGCCCACTCCACAATCCTCCCAGTTGCATCTGGGTTGTGCAAGATTCGTTGCAACAGGAGGCGGGTGACAACGGTGATCTCATGTGCTTGGAAATAGTGGCCCAGCTTTCTCGAGGCCATGAGGAGGCCAAAAAGTAGCTTATGCATACCAGAATACCTTGACCTAGCCCCCTGCAAGAGGGAACTGACAAAGTAAACTGGGTGCTGCACCATCTTCTTCTTCTGTCCCACTTCGCCCATCTGCTCAGACTCTGCCTTGCCGGGAATGGGTCTTGTCGGGGGTTCGGCCTTGCCGGTGTTAGGCTCTGCCTGGGAGGGCCCTGGCCTGCCATCCGATGGCTCCGCTGCTACCTCTGCTTCTCCCTCAAGTTCCCTCTGCGCCACCAACGCAGCACTGACCACTTGATTCGTTGCTGCTAAGTACAGCAACAACGGCTCTTGTGGTTTGGGCATGACTAGTATTGGCGTGGAGGAGAGGTACCTCTTCAAATCTTCCAGTGCAGCCTCTGCCTCCGGAGTCCACTTTACTGGACCCGCCTTCTTCAAAACTTTGAAAAAGGGGAGGGCACGCTCAGCAGATTTGGAGATGAATCTACTCAGGGCAGCAACGCAGCCAGCGAGCCTACAGACGTCTTTGACCCGTTTTGGCGCGTCAATCTGCTCGATCGCCTTGATCTTGTCGGGATTTGCTTCGATTCTACGTTGAGACACAAAGAACCCAAGAAGTTTGCCGGAGCGGACACCGAACACACACTTCTCTAGGTTAAGCTTGAGGTTGATCTTGCGCAGATTTGCAAATGTTTCCTCTAAATCTTACACGAGCGTGGCCCTGTCCTTGGTTTTGACCACTATGTCATCCATATAAGCTTCCATATTTCTATGTAGCTGGGGCTCAAAACCAATTTGGACCGCTCGGGCAAACGTCGAACCAGAGCTCTTCAACCCGAAAGGCATTCGTACAAAATAGTACGTACCACATGGGGTGATGAACGCGGCCTTCTCTTCGTCTTCCTTCGTCATGAAGATCTGGTGGTATCCCAAATAGGCGTCGAGGAATGACAGCAGGTCACACCCGGCAGTGGAGTCTACAATCTGGTCAATGCATGGCAGAGGGAAAGGATCCTTTGGACAAGCTTTATTGATATCTATGTAGTCAATACACAGCCTCCACTTCCCATTCGCCTTACGCACAACCACCGGATTGGCCAACCACGTGGGGTGGAGTACTCCTCTAACCAGGCCTGCCGCCTCCAACTTCGTGATCTCTTCGACGATGAACTCTTGTCGCTCCAAAGCTTGCTTTCTGACCTTCTGCTTGACGGGCCGCGCCTGAGGGCAGACAACAAGATGGTGCTCAATCACCTCCCTGGAAACGCCGGGGATGTCGGATGCTTGCCATGCAAACACATCAACACCCGCCCGCAGGAAGGCGACGAGCGCGCTTTCCTATTTGCTATCGAGGGTGGAGCTTATAGCGAAAGCTCCGCCCGTGTCGTCCTCCTTGACGGACACCTTCTTAGTTTCGAGTGGTGCAGCCTTGGACTTCTTGCTCTTGCCGGTGGAACCCTCTGGCACGTCCTTGACGGGGGCGCAGCACTCCGAAGAGGCACGCTTGCCAGTGGGTGCAAGAGGTCATGCCGGAAGAGATCTCGCTGGAAGAGGTCTTGCCAGCAAAGGTCTTGTCGGCCTTCTTCCTTCCCGGGGCTTGTGTGGCAGGAGCAAGTGCCTCGGCGGCGGTTGCTGCAACTGCCTCTCGGTAGAGTTGGTCAGCGCGGATGAGCGCGTCTTTCTTGTCAGAGGGGACAGTGATGATGGTCAGTCGCCCCGTCATGTTCAATGTGTTGTAAGCGTAGTGTGACGCCGCCATGAACTTGGCCAGCGCTGGGCGGCCAAGGATCCCTTTATATGGCAAGGGGATCTCGGCGACATCGAAAACGATCTTCTCCGTCCTATAGTTCAGCTCACCCCCAAACGTAACAGACAGCGTGATTTTACCTTTCGGCTGACTC
Source organism: Aegilops bicornis (assembly GCA_021605145.1). Classification (NCBI taxonomy): domain Eukaryota; kingdom Viridiplantae; phylum Streptophyta; class Magnoliopsida; order Poales; family Poaceae; genus Aegilops; species Aegilops bicornis. The sequence goes on from CM038674.1 coordinate 278,294,920, forward strand.
CTTCCGGGTTGACCCCTTGAAACGTGCCCGTCTCCTCGAGATCTCCATCAGGAATCTGCAGCTTCTTGATCACAGCGGGCGAGATCAAATTCAGACCGGCCCCACCGTCAACCGACACTTTCATCACCTTGAGGTTGTGTATCATTGGCGAAATCAACAACCGCAAACACCCGACCGCAGTTGTGCGATCAGGGTGATCCTCGGTGTCAAAAATGATGGGCGTGCGGGACCACTTCAGTGGCTTCTAGGTATCGAATGATGGCTCTGCGGCAGTGACCTCACGCACCCACTGGTTCAGTCGGCGGTGAGAGATGTGCAGCGAGGCGCCACCGTCGACGCACATGGCCTCTGTAGCTTTCTAGAATTTGTGCTCGCCGGACTCGTCGTCCTCACCGTGATCATCATCTTCCTCCTTCTTGTCGCGGCCCCGAGCGGGCCTCTCTTGTTGATCCTTGGCCTCCACGCTTCTTGCCGGACCCCTCAGCACCATCCTGACCCTTCTCTTTGTCCCGCCTCTCGGCAGTTCTGGAGGTCATGGCCCTTGGTGCGGTGGATCTTGCAGTACTGCTTGTCGGAGCCTCCTGGCTTGTCGGTGGCCGCCAAGGCCCGGCAGGCGGTGCATCCAGCAACCTCCTCACCGGGGTCGCCAGCCTTGGCCTTCTTGGCGGCACCGGGGTCTCCGGATCCCTCAACGGCAAGCACAGTATTGCCCTTACGCTTCCTGTTGCGGTGCCGGCCCTTCTTCGTCGGGGCGGCGGCGTCTTCGTCCGTGGAGTCGGTTTCCGTGCCGGCGTCCTCGCCGGGGTACTTCCTTCCTTCCTCAGCCCGAGCACACCTACCAGCCAGAACATAAAGTTCGGCCACATCCTTGACCTTGTTCATTGCCAGCTCTTCACGCATCTTGCGGTTGCGTACGTTCTGATGGAACAACTCTTGAGAGCAGCGGGATGAACATCTGGGATGGGTACTGCACATGGCTGAATCTTTGTATGTACTTACGCAGGGACTCACCATCCTTCTGGGGGATGACATGCAAGTCACTTGCCTGGCCAGGAGCTTGGTGGCCTCCGGTAAAGGCGCCAACAAACTCGTGGCACAGGCCCGACCAAGAAGAGATGGAATCCACCGGCAGGTGCATCAACCATGACATGACGTTGGGCTTAAGTGCCAACGGAAAGTAGTTGGCGAGCACCTTATCGTCCCGAGCCCTGGCAGCTTGCATCGCCATGGTGTAGATGCTGAGGAACTCCGACGGGCGAGTCTTGCCATTGTACTTTTCCCCAATATCAGGCTTGATCGTGCGATGGGAGGGCCACTGGAACTGCCACAGCTCTTGGGTAAAGGCCGGACAACCCACCTTGTAAGGCAGGCCGCGAGGGCCCCCCCGGCGCTGGGTGGTCCATAACAGGCCCCGCACGCCGATCTGACTGATGGCGCGCCTCCCGCCGTCACTCGATGGTATTTCAAGCCTCTTCCTGAGCTCGCTCTCGAAGAACTCGACATTGATCACAACGGGTTCGAGGGTCGGACGACGCTATGGAAACGTTGTCACAGGCGTCGGCCTGACGGGCCGGTGGCTGCTGTCGCGGCTGCGTGGGAGGAGAGTGCACCGTGGTTGCAGCGTCTCCGGTCCCCCTACTGCCGGCATGCACCGGATCGACAGAATGCCGGCGTGAAGATCCCATTGGGAGTGGCTCGTCTTTGTTGGTGAAGCTGACAAGGCTTCGGATGGTGGCTCTCCACTCGTCGAGCTTCTCCGCAGCAGGGGGAAGTCGAGGAGCAGTTGCACGCGCGCTAGCGCTTCTGCTGGTGTGGGCGGCGGCGAGAGCTTCGTAGACCGTGACCGCTCCGACTTCTAACCGGGTTAGAAGGGGCTCTGTCATGGTCTCGCAGTCGCATGCCGCTTCCTCCAGCGTCCGAGCGCGCACGCCGGCCTGGTGCGTCCTGCGAGTGGCGCACAGGGCTCTTCCCGCGGCGGTGCCCGGGGGCTCCGGCATTGCGGTGCCGCTCATCGCGCGCGCCCGGGGAAGGCCGCGGCGCGGATGCCAACTGGGGCGCCATAGAGGTTACTGTGCCACCCATGGGCAGCACGGCCCCGCCCCCGGACCCAACGGCGTGCGGCTCGTCGTCTCGGATTCGAATGATGCCGCTCGCCTGGCTCCAATCGCCAGAGAGTCGTGGATGCTCGCGGGCCACGTCTCCGGCACCATCCGTGGCCACCCGGTCGCCTGCCCGCGCTGGAGCGGACGGTCCTGCTCCGGGCGACCCGATCGCTGTGATCCCCTTTCTCTTGGGCGCCATGGTGATGATGAAGTCGATGCGCTGACCTTCAAACCGGATTCTCATAGCTTGCGCCCCCTACCTGGCGTGCCAAAGATGTTGGTGGAAACGACACCTATGGGATCACGGGGAATCCCTTCTACGGTCGGCGGGCGCGAGGCTGTGGAAAGAGCGGGTTTAAGAGACCAAAACGGGGAATTTATCCAGGTTCGGGCCGCAAGTGATGTGTAATACCCTACTCCTGCTAGCTTGTGTTTATCTGGTGTTCTTGGACTAGATACAAAGTGTGCAGGGTCCAAAAATTCCGAATCCTCTCTCTGTATGCCGCGGGCCTCCTTTTATAGTCAAAAGGGGTTGCACAATGGCACACAGGAGGTGGAAAGTTGTACAGTGGTTGAGTTTATCGCCTGACATCATAGGACAAAACACATTAAATGCGCTATTTAGGTGTCCTATTGCTTTATCGGGGGCGGTAACGAAGCCCGTCCCGTACGTCGCCACTTCACCTCGCTCTAACGCGCATCCAGGCTGACTAGGCGCGCAGCGCCATGATGGCTGGCTGGCTACTGAGTTGGCACGGTGGCAGAGTCTTCACGAAGATCTGCATGCCACCACACAGGTGCTTGCTGAGTTGGCCTGGACGCTACACGTTGCCAAACATGCGCTTGCCTTGTTGGCGGGTTGATTGCTAAGTTGGAACGGCGGTGGAGCCTTGGCGGGTGGGGGTCTGGCTGCGGCCCCGCAGATGTCCCTGGCAAGGGTCTTTCCGGGGCCCCGGCAAGGGCCTTGCCGGGGTCTCGTAGGTGTCCCCGGCAAGGTTCTTGCCGGGGGTCTCCGTCTTCTGGTCCTCATCTAGCATTGTATGTTCTTGGTCTTTACAAATATCTGTATGCCACTGCTACCTCTTGAGCATGCGTTGGTTTTCCCTTGAAGAGGAAAGGGTGATGCAGCAAAGTAGCGTAAGTATTTCCCTCAGTTTTTGAGAACCAAGGTATCAATCCAGTAGGAGACTACACGCAAGTCACCTAGTACCTGCACAAACAATCAAGAACCTTGCAACCAACGCGATAAAGTGGTTGTCAATCCCTTCACGGCCACTTGCAAAAGTGAGATCTCATAAAGATAATAACATAAATATTTTTGGTATTTTTGTTGTATAGATTGGAAAGTAAAGATTGCAAAATAAATAGTAGACTTAGAATTATAGATCGGAAACTTATATGATGTAAAGTAGACCCAGGGGCCATAGATTTCACTAGTGGCTTCTCTCAAGATAGCATAAATTACGGCGGGTGAACAAATTACTGTCGAGCAATTGATATAAACCACATAGTTATGAGAATATCTAGGCATGATCATGAACATAGGAATCACATCCGTGTCAAGTAGACCGAAACGATTCTGCATCTACTACTATTACTCCACACATCAACCGCTATCCAGCATGCATCTAGAGTAAGTCATAAGAACAGAGTAACACATTAGGCAAGATGACATGATGTAGAGGGATAAACTCAAGCAATATGATATAAACCCCATCTTTTTATCCTTGATGGCAACAATAAGATACATGTCGTTTCCCTTTCTGTCACTGGGATCGAGCACCGCAAGATTGAACCTAAAGCTAAGCACTTCTCCCATTGCAAGAAAGATCAATCTAGTAGCCCAAACTAAACCGATAATTCGAAGAGACTTGCAAATATATTAAATCATGCATATAAGAATTCATAGAAGAATCAAATATTGTTCATAGATAATCTTGATCATAAACACACAATTCATCGGATCTTGGCAAACACACTGCAAAAAGTATTACATCGAATAGAACTCCAAGAAGATCGAGGAGAACTTTGTATTGAGATCCAAAGAGAGAGAAGAAGCCATCTAGCTAATAATTATGGACTCGAAGGTCGATGGTAAACTACTCACACATCATCGGAGAGGCTACGGAGTTGATGTAGAATCCCTCCATGATCGAATACCCCTCGGGCAGATCGCCAGAAAAGGCCCCAAGATGGGATCTCATGGGTACAGAAGGTTGCGGCGGTGGAAAAGTGGTTTCGTGGCCTCTCTAGATGTTTTCAGGGTATAAGAGTATATATAGGCGAAAGAAGTAGGTCGGTGGAGCTACGAGGGGCCCACGAGGGTGGGGGCGCGCCCTCCTGCCTCATGGTCGCCTCGTTGCTTCCTTGACGTCCACTCCAAGTCTCCTGGATTGCGTTTGTTCCAAGAAAGATCCTCGCGAAGGTTCTGTTCCATTTGGACTCCGTTTGATATTCCTTTTCTGCGAAACACTAAAATAGGCAAAAAACAACAATTTGCACAGGGCCTTCGGTTAATAGGTTAGTCCAAAAAATAATATAAAATAGCATATTAAATCCCATTAAACATCCAAAACAGATAATATAATAGCATGGAACAACCAAAAATTATAGATACGTTGGAGACGTATCAAGCATCCCCAAGCTTAATTCCTACTCGTCCTCGAGTAGGTAAATGATAAAAACAGAATTTTTGATGTGGAATGCTACCTAACATAATTTTCAATGTAATTTTCTTTATTGTGGCATGAATGTCCAGGTCAAAAAGATTCAAGAAAAAAGTTTAATATTGACATAAAAATAATAATGCTTCAAGCATACTAACTAAGCAATTATGTCTTCTCAAAATAACATGGCCAAAGAAAGCTTATCCCTACAAAATCTTATAGTTTGGCTATGCTTCATTTTCGTCACACAAAATGCTCTCATCATGCACAACCCCGATGACAATCCAAGCAATTGTTTCATACTTTAGTATTTTCAAACTTTTTCAACTTTCACACAATACATGAGCGCGAGCCATGGGCATAACACTATGGTGGAATAGAATATGATAATGGAGGTTGTGTGGAGAAGACAAAAAAGGAGAAAGTCTCACATCAACACGGCTAATCAACGGGCTATGGGGATGCCCATCGATTGATGTCAATGCGAGGAGTAGGGATTGCCATGCAATAGATGCACTAGAGCTATAAATGTATGAAAGCTCAACAAAAGAAACAAAGTGGGTGTGCATCCAACTTGCTTGCTCACGAAGACCTAGGGCATTTGAGGAAGCCCATTGTTGGAATATACAAGCCAAGTTCTATAATGAAACATTCCCACTAGTATATGAAAGTGATAATATAAGAAACTCTCTATCATGAAGATCATGGTGCTACTTTGAAGCACAAGTGTGGAAAAAGGATAGTAGCATTGTCCCTTCTAGCCCTTTCTATTTATTTGGCCTTTCTCCCGTATTTTCTTTTTTTATTTTATTTGGCCTTTTTTTGCATTTGGCCTTTCTCTTTTTTTTTCTTTTTTTTCAGGACAATGCTCTAATAATGATGATCATCACACTTCTATTTATTTACAACTCAAGGATTACAACTCGATACTAGAACAAAATATGACTCTATATGAGTGCCTCCGGTGGCGTACCGGGATGGGCAATGAAACAAGAGTGACATGTATGAAAAATTATGCATGGTGGCCTTGCCACAAATACGATGTCAACTACATGATCATGCAAGGCAATATGACAATGATGAAGCATGTCATAATAAACGGAACGGTGGAAAGTTGCACGGCAATATATCTTGGAATTGCTATGGAAATGCCATAATAGGTAGGTATGGTGGTTGTTTTGAGGAAGATATAAGGAGGTTTATGTGTGATAGAGTGTATCATATCACGGGGTTTGGATGCACCGGTGAAGTTTGCACCAACTCTCAAGGTGATAAAGGGTAATGCACGGTACCGAAGAGGCTAGCAATGATGGAAAGGTGAGAGTGCGTATAATCCATGGACTCAACATTAGTCATAAAGAACTCACATACTTATTGCAAAAATCTACAAGTCATCAAAAACCAAGCACTACGCGCATCCTCCTAGGGCGATAGATTGGTAGGAAAAGACCATCGCTCGTCCCCGACCGCCACTCATAAGGAAAGCAATCAAGGAATACCTCATGCTTCAAATTTGTTACACAACGGTTACCATACGTGCATGCTATGGGACTTGCAAACTCCAACACAAGTATTTCTCAAATTCACAATTACTCAACTAGCATGACTCTAATATTACCATCTTCATATCTCAAAACAATCATCAAGTATCAAACTTCTCATAGTATTCAATGCACTCTATATGGAAGTTTTTATTATAACCATCTTGGATGCCTATCATATTAGCACTAATTTTATAGGCAAAGCAAATTACCATGCTGTTCAAAAATACTCTCAAAATAATATAAGTGAAGCACGAGATATCAATAATGTCTATAAAATAAAACCACCACCGTGCTCTAAAAAGATATAAGTGAAGCACTAGAGCAAAATTATCTAGCTCAAAAGATATAAGTGAAGCACATAGTGTATTCTAATAAATTCCGATTCATGTGTGTCTCTCCAAAATGTGTGTACAACAAGGATGAATGTGGTAAACTAAAAAGCAAAGACTCAAATCATACAAGATGCTCCAAGCAAAACACATATCATGTGGTGAATAAAAATATAGCCTCAAGTAAAGTTACCGATAGACGAAGACGAAAGAGGGGATGCCTTCCGGGGCATCCCCAAGCTTGGGATTTTGGTTGTCCTTGAATTTTACCTTGGGGTGCCTTGGGCATCCCAAAGCTTAGGCTCTTGCCACTCCTTATTCCATAATCCATCACATCTTTACCCAAAAACTTGAAAACTTCACAACACAAAACTCAAACAGAAAATCTCATGAGCTCCGTTAGTGTAAGAAAACAAACCACCACTTTAAGGTACTGTAATGAACTCATTATTTATTTATATTTGTGTTAAAACTACTGTATTCCAACTTCTCTATGGTTCATACCCCCCGATACTAGCCATAGATTCATCAAAATAAGCAAACAGCAGACGAAAAACAGAATCTGTCAAAAACAGAACAGTTTGTAGCAATCTGATTCGTTTGAATACTTATGGAACTCCGAAAATTCTGAAAAACTAGGACAACCTAGATAATTTGTATATTGATCTACTTCAAAAAGAATTGGTATTTTATCACGTTCTGTTGAGTTTTATAACTTATTTTCGTGAGTGTAAAGTTTCTGTCTTTTTCAGCAAGATCAAACAACTATCACCCAAGAAGATCCTATTGGTTCTACTTGGCACAAACACTAATTAAAACATAAAAACACATCCAAACAGTGGCTAGATGAATTATTTATTACTAAACAGGAACAAAAATCAAGGAACAAAAATAAAATTGGGTTGCCTCCCAACGAGCGCTATCGTTTAACGCCCCTAGCTAGGCATTGATAATTTTAATGATGCTCACCATCAAAGACATGAATTAAAGAAGAATGAGAGCATCATAGAACACGTGATAAGCGCACCTAAGTCTAAAATACTTCCTATTCATAGGCATTTTATAAACAAACAAATTATCATAGCAAGCAAAAATTAGCATATGCAAGGAAGAAGAAAGAGACGATAGCAATCTCAACGTGACGAGAGGTAATTTAGTAAGATAAAAATTTCTACAACCATATTTTCCTCTCTCATAATAATTGCATGTAGTATCATAGGCAAATTCAACAAAATAGCTATCACATAATTAATTTTCTACATGATCCACATGCATGCGAAGTTGACACTCTTCCAAAATAGTGGGATTATCATTAACCTCTCCGAACGCACTTTTATCAAAAATACCATAAGATTCAACATTCTCCAAATATGTGGGATCTAAAGTTGACACTCTTCCAAACCCACTTTCAATATTATTGCAAACACTATTATCAATATTATATTCATCATGGGGCTTAAATAAATTTTCAAGATCATAAGAAGAATCACCCCAATCATGATCATTGCAACAAGAAGTGGACATAGCAAAACTAGCATCCACAAGCTTAGGGTTTTGCATATTATTAGCACAATTGACATCAATAGAATTTATAGTAAAGTCATTGCAATCATGCTTTTTATTCAAGGAGCTATCGTGAATCACTTCATAAATTTCTTCATCACAATTTTCAGATTCACGAATTTCAAGCAAAACCTCATAAAGATAATCTAGTGCACAAAACTCACTAGCAATTGGTTCATCATAATTGGATCTCTTAAAAAGAATAGCAAGGGGATGAGGATCCATAAAATTTTAGCAACCAAAGATGCAAGCAAAAAGAAGGCACATGGTAACACAAGATCGAACAGAAGGAGGGCGAAGAAAAGGCAAAGGTTGAAGTGGGGGAGAGGAAAACGAGAGGCAAATGGCAAATATTGTAATGCGAGGGATAAGAGTTTGTGATGGGTACTTGGTATGTCTTGACTTGAGCGTAGATCTACCCGGCAATGGCGCCAGAAATCCTTCTTGCTACCTCTTGAGCATGCGTTGGTTTTCCCTTGAAGAGGAAAGGGTGATGCAGCAAAGTAGCGTAAGTATTTCCCTCAGTTTTTGAGAACCAAGGTATCAATCCAGTAGGAGACTACACGCAAATCACCTAGTACCTACAGAAACAATCAAGAACCTTGCAACCAACACAATAAAGGGGTTGTCAATCCCTTCACGGCCACTTGCAAAAGTGAGATCTGATAAAGATAATAAGATAAATATTTTTGGTATTTTTGTTGTATAGATTGGAAAGTAAAGATTGTAAAATAAATAGTAAACTTAGAATTATAGATCAGAAACTTATATGATCTAAAGTAGACCCGGGGGCCATGGGTTTCACTAGTGGCCTCTCTCAAGCTAGCATAAATTACGGTGGGTGAGCAAATTACTGCCGAGCAATTGATAGAAAAGCGCATAGTAATGAGAATATCTAGGCATGATCATGAACATAGGCATCATGTACGTGTCAAGTAGACCGAAACGATTCTGCATCTACTACTATTACTCCACACATCGACCGCTATCCAACATGCATCTAGAGTATTAAGTTCATAAGAAGAGAGTAACGCATTAGGCAAGATGACATGTGTAGAGGGATAAACTCAAGCAATATGATATAAACCCCATATTTTTATCCTCGATGGCAACAATACAATACGTGTCGTTTCCCTTTCTGTCACTGGGATCGAGCACCACAAGATTTAACCCAAAGCTAAGCAGTTCTCCCATTGTAAGAAAGATCAATCTAGTAGGCCAAACTAAACCGATAATTCGAAGAGACTTGCGAAGATATTAAATCATCCATATAAGAATTCAGAGAAGAATCAAATATTGTTCATAGATAATCTTGATCATAAACCCACAATTCATCGGATCTCGGCAAACACACCGCAAAATGTATTAAATTGAATGAGATCCAAAGAGAGAGAAGAAGCCATCTAGCTAATAACTATGGACCCGAAGGTCTGTGGTAAACTACTCACACATCATCAAAGAGGCTATGGAGTTGACGTAGAAGGCCTCCGTGATTGAATGCCCCTCCGGCAGATCCCCGGAAAAGGCCCCAAGATGGGATCTTACGGGTACAAAAGGTTTCGGCGGTGGAAAAGTTGTTTCGTGGCTCCCCTAGATGTTTTCAGGGTATAAGAGTATATATAGGCGAAAGAAGTAGGTCGGTGGAGCTACGAGGGGCCCATGAGGGTGGGGGGCACGCCTACCCCTCGGGCACGCCTTCCTGCCTCGTGGCCACCTCGTTTCTTCCTTGACGTCCACTCCAAGTCTCCTGGGTTGCGTTTGTTCCAAGAAAGATCCTCGCGAAGGTTTCGTTCTGTTTGGACCCCGTTTGATATTCCTTTTCTGCGAAACACTGAAATAGGCAAAAAAACAACAATTTGCACTGGGCCTTCGGTTAATAGGTTAGTCCCAAAAATGATATAAAAGAGCATATTAAAGCCCATTAAACATCCAAATCAGATATTATAATAGCATGGAACAATCAAAAATTATAGATACGCTGCAGACGTATCAGCCACCACAGAGGCGCCTCCTGAGCCTTGGTTCCAATGTGGTTGATGACGTCGGAACTCTCAGGCTCAAGGGTGGCGGCTCCGCTTGTGTTGGACAAGTTGCCCCGGCAAGGCTCTTGTCGGGACCGTGAAGGCTGCCCCGGCAAGGACCTTGCCGGGGGAGTTTCACCTCGCCCCTCAGCTCTTCATGCTTCTGGTCTTGAGCACGGCTCTGGTAATCTTTGCTTCCTCTGCCCTGCCGAGCGTGGCCACGGGCGTGGTGTTGCGACTACCCGCACACAAGTAAAGGGGTGCAAAAAGGGACCTCTACTTTTGTACACCGACAATCATGCTCAATTATTGATCCATTCATGAAACACACTCACATATTAGCTACACCCAATGCTCAAGTACGATCATAGTGCCCCCTAGTTGGTGCTTTATAAGAGAAGATGGAGACTCAAAATAAAAATTGCATAAAGTAAAAGGAAGGCCCTTCATGGAGTGAAGTAGGGATTTGTAGAGGTGCCAGAGCTCAAAGCGAAAATTGAGAGATAAAAACATTTTGATAGGCATACTTTTCCCACCAATGAAAATGACTTAGAGATCCCAACACTTTCCATGCTAGATATATCATAGGCGTTTCTCAAACAGAAAATAAAGTTTATTCCTTTTTCAACCATACTTTAACTTTCCATGGCTAACGGTATCCACTAGTGCCCTCCATACCAACACTTTCCAAGGAATTTATTATTTGACAACATAAAGTAAATTCATTTTTCATTTCGGGACTGGGCATCCCTAATACCTTTGCCTTATTCTCGTGCAATGATAAATGAATAAACACTCATCGTGAGAATAACACATCTAGCATTGAAAATATTGGCCACCCCTCACCGCCTACTTGATGCACGAGCACCTAAAAGAGAAATTTATTTTGAAAATTAGAGATGGCACATACAAATTTGCTTAGAACGGCAAAAGAATACCGCATATAGGTAGGTATAGTGAACTCATGTGGCAAAACTAGTTTAAGGGATTTTGGATGCACAAGTAGTGATCATACTTAGTGCAAAATGAAGGCTAGCAAAAGATTGAGAAGCGACCAACCAAGTAAAGAATAATCTCATAAGCGAGCATTGAGCATAACTAACACCAAATAATGCACCATAAGTAGGATGTAATTTCATTGCATAACTATTGACTTTCGTGCTTGCATAGGTAATCACAAAACTTAAAGCCAATATTCTTACTAAAGAAAAATTACTCATCAACATGATTCACATATCACATCATCATATCTCAAAACTATTATGAGGAACCAAGTTTATTTTGTCCAATGATCTTCATGAAAGTATTTATTATATCCTTATTGGATATCTATCACTTTGGAACTAATTTTCCTGTATTGCTTTTGATAAGCTCAAACAAATGTGAGTGAAGATCATGAGCATTATATTTCTTTCTCTGAAATTAATTTAAGTGAAGCAAGAGAAGAATTTATTCAAAAATTTTAAAGCACACCATGCTCAAAAAGATACAAGTGAAGCACTAGAGCAAATGACAAGCTACTCCAAAAAGATATAAGTGAAGATCAAGCGAGTAGTTAAGTAAATAGGTAGCTATTTGAGGACTCTCTCTTACTAAAAAAATTATATCTAAGAATTTTATTGAAAGAGCAAGCAAAACAAAATAAAATGACATTCCAAGAATAGCACACATCATGTGAAGAAGCAAAAACTTAGGCTCAACCGATACTAACCGATAATTGTTGAAGAAGAAATGTGGGATGCCTACCAGGGCATCCCCAAGATTAGATGCTTGAGACTTCTTGAAATATTATCTTGGGGTGCCTTGGGAATCCCCAAGCTTGAGATTTTGTGTCTCCTTAATTCCTCTCATATTACGGTTTTCCTAAATCTCAAAAGCTTCATCCACACAAAACTCAACAAGAACTCGTGAGATAAGTTAGTATAAACCAATGCAAACACCTTATCATTCTATACTGTAGCAAATCACTAAAATTATTATTCAACATTGCATACTAAATGCATCTGCATATTTAATACTCCCATCCTCAATAGAATCATTAAACAAGCAAACATATGCAAACATAACAGCAATCTGCCAAAACAGTACAGTCTGTAAAGAATGCAAGAGTATCAATACTTCTTAAACTCCAAAGATTATGAAAATTTACCACATTGTAGAAAATTTATCAGAGCTTATTTTGCAAAATGTTTCAACATTTTATCACATTCTGACTTTTCTAGGGAATTTTTGCAACATCGATAAACTTTCTGTATTCAAACAGCGACATGTAGACTTGCAAAATAAGCATAGTAAAAGCTATCAATGCCACTTTTATTGAAATACAAGATGCAAAACTTTATTCTAAATAACAGAATGCAAATCCTAGCAAAAGAATATGAAGCTCCAAGGAAAACACATATCATGTGACGAATGAAAACATAGCTCCAAATGAGGTTACCGACAATGTTGGAGACGAAAGAGGGGATGCCTTCCGGGGCATCCCCAATCTTAGTTGCTTGGATCTTCCTTGAATATTACCTTGGGGTGCCTTGGGCATCCCCAAGATTAGGATCTTGTCACTCCTTATTCTCCTCACATCGACATATCACCCAAAACATGAAAACTTCAATCACACAAAACTTAACGGAATTTCGTGAGATAGGTTAGCATGATAAAGAGCAAACCATTTCACTTTGGTACTGTCAAAGATAAGATCCATAATTGTTTCCACACAATGCCTACTGTAGCATATCATTTGCACAATTTATATTGAGCAATATAAGCCATAGAAACTAGGAAACAAGCAAACTATGCATTGAAAACAGAATCCGTCAAAAACAGAACAGTCTGTAGTAATCTTTACGCCAACCATTTTTCTGCTACTCCAAGAATTCTGAAAAATTTGGAAAGCGTAGAGAATTTGTATATCTATCACCTGTAAAAATTTCAGAATTTTTCCACATTCCAGTAAAATATAAGAATTTCTGCACTAGATGCAAAAGTTTCTGTTTTTGCACAGATTCAAGTCAACTATCATCCACACTATCCCAAAGGCTTTACTTGGCACTTTATTAAAACAAAAGCAATAAAACATGATTACTACAGTAGCATAATCATGTGAACAGACAAAAACAGTAGGTAAAAGTGTTGATTGTCTCCCAACAAGCGCTTTTCTTTAATGCCTTTTAGCTAGGCATGCTGATTTCAATGATGCTCGCATAAAGGATAAGAATTGAAACATAAAGAGAGCATCATGAATCATAAGTTCCTCTCTCATAATAATTTTCAGTAGCATCATGCATAGATTCATCAATATAACCATCACATAAAGTATTCTTTTCATGATCCAAAAGCATAGAAAATTTATTACTCTCCATATAAGCAATTTTATTCTCATTCATAATAGTGGGAGTATCATAGGAAACTCGAATACTATAAATTGTTCCCACATTAAAACAGTAATGTTCAGTAAAAGGATATTCAAAATTATGACAATAATTATCACTACTTTTTATAACATAAGTACCATCACAATAATCATCGTAAGTGGGAGGCATGCAATTATCGTATCAAATTTGATCATTCAAAGAATTCATACTAACAACATTGCAATCATTCTCATCATTCAAATATTTTGTGCCAAACATTTTATCGACTTCTTATTCTAACAATTGAGCACAATTTTCCGAACCATCATTTTCAAGAAAGATATTATAAAGATGATCAATAATATGATGCAACCTCAATTCCATTTATTTATGTAGTTTTGTTTTATAAACCAAACTAGTGATAAAACAAGAAACTAAAAGATTCAGTTGCAAGATCTAAAGATATACCTTCAAGCACTCACCTCCTCGGCAATAGCGCCAGAAAAGATCTATGCAACTTTATTCTTGTAGACACGTGTTGGGCCTCGAAGCGCAGAGTTTTGTAGGACAGTAGCAATTTTCCCTCAAGTGGATGACCTAAGGTTTATCAATCCGTGGGAGGCATAGGATGAAGATGGTCTCTCCCAAACAATCCTGCAACCAAATTTAAAAAGTCTCTTGTGTCCCCAACACACCAAATACAATGGTAATTTGTATAGGTGCACTAGTTCGGCGAAGATATGGTGATACAAGTGTAGTAATGATAGTAGATATTGATTTTTGTAATAGGAACAATAAAAAACAGCAAGGTAGCAAATGATAAAATGGAGCACAAATTGTATTGCAATGCTTGAAAATGAGGCCTAGGGTCCGTACTTTCACTAGTGCATCTATCAACAATGCTAATATAATTGGATCATATAACCACCTCTCAAAGTGCAGTGAAGAATCACTCCACAGTTCCTATCTAGCGGAGAACATAAGAAGAAATTATTTGCAGGGTATGAAACCACCTCAAAGCTATTCTTTCCGATTGATCTATCCAAGAGTTCATACTAAAATAACACCAAATAATTTCAGATTCATAATACTCAATCCAACACAAAGAACCTCAAAGAGTGCCCCAAGATTTCTACCAGAGAAATAAGGACAAGAACGTGCATCAACCCCTATGCGTAGATCACCCCAATGTCACCTCGGGAATCCGCGAGTTGAGTGCCAAAATGTATTCAAGTGAATCAATACGATATCCCATTGTCACCATGAGTATTCATATGCAAGACATATATCAAGTGCTCTCAAACCCATAAAAGTATTCAATCCGATAAAACTAAATCTCAAAGGGAAAACTCAATTCACAACAAGATGGAGAGGGGGAAACACCATATGATCCGACTATATTAACAAAGCCCGTGATACATCAGGATCGTGACATCTCAAGAACACGAGAGAGAGAGAGAGAGAGAGAGAGAGAGAGAGAGATTAAACACATAGCTACTAGTACAAACCCTCAGCCCCGAGGGTGGACTACTCCCTCCTCATCGTGGTGGCCACCGAGATGATGAAGATGACCACCGGTGATGATTCCCCCCTCTGGTGGAGTGCCGAAACGGGGTCTAGATTGATTTCCGGTGGCTACAGAAGCCTGAGGCGGCGGAACTTCTGATCTAGGTTAACCCCGAGGGTTTTTGGGACATTTGGGATTTTATAGGGTAAAGAGGGGGTGCAGGAGGCCACCGAGGTGGGCACAACCCACCTGGGTGCGCATGGTCCATAAAAAATCCACAAAAAGTTCTGTTACGTTTGGACTCCATTTGCTTTTGATTTACTACGATGTAAAAAACATGCAAAAAATAGCAACTGGCACTTGGCACTATGTCAATAGGTTAGTACCAAAAATGATATAAAATGACTATAAAATGATTATAAAACATCCAAGAATGATAATATAACGACATGGAACAATAAAAAATTATAGATACGTTGGATACGTATCAAGGGCTTGCAGGCATTGCCCTTTTCTGATAGCAAAGATCAGTAAGGGTTGCCAACGCGGCGGGTTGGATGGCATGATTCAGGATAGAAACATGTCGATAGGTGTGGCTGACAGAAGTATACGGGCGTGATACTTGAGCATAACTTCTTCAAATGGTGTCTTGAACACCTGGTACCATGGCATCACTCCGCTGGGACAGAGCTGACACCAACACCAAAAAGCAGGTATGCAAAACTAGAGGGGTGCGGGTAGTGAATTGAAACCGATTCCACTTATACTCGTAAGACCCATCGTTAGCAAGAATATAATAAGTCTATATGCATGCTATGCAGCAAACAAATGCCACGACCAAATGCAGCAAACCGACAAGACTCTATACTACCATTTTCTAATGTTCGCACAGACTAGGGCGTCCTACAACAAGACCTTCTCTGATACCAACCGTTATGGCACCCCAGATCAAAGAGACCGGAACGCCCCGTATTCCAGCCGAGAGAACAAGTCTTCTAGAATACGACACTGCTTGGCGTAGAACAAATAAGCTCTTCATTACAAATGATACAGATACAAGTGTTCTGATATCACAAGGAATTACATCGGCTCAACGACACTACGCCTGCTCAGATTGCTCTATGCTAGCGGCAGAACAACTCATAGCAGCGGAAGATTCTCGTAGAGCATGTTGGGCTTCAAGGTTTTGTTTCTCGCCATGTTGTTGCTCTTATCAAAGGGAATCACCATCTTGTTGCTCTTGTTGATTTTGGCGGATTGGAGGTTGCTCTTGGACCGGATGCTCGTTAGCTTGTTGCTGTTGGCGTGCACATTCGGAGAGACGGCCTTGTAAACCGTTGCCATGGAATTGGTTTTGTTGAGCTTCATGGTCTTGGCGACGAGGCGAACGAGATCGAGGAGGACTCGCATCCGAAGAAGATTACGAAGAATGACGACATGAATGGCTCTGTCTTGAGTAGGACGAAGAGGTAGAAGAATGGTTGACCAACAAGGCACACATCTCGTCCATTCTTGCATTGCTCTCCTCCTTTTGTGCGTCAAGCTTGTTGTCGAAGTAGTCTCTTGTACGTTGTTCGGATTGTCGCAAGTCGGTAGTGAGTACATCGATGCGTTCGCTCAATGCTTCATTCTCTTGATGCCAAGCTCTTTGTGCGCCAAAGAGGTGGTTCTTGGTGACGTACTTGTTCGGGTCCTCATCTTGCTCGATGATGAGTGGGTTCGAAGAGGTGGTTCTTGGTGACGTACTTGTTCGGATCCTCATCTTGCTCGACGATGATTGGGTTCAAAGAAGTAGTTGGCCTATCCATCATTGCAAGCAAATATGTGAGTGGCAGAAAGGAAAGAACTATACCAAATGTACCTTAACCGATGTTGAGAATGGATCAATGATCACTCGATAGTGTAGCAAAGAAATAGCACAATTGGTACCGTATCTCGTCAATTTCTCACACCTACACAAATAAAGCTTTTGGTGGAGTTTGGTGAGGATGGTGGCACAAAATTGATGCAATTGTTAGTGAGTTTCAAATAATGTTGAAAAAGATTCACAAATTTGGAAATGCAACAAGTAGACCAATAACGATATGTGGCACACGGAAACACATGCATGGAAAGATTAATGGGGTTGTGCAACAAAAAATGAGCTTAAAATGTGGAATCCACGGAAAATGCTCTTGTTGCACAACACAAGAGAGACAATAGCATGATTGCTCGATAGGCGAAGATGAGACTTGTGCACAGCCTACAAAGCAAAAATGCAACGAGTTCTATCCCAAGTATGCTATATGTATGGTTTTCTGGTGATATGATCCAAGATGATCGAGTATGACAATCTTAATGTAGTATGATGCTATGGTTCTTGCTTAAAAGCTCTTACTTATCTTTCTATTTTGCTTAAAAGCTTGGTGGCTCTTTCTCTTTTGAGCTTGTTCGTTGGCCTCTTATGCAAAACTTCACGAACCAAGATAGCAATTGTGTATATGCGATGCCAACCTTGTGGCACAAGATATGGTACCAAGATCTGAGATACCAAGATGATGTGATATATGCAATGAGAAGACGATCACTAATGTGCACAAGTAACGTTGCCGATAATACTCAATGGCCAGCCTCGGTAGGTAAGCAACACAAAAGGTAGGCTAATCTGGGTTATCAACACAATGGCAAGGAGTAAACAAAGATGTCGTCGAAGTTACCATCCTTTCTTATGGTTGATGGTGTCAAAATGGTGAAGTAGTAGTTGTTGAAGACGAATCTGTGGTGAAGATGAGCGGCGGTGATATCATTGTTGAACCGTCCCTAAGTAGCCGAAACACATTAGAAAACGGAAAGCGCAACTCAAATTCTTAAAGCAAATGTGTCAAAATTTGTCGTAGGTTGTAGCGGGTATGCGATGGTGGTTGCAGGAAGCGGTGGTGGTATGCGGAAGTATTGGTGGTGGCCGGGCAAAATTCGTGAAAGTTAGGCGGAAGAAGGAGTAGGTGAGGAGGTGTTGCTGCGAGGGGACGGATATCTGGGCTGTCGGGCCGGATCTCTGGGGCCACAGGCCAGATGTTCGGGTCCTGGATCCATGGACGAACTTAGTGGATCTCGAGGGAAAAAGAAAATTTCAGGGCAAAATTCAAGGAATTTCGTGGAGGGAATTGGGGGCAAAGTTAAGGGAAGCTAGATCTACGAGTAACACATGAAATCCACGGTCAAATCCAAAAAAACTTCATCACACCAACAAATCACAAAAAAAATTGGGAGGGCTATTTTTGTGGGGATTTTCAAAATTGGGGTAAAACACAAAAAAATTAGGCTATAAAACATAGGGGGGGGGGGATCTAAAATCGTGATCAACCTTTGCTCATGATGCCAAGATGATGTAGGGTGGAAACCCTAGGGCCGATCTTTCACGATTTGGAGGGGATCCTACGAAGAACACGACGAACACACGGAGGAAAACACGAGGGGGGACACTCAAATCAACGAGAACAATCACACATGTGCTAGATCCATGAACATAAAGGGTAATACAAGATTCAAACACAACAAAGGACGATACAAGAGGCAGTATTTCTTCCCAATTCGGAGATGGTGTCTTGAATCCACGAGGGGATCTTCTCCTAGATGGAGGGCTTGAATCCACTTGGGGAATCTTCTCTGAGACGGAGGACTTGGCCTCCAATGGAGTATGATCAAGTGGATGAGAAAAGCTCTATCTCTCATATGAGCTAAACCAATGCTAACCCTAAAACATTGTAGGAGAAGGGTATATATAGTCTATGTGGGATGAAGGGATACATGGGCTTCGACCCTTTACACTGTGTGAGACAAGGGGAGCCGGATGTCAGGGCGTTAGGCCTTCACAAGGTGCTGGATATCCGGGCGCGCGGGCCGGATGTTCGAGCTGGCAGAGTCCAGTTTCTGCTCTCTGGATAGGGCATGTCCGAATTTCCGGGCTAGCGCCGGATGTCCGGGCTGTCGGGCGGATGTCCGGACCTTGTCGACTTGGTTGTTGGGTCGCTGCTGCTGCCGACACCTCCAGGGGCCGGATGTCTGGGGTCCTGGCCGGATGTCCGGATCCTGGGAGCTGTTCTCGGTTCCTTCCGTTGGTTCTCTTCATCCGTGAACTTGGGGACTTGTCCGTCTCCATGTGCATCTTCGAGAGGGTCATACCTGATCATGCATAACATTCCGGACTTAGGTAGTATCCATGTCTCGAGAGGATCATATGGACTATCACTAAGTATATATGTCACCTCGTTCTTGAGAGCTCGAGCACGTGCTCGTGTCATTGGTCCACTTGGCACTTAGTGAGACGACGACAGGTCCATGGGGATTACTGTAGGATGCTCTACATCATTGTGCCTCCTTCACCAAGCTTCTATCAGAACAAAAACTTTGGAAATTTGCTGAGGGATATTCACTAGGAAAATGGAGTTGAATTTTGGCATGAGGCAATGATATGGATAGGAAAGAATGCCTAAGAAGTTTGGGAGTATTCGAGAAAATATAGGTGGCACTTCCTTCACAAAAAACCACAGTGGACAGAAATGAAGAATGAATAATGATGAATTATTTTTGGGCTAGGAAAGAAATTTTGGACATTGGGGCATATATGATCCAAACAATTTATGAGAATTATTTGGTATTTTTTTGGAAGATAGAAATATAGGTTGCTTCATGATACGTCTCCAACGTATCTATAATTTTTGATTGTTTCATGCTATTACATTATGTGTTTTGGATGTTTATGGGCTTTATTAAACACTTTTATATTATTTTTGGGACTAACCTATTGACCTAGAGCCCAGTGCCAGTTACTGTTTTTCCCTTGTTTCAATGTTTTGAAGAAAAGGAATATCAAACGGAGTCAAAACGGAATGAAACCTTCTGGAGAGGTTATTTTTGGAAGGAAAGCTACCCGATAGAATTGGAGTGCACGTCAGGAAAGAAACGAGGGAGCCACGAGGCAGGGCGCGCCCACCCCTAGGGCGCCCTCCACCCTCGTGGGCCCCTCGTAGCTCCTGACGCATTTCTTCCTCCTCCTATATATACCCATATACCCTAAAACGATCGGGAGCAGAATAGATCGGGAGTTCCGCTGCAAAGCCTCTGTAGCCACCAAAACCAATCGGGACCCTGTTTGGTACCTGCGGAGGGGAACCCTCACCAGTGGCCATCTTCATCATCCTGGCGCTCTCCATGACGAGGAGGGAGTAGTTCACCCTCGGGGCTGAGGGTATGTACTAGTAGCTATGTGTTTGATCTCTCTCTCTCTCTCGTGTTCTTGATTTGGCACGATCTTGATGTATCGTGAGCTTTGCTATTTTAGTTGGATCTTATGTTTCTTCTCCTCTCTACTCTCTTGTAATGGATTGAGTTTTCCCTTTGAAGTAATCTTATCGGTTTGAGTCTTTAATGATTTGAGAACACTTGATGTATGTCTTGCCGTGCGTATCTGTGGTGACAATGGGATATCACGTGACTCACTTGATGTATGTTTTGGTGTTCAACTTGCGGGTTCCACCCATGAACTTATGCATAGGGGTTGGCACACGTTTTCGTCTTGATTCTCCGGTAGAAACTTTGGGGCACTCTTTGAGGTTCTATGTGTTGGTTGAATAGATGAATCTGAGATTGTGTGATGCATATCGTATAATCATACCCACGGATACTTGAGGTGACATTGGAGTATCTAGGTGACATTAG
This sequence comes from Aegilops bicornis, assembly GCA_021605145.1. NCBI lineage: Eukaryota > Viridiplantae > Streptophyta > Magnoliopsida > Poales > Poaceae > Aegilops > Aegilops bicornis. The sequence continues at coordinate 278,315,699 of CM038674.1, forward strand.
GGTTTTTGTTGATTTGTGTCTTAAGGTGTTATTCTAGTACAAACTCGAGGGCTGTTTGTGACACTTATAGGAATAGCCCAACGGATTGATTGGAAAGAATAACTTTGAGGTGGTTTCGTACCCTACCATAATCTCTTCATTTGTTCTCCGCTATTAGTGACTTTGGAGTGACTCTTTGTTGCATGTCGAGGGATAGTTATATGATCCAATTATGTTATTATTGTTGAGAGAACATGCACTAGTGAAAGTATGAACCCTAGGCCTTGTTTCCTAGCATTGCAATACCGTTTACGCTCACTTTTACCACTTGTTACCTTGCTGTTTTTATATTTTCAGATTACAAAAACTTATATCTACCATCAATATTGCACTTGTATCACCATTGTATTTGGTGTGTTGGGGACACAAGAGACTCTTTGTTATTTGGTTGCAGGGTTGTTTGAGAGAGATCATCTTCATCCTACGCCTCCTACGGATTGATAAACCTTAGGTCATCCACTTGAGGGAACTTGCTACTGTCCTACAAACCTCTGCATTTGGAGGCCCACCAACGTCTACAAGAAGAAGGTTGAGTAGTAGACATCACTTCACAACCTAGGGCAAACATGGTTATTCCTTTAATAGAAAAAGGAATATTCCTAAGAAAAAGAATATTAGGATTGGTCCAAGATAGAAAATGACATGATCTTGGGATGGTTTTGAGAATGAAAAGCCACTTTGGAGACTGAGAAGAGATGATCTTCCCAAGTTTCCAGACCACAGAGCCAGAAAAAAATAATTCCAAAGCAAAATTCAAATAAGTCCAAAAGAAAAGGAAAGGGGCAAAAATCCAGGGTGTTACAAGAATCATCGTAACAAGAAAATAAAGTTTCTACAATCTGATCGCGGAGGCGAATATTTGAGTTACGAGTTTGGCCTTCATTTAAAACAATGTGGAATTGTTTCACAACTCACGCCACCTGGAACACCACAGCGTAATGGTGTGTCCGAACGTCGTAACCGTACTTTATTAGATATGGTGCGTTCTATGATGTCTCTTACCGATCTGCCTTTATCATTCTGGGGTTATGCATTAGAGATAGCCACATTCACATTAAATAAGGCACCGTCTAAATCTGTTGAGACGACACGTATGAACTATGGTTTGGCAAGAAACCTAAGCTGTCGTTTCTTAAAGTCTGGGGATGCGACAGTTATGTCAAAAGGCATCCGCCTGATAAGCTCGAACCCAAATCAGATAAGTGCGTCTTCATAGGATACCCTAAGGAAACTGTTGGGTACACCTTCTACCACAGATCCGAAGGCGAGATATTTGTTGCTAAGAATGGGTCATTTCTAGAGAAGGTGTTTCTCTCGAAGAAGTGAGTGGGAGGAAAGTAGAACTTGATGAGGTAATTGTACCTTCTCTCGAATCGAAAGTAGCTCATCACGGAAAACCGCTCCCGCGATGCTTACACCAACTAGAGAGGAAGCTAATGATGATGATGATGATGAAACTTCAGATCAAGTTACTACTGAACCTCGTAGGTCAACCAGAGCACGATCCGCACCAGATATGTACGGTAATCCTGTTCTGGAAGTCATGTTACTAGACCAAGGCAAACCTACAAACTATGATCCATGTATGAGAACAAAGTGTGGACTTGCTTGATGATCGGCAGGCCATTGAAAATAAATGGATTTTCAAGAGGAAGACGGAGGCTGATGGTAATATCACTGTCTATTAAGCTCGACCTATCGTGAAAGGTTTTCGACAATTTCAAGGGGTTGACTATGATGAAACTTTCTCACCCGCAACGATTCTTAAGTCTGTCCAAATCATGTTAGCAATTTCTGCATTTATGATTATGAAACACAGCAAATGGACATCAAAACTGTATTCCTTAATGGATTTCTTAAAGAAGAGTTGTATATGATGCAACCAGAATGTGTTGTCGATCCTAAAGGTACTAAGAAAGTATGCAAGCTCCAGCGATCCATCTATGGACTGGTGCAAGCATCTCAGAGTTGGAATATACGCTTTGATGATGTGAGCAAAGCATATGGTTTTATACAGACTTATGGAGAAGCCTGTATTTTACAAGAAAGTGAGTGGGAGCTCTGTAGCATTTCTAATTGTCGGTGTACTAGAGTAGGGGTACCCTAGTATCCCGAACTTGTGCACGGGCAGTTGCAGCCCTCCATGGCCGGGGCTTCTGGGTGACCGCCAAGATCCTCTGTGGTTCCTTTGGAGCCATTCAAGAACAAAGTATTTAAGCCAGGGAGGCGAGGCCCGGCAAGAGGAGCTTGCTTGGGAAGGCCACCCTGTGCACTTACAAGACAAGGCCCGGCAAGAGGAGCTTGCCGGGAGGCTGATGAGCGACAAGCTCCCGGGCGCGACAAGACAACAACCGCGACAAAGGCGCTTGTGGCAGACCACCTCTCTGTACCTACGCTCCCAAAGACATCACTAACGTGTCGCATACAGGACCTTTCCGGTAGCGTGGCGTGTGAAGGCTGGGCAGCAGCCAGTGCAAGGTGGCAAGCAGCGCCGACAAGTTTGCCATCGTGGCGACGGTGGCTCCTGACGGTCCCTGTTTGCCTTTGTTAGGGCGACTAGACGGGCATTTAATGCCTTTGTCCCCTGCCGTCAGGGTTAGGTATATTACACTGTACACTGTACAAGTAGGTGTACCAACCACTATTTTTCCATTTGTACCCCCATCTACGTTGCCACCTATCGGAGCCCCTTTGAGCATATAAAAGGAGGCCCATGCGCAACGTAGAAAGGGTGGGTCGATCAGTTTCCTCCAGGCTCAGTCTCGTTAGCAGCTCGTTTGTACTGTAGCATTCGAGCGCTCCTGAGCAAGAATTCAATACACCTAGACATGCAGCAGTAGGAGTATTATCTCTCCGGAGAGCTCCGAAGCTGGGTAAACCTCTCGCGTGCTTTGCCTCGATCTGCTCTTCGTGCGACCTCCGCTCCCGCCGAACGAAAGGGGCTCGGTCCGCCGGCCCCATAGGTGTTAAATGGGCGAGATCAGCCTGCCCGACATCTTTGGCGCGCCCGGTAAGGCGTCGAGGTTGTGTGAACCTGATCCGGCGTCCCACGCGAGCTAGATCTTCATTATCTTCGTCGACATGCCACCGAAGAAGAAGAAGGCTTGGCGGCGAAGCCCGTCCGCGTCGAACCCACCACCACCGGAGCAAACAGCTGGTGGGGTAGACACCGGTGGAAGAATGGACGGCGACGGGGGAGCTCACGGTGCTGCCAAGTCCAAGGACAAGGCCGCGCAGACCTCCGCGTCCGTACATGCACCGCGCCCGTCTCAGGAGGCGCGGGACCAACAGCTTCATGGCATTCACCATGCCATACGCTCGTTGGACCGAGATCGAGCTGGAGGATCTCGGGATGTTCAAGACCAGCATGCACGCCAACATGCCAGCGCGAGCGAGGCACGGTCGCCCGGACGGGATACTGCTCCTTCTAACATAGTTAGAAGTCCGAGCATATCCCGCTCCTCGCGCCGTTCGCCACTGCCACCCACTACTCCAGCAGAAGCTGGCGAGAGCTCAAGCGCTCCTGGATTACCCTCCAACGGCCGACAAGGTCGATGAGTGGAGGGCCACCATACAAAGTCTCATCGGCTTCGCCACGGCGACGCTCCGCGGCAACCGAGTGCGTCGCTGCCGCGGCAGGACTGCCAAACGCGAGCCGGTGGCGACGAGACCGGTGGGGGTGCAACCACCATGCACTCTCCGCCCCGAAGGCCAAGATCACCGACTCGCCGGATCCACCTCGACAGCGACTCCACTGCGTCATCAGATCCACGAGCTCATCGCGATCAGCGCCAAGTTCTTCATGAGCAGCGGCAAAGAGGGCCTTCGAACTGCGCCGAGCACCAAAGAGAAGCGCGACGTCAATCGACAAGCGGCTGGGCCCTCTGTTGACATGCACGTGCGGAGGAACCAGGCGACTTGCCGTGACGCGGTAGGTTGCCCTGCGTTCACCTCGTGAGCTGCGGCAAGTCGATGGGCCCAGCAAGAAAAAACTTCAAGCCGGGCGTGCGGAGAAATGCGGCGGCAAGACACATCCGTCGGAGTTCCTCGGCATCTACACCATCGCGGTGCGAGGCTGCGGGGCGACGACAAGATCATTGCCAACTACTTCGGCTGGTGCTCAAGCCCAACGTCGGTCTGGCTCATGCACTTGCCGGACAACTCCATATCTTCTTGGGCAGATCTATGCCATCAGTTTGTCGGCGCCTTTAGAGGCAGCCACAAGCCCCATGGCCAAGAAAGCGACCTTCATCTGCTCACCCAGAAGGAAGGAGAGCCCCTGCGCAAGTATATTCAAAGATTCAGCCGTGTACAGCACAACATCCCAGATGTCCACCCTGCCGCGGTGATCGGTAGCGTTCCATCGAGCGTCGCGAAACCGCGAGATCACGGGAGGAGATGGCGATGTGCAAAATCAGACGCGTCGATGAGCTATACGCATACGGCCGACAAGTGTGCACGTGCTGAGGAAGGGAGGAGACTCCCCTGAGAGAATACCGAAGCAGGAGGATCTGATAGTGAAGAGACTGCCCCGGCAAAGAAGAGCCGGCGGCGGGGCAACAGGAAAAAGAAAGGCAGAGATGTGCTCGTTGTTGAGCAGTCCGGCAAAGAAGGCGGCGCCAAAAAAGCCAAGGCTGGTAGCTCCGGCAAGGAGGTTGCCGCTGGCACCAACTCGATCTGGCGTGGCGGCCGACAAGCGGGACAGCTCCGGCAAGCGATCTTGCAAGATCCACCGCACCAAGGGCCATGACCTCGAGCTGCAAGAAGGTGGAGCAGCTTGTCGAGCAGCGAAGGCTGAATCTGAACGACGCGACAAGGAGAAGGCCCGGGGAGGGTGCAGGAGGACCCAAGAAGAAACGCCCGGCCGGGAGGACGCCTTGGCAAGGCCAAGTAGCGGCAAGGAGACAGACCTCCCGTGGCGCGACAAGGATGACGACGATGGCGACGATGAAGACATGGATGATGACGAGGCCGATGAGCGGGAGTTCGAAAGCCCGCGAGGTCCTGTGCGTTGTGGCGGTGCTTCTGCGCATACTTCACACCGCCAACTCAAGCGGTGGATGCGGGAAGTCAATGCGGCGAACCATCCATCGAGTCACGCAGCCTGCGAAATGGTCCGACCGCCTATCATCTTTGATATTGAGGACCACCCCGATCGCGTAGCTGCGGTCGGGTGCTTGCCGATGTTGGTTTCACCAACTATCCGCAACGCGTCAAGGTCACCAAGATGTTAGTTGACGGCGGGGCGGCTTGAATCTGATCTCCTCCGCGGTGCTCCGAAACTCCAGATCCACGATGGCGAGCTCGAAGAGACCGGCACTTTTCAAGGAATCAATCCGGGAAGGAGCAAGCGAAGGGAAAGATCACGTTGCGGTGACATTTGGCAGTGAAGTTGAACTTCAGAACTGAGAGGGTCACTTTTGGCGTTGCTGATTTTCCATTGCCTTACAATAGGATACTTGGCCGTCGGCACTTTCGCCAAATTCATGGCGGCCTCTCACTATGCCTACAACATGCTGAAGATGCCAGGCCCGATAAGTGTCATATCTGTCCCTGGCGACAAGAAGGATGCTCTTATCTGCGCAGACAGGATCTACCGGGAAGCAGCAGCCGCAACAGATTGCAAGCCACTTGCCGCAGAAGCTCCCGGGGGGAAGAAGAAGACCAAGTCCGACAAGAGCTCTGATACCCACTCCGGCAAGCGCACCTCTTCGGAGTGCTCCGCTACCGTCGAGGACGCACCATCGAGCTCCACCGGCAAGTATAAGAAGACGATGACAGCTCCACGGAGACCAAGAAGGTGTCCGCCAAGGAGGGCAACCGGTGGTACCTTCACCATCAGTGCCTCTCTCGACCCTAAATAGGAAGGTGCGCTCGTTGCTTTCCTGCGGGCGAACGTCGACGTGTTTGCATGGCAGCCGTCTGACATCCCCGGTGTTCCCAGGAAAGTAATTGAGCACCATCTTGCCGTTTGTCCTCATGCGCGGCCCGTCAAGCGAAAGTCGGGAAGCAAGCGTTGGAGCATCAAGAGTTCATCGCGGAAGAAATCAAGAAGCTGGAAGCAGCAGGCCTTGTCGAGGAGTGCTCCATCCCACGTGGTTGGCCAATCACGTAGTTGTATGCATAAGGCTAACGGGAAATGGAGGCTTTGTATCGACTTTACCGATGTCAATAAAGCTTGTCCCAAAGACCCATTTCCCTTGTCGCGCATCGACCAGATTGTTGACTCCACGGCGGATGTGATTTGCTTTCATTTTGGATGCATATTCAGGATATCATCAGATCTTCATGGCGTAAGAGGATGAGGAGAAGACCGCATTCATCACCCCATGTGGCACATCTTGTTTTATGCGGATGCCCTTCGGGTAAAAGAATGCTGGTTCAACGTTTGCAAGAGTAGTTCATGATGCTTTTGAGCCGCAAATGCACATAAATGTGGAAGCATACATGGATGACATAGTGGTCAAAAGCAAGGACAAAGCGACCCTGGTTCAAGATTTAGATGAAACCTTTGCAAATCTGCGCAAGATCAACCTCAAGCTCAACCCTGAGAAGTGTGTGTTTGGAGTCCCTTCCGGCAAGCTTCTCGGGTTCTTCGTGTCTCGGCGGGGAATTGAAGCCAATCCCGACAAGATCAAGGCCATTGAGCAGATTGAAGCACCAAAGCGCGTCAAGGATGTCACGAAGACTTGCGGTTGCGTAGCTGCTCTCAGCGAGTTTATCTCTAGATCTGCTGGCCGCGCCCTACCGTTTTCAAAATTTTGAAAAAGGCAGGTCCGATGCAATGGACTCGAGCGGAGGCTGCTGCGAGACTTGAAGAGATACCTGTCCTCCACTCCAACACTTGTCGCACCTAAGCCACAAGAGAAGTTGCTGCTATATATAGCGGCAACCAATCAAGTGGTTAGTGCTGCGTTAGGAGCGGAGAGGGAGGCGGATGTTGAGCTAGCAACCATGGCAGACACATCCAGCGACAAGCAGGGGGCTTCGCCGGCAAGCTCTGGTCCCGACAAGGATGAATCTGCGCAGACGCATGACAAGATGCAAAAAAGGATGGTGCAGCGCCCAGTTTACTTTGTCAGCTCCCTTCTGCAAGGGGCTAGGTCAAGGTACTCTGGTGTGCAGAAATTGCTTTTCGGCCTCCTCATGGCCTCGAAAGCTGCGCCATTACTTTCGGGCACATGAGATCACGATTGTCACTCGCTTTCCGGCTGAAGAGGGTCTTGCAAAATCCAGAGGCAACAGGCGAGGATTGTTGAGTGGGCCTTTGGAACTGTCAAGCTTTGGCCTCAAGTTTGAGAGCACTTCAACTATCCAAAGCGAGCATTGGCGGAGTTCATAGCAGAATGGGCGCCAACACCGGATGAAGAAATTCGAGACGAGCATTCCCGTCATGGAAGCAAGCAAAGAGTGGCTGATGTACTTTGATGGTGCCTTCTCGCTGCAAAGGCGCCCGGTGTCGGCGTCTTGCTTATCGCACCACGGAGAGCACCTCAAGTCGTAGTCCGGATGCACTTTCCCAAGGAGCAAGCAACAAACAATACTGCAGAGTATGAAGGTTTGCTTGCCGGTCTCGAGATCATGGTAGACCTTGGGATCAAGAAGCTCATTGTCGGGGTGACTCACAACTTGTTATCCGCCAAGTGAACAAGAACTATCGAGTCCATTGATGGAAGCTTATGTTGATGAAGTGAGGAAGCTAGAAGAGCACTTTGACGGCTGCAAATGGAATATATTCCGAGAGCTCGAGCGACATTCTTGATGGCTTTGTCAAAGTGTGCCGCACTTAAGTTACACAATGGAACCAGGTATTTTGTGCTCAAGCTGACTCAACCATCTGTAACACCACCAACTGGACAGACGAGCAAGAAGAGGAAGTTGATCTCTGGTGACTACTTTCCGGCGAGCTTCGAAGTCGCCGCCACGAAGGTCCCCAAGATCGACACCAAGAAGGCCGAGGGGCGGTCTGCTCCGACAAGCCCTGTGGTTTGTTTCGTTGAAGCGGGCGCTCCCGACAAGTTTTGCTCCGGCAAGCTTAGGGAACGTCAAGCTCCGGCTGAGCCGCGAGGTTCTTGCCGTGGAAGTGATATTCCGCAGCAGACGGATGTGCCTTTAGTCCTTGTTGTCGAGCCGCAAGCTCCGGCATGGGCGCAGCAGATTGTCCATTTCCTTGACGGAGAACTTCCGAAGAACAAGAAGAAGCGGAGAGTAGCCCGGCGGTCAAGCATGTACCAGTTTGTCGGCGGACACCTTGTATGCGAGAAGAAGACTCAACGGTGTGAAATTGAAGTGTATTCACCGGGAAGACGGACAAAAGCTGTTGGCGAAGATACATGGAGGCATATGTGGTCACCACATTGGCGCGGAAGCACTTCGCAAAAGCGTTCAAGCAAGGTTTCTTTTGGCCGACAGCCCTCCGAGATGCAAGCGCACAAGTAACCAAGTGTGAAGCGTGCGGTTCCATTCCAAGCAGATACACCAGCCAGCTCAAGCTCTCCGGGCGATCCCTTTATCACGGACATTTTCGGTGCGGGGGCTCGACATCCTCGGCCCCTTCCCCGAAGCTGCCGGGGGCTTTGAGTACTTATGCGTGCGCCATCGACAAGTTCACAAAGTGGGCGGAAGTGGAAGCGATGAGGAAGGTGACAGCCGATCGTGATCAAGTTCTTGGTCGATTGTTTGCGTTTGGAATCCCTAACAGGATCATCACCGACAACGGCACACAGTTCACAAGCCGCACCTTCATGCAAGACGTCCAAGATCTTGGCGCCAAGGTGCCGCTTACATTGCTCATCCGAGAAGCAACGGTCAAGCGGAGAGGGCAAATCTTGAAGTGCTGCGTGGGCTCAAGACCAGAACTTTCGACGGGCTGCACAAGTGCGGAAGAAAGCTGGATTGAGGAGCTGCGGTGGTTCTTTGGTCGATCAGACGACGCCAAATCGAGCCATCGGCGAGACACCTTTCGCTCTAGTCTATGGAGCAGAGGCTGTTCTCCCCACGGAACTCGTATACGGATCGCCTCGAGTGCTCGCTTATGATGAGCTTGTGCAAGAGCAGCTGCGACAAGATGACGCGCTGCTCCTTGAGGACGATCGTCTTTGTTGTACGAGCTGCTCGGTACCCGGCAAAGCTTTGCGCCGCTACCATAGCCGCAAGGTTAATGCGAAGTCTCGAGGAAGGCGACCTTGTTCTTGACGCGTTCAGTCCGCCAAGAATTCCAACAAGTCGCCAAAGTGGGAAGGCCCTTATCGGGTGAAACGAGTCACTAGGCTGGCGCTGTCCGCCTTGAGACCGAAGATGGCATTCCGGTGAGCAACTCCTGGAACATTGAGCATCTTCGTAAGTTTTACCCATAGGGCGCGGTTGCCGGAACCTGTTCCGGCAACCACCTTTTGTACAAGTCTTGCCGCTGATGCATGTAATCCTTTGTACAAAGCCGGGCGCAGACCCCGTGCATCAGTAAAGCTAGCGTGCTTCGCACACCTTGTCGATTTCATGCTTTTTACTTCTATTTTGCATATGTTATCTGACACTTTGTGCAGCACCTACCCACAGTAAGTGATAACGAGCCACGAGGCTCCATATCTTTATTTTCTCTTCTTTCTCTTTCTCAAAGAAAGGAAGGTTCCCTCGCACACAAGTTTGCCGGGGGGAAAGGAGAAGATAATGGTGCGGACCAAGCGTCGCTCAAGGAAGTCCAGCCTTACCGGGAAGCAAACGACAGAAAAGCTAAGTTGCCAAAGTTTGAGCAATCAGTTTTAAAATTTTTAAGTTATTTTCCTTGAATGACCGAAATTTGTATGGAAAACCTGTGCACAGAGGAACCAACTCGTAGCTAGTTGCGCCCTTACTTTGTTTCGAGTCCGCTCAACAACTTAAGTGAGCTGCGACTAGTTGCGACAAGGTTGCTTGTCGGAAGCGGCACCGCCCGGCAGGCTCTTGACGTTCACTTTTCAGCCTTCATGACTTCGAGTGCCAGCGCACCGACAAGTTCCCTGAAAGCGTAAGGCAAAAACATACAAAGGAAGGAATCAAGTAAAGGAAATAACGTAGCGATTGATATCCAAAATAAAGTTATATTACAAGATAGCTTGCGGCAGCTCTAATGGATTGTTCCTGTGACATGACCAGCAGTGGCAAGGGAAAGAGAAAACGGGTGGCCTAATCCACGCGATTGCCCTCAACCCTCTTGATTCCGCTCACCCTGTCCACAATGGGTGCGACAAGGGTCTTGAGCGCCTCCACATCAGCATTTGGCGGCAGGGACTTGAGGACGTTGGTGAAGTTGAGGCCCGGGTTGCGGAAGGCCACCTTCATCAGCACCTTTTGGAGGGCTCCCGCGCAGATCTGGCGCGACTCCTCGGCCAGCTGTTTTGGGACTTCTTCCCAGAGTCGCTGGAGGCCCGTCACCATGCCCTTGAAGAATAAGCTAAGCTTGGCGCTGGGTTGGAGGTGCTCGTTAGAGGAGTATCCAAGATCCACCATCCCCAGCTCCATCATTTCATTGTGGATGGCGGCGATATCAACGAGACCTTCGGTCCGGTGCTCCACACTCTCCCTCAAAGGCACCCGGGCGGCAACAAGATTCGCCCGCAGCTCCTCGTCGGCCTTGATCTTCTCCTTCAAGGCCACCTCCCGCTCCTTGGCACCGTCCAGCGTCTGAGTCAAAGTAGTTAGCTTCAACTCAAGATCTGCATTGGAGTCCCTGGCGGCGCTGAGCTCCTTGCTCCTCTCGGCGAAGACGGCCCTGCAGATCGCCAAGAGTGTAGGCATCCTTCTCACGCTCGTGCTTGAGTGCAGCAAGCTCCTCGCCGCTCTTCTTGAGGCTGGCCTCCAACTGCGCCACCTTCGTCTCCAGCTCCTTCTTGGCGGCCTCGGCAGCCGCGGCAGCATCCTTTGCCTCCTTGAGAGCCCGCGAATGTTTCCTCGCGCATGGCGAGATCCTCCTCGTGGCTGTCAAGGTTAACCTTCCGCCTGACTCACCCTCCTGTGACGGCTTCTCGGCGACAAGCAGCTGTTCCTCCTCATTGCAGCCTTCTCGAGGATGAAGGCCTTGCGCTCCTCGGCGAAGTTGCTCCCGCTCCTCCGCCAAGGCGGAGAGCTTCTGGTTGCGGCCGGAGCTCCTCCGCGTCCTTCTCGATGTCTGCTCCGCCTTCGCGACAAGCGCCTCCGGGGCCTTGATTTGGCTTGTCGGTAGCGATGAAACAACGGCAGCTTCGCGGCGGCTGCTCCTCCTCGAGCTTCGCCCGCTGCTGCTGCTGGCGCGTCAACTAAGCGTCGGCCAGCGGAGGCGAGCAGCTCTTCATCGAAGGTTTCTCCTTGGCGGCACCACAGGCTCGACTCCCATGGGAGCTTGATGAAGAAGCCGTCGCCCGGCCTTCAAGTAAGCGCGTTGGGGCTCTTGAACTGGCAGCTGTGGCCGGAGGGATCGTGATCGGTGTAGCGCTGGCGCTCCTGCGGCCTCGGTCGTCGGTCTGTCCTTGAGACCCCTCGCGCCTGCGGCGGCAGCTTTGGTGGCCTCTTCATTTGGCAGGCTCGTCGGCGCCGGCTTCTTCTTCCACGGCGGCAACCGTCGGTGTTGCCAAGACGTCCTCCTCGCCCGGCGACCTCGGTCTCCATTGGCTCTGTGGCGGGCGGATGAAGAAAGTCAGCGAATATTCAAACACAAAATCGAAGAAGAAAAACACAAAGGGAAGTACTCGGCGAGAAGGTTACGGAGCCGGGCTGCGGTCATGGTCTCCGCCGCTAAGGTATTCTTGGTGCCGTCCCTTGCGGAGAGCTGCCCTTGCGGAGAAGGCTCCCTTGCGGAGGCGGCTCCCTTGCGAGGAACGCTCCTTGCCGGGAATCCACCCTTGGCGGCGTGGTCGAAGCGAAGGAGGCTGCTTTGCTCCTACACAAGTCAACGGTCGAGATATCGGCAAAGGAAAAAGCACCCATGCACGCGAACAGCAAGAAGTAGACCATATACTTCTGTTTGGGGGCTGCGCTGGGGGCTGCTTTGAAGGAGAGTTGCCTCATCCGGCAAGGTTGTCTCGGACGCGCCTCCTGCCGTCGCAGTAGGTTCGTCCTCGACGACAATCATCGGGTTCTTGGCTATCTTCGACATCCTCTGGGCCAGCGTCCTGAAAAGGAATGGATTCAGAGTAAAGCAGATCAGATACAAGACAAAGCAACAAATCGAAGAATTACAAGTACAGCAAGGAATCTTACTCTTCCTCTTCCTCGCCGAGCTGGCGGAGAGGTCGACTCGCCCGCCTCGATGCACGACGAGGCGGAGGAAACTCCTTGGGCGCTTGGCGGGAGGCGGGACCGGTGGCTCGCGAGGCCCGCTCCGATTGCCGCAGCGGCGTGAGGAGCTCCAGCAACAGGCTTGATGCTTACGCGGTGGAGCACGTCAGCGTGGTATTTGTGGCTGTTGGCCCGTCTGCCGCCCCGCTGCGTCTCCGGCCTTGAGAAGACGCCTTCTTGGTGGAGCCGGTGGCTCCGCTCGCGGCAAGCTGCTTGGAGGTGGGGAGGATGCGCCCTCGGCGGGCTCGCTTGACTCGGCCTCAGGCTCGGCAAGCTCTTCCTCGCCGACGAACTCCTTTTGCTCGACAAGACTTGCCGCCTCGGCTGCCTCCGCCTCCTCCACAGTAAAGCCAAACTCGCCCGCGGCAGCGGCTGCTGCCGCCTCTTCTAGCCTGGTGGCGATGCGCTGCATCTAAATGCGTCGATAGTGTCGCGGGTGAGGCCCCTACGCTTTCGTCGGGGCGGTGGCATCTCTACCAGATTGTCAAAAACTGCCGCACCACATCATCCGCGGCTCTTGCCAAGTGGGGACAATTCCATGGAGTCGCTACAACGGCATCATTACGCGGATGCGGTCAAGCGACGAGTTGTTGCACAATGAACGACGCCCCTCGGCAACCTAAACATCTCCGGATGATCAGGATCATGCTTGAACAGCTCTAAGAGCATTGCGTCAAGCTCCAAGACAGTGAAGTTGAAGTTGAGGCCTGGGCGCAGCCTCATGATGTCTGCTGCATTCTGAAATTCCCAGGCAGGTCTCCTTCTCTCCTGCAAAGGCGATCTGGCGGCGAAGAAAGTCCGCGCTAACAGTCCCTACAGTGAGTCCGGCAAGTCTGAGGCGGAGGATTCAGGTAACTGCGATCTTCATCCTAGCATCCTCCGGGGCCAGATTGCTCCAATCATTGCCGCATACTACTGGGGTTTGGCGCTGGGCGGTAAAAGGCTGTGGGTTCTCCTCAACAATCCAGCACCAATCTGCCCTCCACTCCTCCCATTTTCTACGGAGCTATCCCTCCAGATAGGCCTCCTTCTTGCCGACCCTGGAGACCCAAGCAATTCCTCCGGCAAGGGGCTCTCCTCTCTCGGCTCGGGGCAAAAAGAAGTGACGGAAAAGAGCTACATTTGGGTGGACTCCGACAAAGTTTTCACAGAGATGTGCGAAAACTGCCATGGTCAGAACGGCATTGGGGGTGAAATCAAGGAGGCGGAACCCGTAGGTGTTCATAATGTCACAAAAGAACTCAGAGAAGGGCGGGCCGAGCCCGCAGAGAAGAAGAGCGAAGAAGGGATACCCGTCGGGGCGATTCTGCGGCGGGAGGAATACCGCCGTTCGCGGATGCTTGTGGCGTCTCCGTCGACCGGAAGAGGTAGTAGTTCTCCCTCAGCTCCCTAACGGCAAGTCGAGGGGAAGGCAACCCGCTCCTTCCAGCGCCGCAAGCCGCAGCGCCTCGGCCGACTTCACGGTCTTCCCTTGTCGGCTTCGGGCCCATGGCGGAGGCGGTGGAGGAGATCGACGGCGTTGAGGGTGCTGGTGGCGATGGAGGGCGGAGCGCTGCTCTCTTTTTAGCCTTGAGAAGAAGGGGGGAGCAGCGGTGGTTTTTCGATGGGACAACAACTGGCAAGGTAGGCGACGTGCTCCTATTTCCCCTACTTATAAAGAGGGAGGGGGCGGACGTTCCGATTTCCCGAATAAAGAAACCCCCACGATCTCGCCCACGATCTCTCACACGACGCCACGTTCGATGTGTTTGATCTCTCTCTCTCTCTCGTGTTCTTGATTTGGCACGATCTTGATGTATCGCAAGCTTTGCTATTATAGTTGGATCTTATGTTTCTTCTCCCTCTCTACTCTCTTGTAATGGATTGAGTTTTCCCTTTGAAGTAATCTTATCGGTTTGAGTCTTTAATGATTTGAGAACACTTGATGTATGTCTTGCCGTGCGTATCTGTGGTGACAATGGGATATCACGTGACTCACTTGATGTATGTTTTGGTGTTCAACTTGCGGGTTCCGCCCATGAACTTATGCATAGGGGTTGGCACACGTTTTCGTCTTGATTCTCCGGTAGAAACTTTGGGGCACTCTTTGAGGTTCTATGTGTTGGTTGAATAGATGAATCTGAGATTGTGTGATGCATATCGTATAATCATACCCACGGATACTTGAGGTGACATTGGAGTATCTAGGTGACATTGGGTTTTTGTTGATTTGTGTCTTAAGGTGTTATTCTAGTACAAACTCTAGGGCTGTTTGTGACACTTATAGGAATAGCCCAACGGATTGATTGGAAAGAATAACTTTGAGGTGGTTTCGTACCCTACCATAATCTCTTCATTTGTTCTCCGCTATTAGTGACTTTGGAGTGACTCTTTGTTGCATGTTGAGGGATAGTTATATGATCCAATTATGTTATTATTGTTGAGAGAACATGCACTAGTGAAAGTATGAACCCTAGGCCTTGTTTCCTAGCATTGCAATACCGTTTACGCTCACTTTTACCACTTGTTACCTTGCTGTTTTTATATTTTCAGATTACAAAAACTTATATCTACCATCAATATTGCACTTGTATCACCATTGTATTTGGTGTGTTGGGGACACAAGAGAATCTTTGTTATTTGGTTGCAGGGTTGTTTGAGAGAGATCATCTTCATCCTACGCCTACTACGGATTGATAAACCTTAGTTCATCCACTTGAGGGAAACTTGCTACTGTCCTACAAACCTCTGCATTTGGAGGCCCACCAACGTCTACAAGAAGAAGGTTGAGTAGTAGACATCACTTCACAACCTAGGGCAAACATGGTTATTCCTTTAATAGAAAAAGGAATATTCCTAAGAAAAAGAATATTAGGATTGGTCCAAGATAGAAAATGACATGATCTTGGGATGGTTTTGAGAATGAAAAGCCACTTTGGAGACTGAGAAGAGATGATCTTCCCAAGTTTCCAGACCACAGAGCCACAAAAAAACAATTCCAAAGAAAAATTCAAATAAGTCCAAAAGAAAGGAAAGGGGCAAAAATCCAGGGTGTTACAAGAATCATCATAACAAGAAAATAAAGTTTCTACGATCTGATCACGGAGGCGAATATTTGAGTTACGAGTTTGGCCTTCATTTAAAACAATGTGGAATTGTTTCACAACTCACGCCACCTGGAACACCACAGCATAATGGTGTGTCCGAACGTCGTAACCGTACTTTATTAGATATGGTGCATTCTATGATGTCTCTTACCGATCTGCCTTTATCATTCTGGGGTTATGCATTAGAGATAGCCACATTCACATTAAATAAGGCACCGTCTAAATCTGTTGAGATGACACGTATGAACTATGGTTTGGCAAGAAACCTAAGCTGTCGTTTCTTAAAGTCTGGCGATGCGACACTTATGTCAAAAGGCATCCGCCTGATAAGCTCGAACCCAAATCAGATAAGTGCGTCTTCATAGGATCCCTAAGGAAATTGTTGGGTTCACCTTCTACCACAGATCCGAAGGCGAGATCTTTGTTGCTAAGAATGGGTCATTTCTAGAGAAGGTGTTTCTCTCGAAGAAGTGAGTGGGAGGAAAGTAGAACTTGATGAGGTAATTGTACCTTCTCTCGAATCGAAAGTAGCTCATCACGGAAAACCGCTCCTTGATGCTTACACCAACTAGAGAGGAAGCTAATGATGATGATGATGATGAAACTTCAGATCAAGTTACTCTTGAACCTCAGAGGGTCAACGGAGCACGATCCGCACCAGATATGTACGGTAATCCTGTTCTGGAAGTCATGTTACTAGACCAAGGCAAACCTACAAACTATGATCCATGTATGAGAACAAAGTGTGGACTTGCTTGATGATCGGCAGGCCATTGAAAATAAATGGATTTTCAAGAGGAAGACGGAGGCTGATGGTAATATCCTTTGTCTATTAAGCTCGACCTATCGTGAAAGGTTTTCGACAATTTCAAGGGGTTGACTATGATGAAACTTTCTCACCCGCAACGATTCTTAAGTCTGTCCAAATCATGTTAGCAATTTCTGCATTTATGATTATGAAACCTGGCAAATGGACATCAAAACTGTATTCCTTAATGGATTTCTTAAAGAAGAGTTGTATATGATGCAACCAGAATGTGTTGTCGATCCTAAAGGTACTAAGAAAGTATGCAAGCTCCAGCAATCCATCTATGGACTGGTGCAAGCATCTCGGAGTTGGAATATACGCTTTGATGATGTGAGCAAAGCATATGGTTTTATACAGACTTACGGAGAAGCCTGTATTTTACAAGAAAGTGAGTGGGAGCTCTGTAGCATTTCTAATTGTCGGTGTACTAGAGTAGGGGTACCCTAGTATCCCGAACTTGTGCACGGGCAGTTGCAGCCCTCCGCGGCAGGGCTTACCGGGTGACCGCCAAGATCCTCTGTGGTTCCTTTGGAGCCATTCAAGAACAAAGTATTTAAGCCAGGGAGACGAGGCCCGGCAAGAGGAGCTTGCCGGAAGGCCACCCGAGGCACTTACAAGACAAGGCCCGGCAAGAGGAGCTTCTTGGGGAGGCCCGATGGCGACAAGCTCCCGGGCGACAAGACAACAACCATGACAAAGGCGCTTGCATGACACCTCTCTGTACCTACGCTCCGGCACATTCACTAACGTGTCGCCATACAGGACCTTTCGAGTAGCAGCGTGCAGAGGCTGCGCAGCCCGGCGCGAGGTGGCAAGCACGACAAGTTTGCCATCGTGGCGAGCGGTGGCGCCCCGACGATCCTGTTTGCCTTTGTTAGAGGCGACTAGACGGGCATTTAATGCCTTTGTCCCCGCCGTCGGGTTAGGTATATTACATCGTACCTTTGTACAAGTAGGTGTACCAACCACTATTTTTCCATTTGTACCCCCATCTATGTTGCCACAGCCGGAGCCCTTTGAGCATATAAAAGGAGGCCCATGCATAGCAATAGAAAGGGTGGGTCGATCGATTTCCTCGGACTCGGTCTCGTTAGCAGCTCGTGCATCTTTGTAACATTCGAAGCGCTCTGAGCAAGAACGCAATACACCTAGACATGCGGCAGTAGGAGTATTATCTCTCCGGAGAGCTCCGAAGCTGGGTAAACCTCTCGCGTGCTTCGCCTCGATCTGCTCTTCGTGCGACCTCCGCTCCCCGCCGAACCGAAAGGGGCTCGGTCCGCCGGCCCCATAGGTGTTCGTGGGCCAGATCAGCCTGCCCCGACACTAATATTATATGTGGATGACATATTGCTGATTGGAAATGATATTGAATTTCTGGATAGCATTAAAGGATACTTGAATAAGAATATTTCAAATGGAAGACCTTGATGAAGCTGCTTATATATTAGGGCAACAAGATCTATAGGGATAGATCGAGACGATTAATAGGACTTTCACAAAGCACATACCTTAACAAAGTTCTAAAGTAGTTCAAATTGGACCAGTCAAAGAAAGGGTTCTTGCCGGTGTTTCAAGGTATGAAATTGAGTCAGACTCAAAGCCCGACCACGGCAGAAGATAGAGAGAGAAGAAAAGTCATTCCCTATGCCTCAACCATAGGTTCATTTATGTATGCCATGCTGTGTACCAGACCTGATGTATGTCTTAC
Organism: Aegilops bicornis; assembly: GCA_021605145.1. Lineage (NCBI taxonomy): Eukaryota > Viridiplantae > Streptophyta > Magnoliopsida > Poales > Poaceae > Aegilops > Aegilops bicornis. The sequence goes on from CM038674.1 coordinate 278,333,628, forward strand.
CATAAGTTTGGTAGGGAGTGATACGTCTCCAATGTATCTATAAATTTTTATTGTTCCATGCTGTTATATTATCATTCTTGGATGTTTTACAATAACTTTATATCATTTTTGGGACAAACCTATTGACATAGTGCCAAGTGCCAGTTGTTGTTTTCTGCTTGTTTTTTACATCGCAGGAAATCAATACCAAACGGAGTCCAAACGCAGCGAAACTTTTTGTGGATTTTTTCTGGACCAGAAGACACCTGTTGGGGCAAGAAAGTACCTGAGGGGAGCTCCGAGGGTAGCACAACCCACCAGGGCACGCCTGGGGGCCGAAGCATGCCCAGGTGGGTTGTGCCCACCTCGGTGGCCTCCCGCACCGCCTCTTTGCTCTATAAATACCCCAATATTCCAGAAACCCTAGGGGAGTCGATGAAAATCAATTCCGGCCGCCGCAAGTTCCAGAACTACCAGATCCAATCTATACACCATCTCGGAGGGGTTCATCATCCTCATTGGTGCCTCTCCGATGATGCGTGAGTAGTTCATTGTAGACCTATGGGTCTGTAGTTAGTAGCTAGATGGCTTCCTCTATCTCTCTCTCTCTCTCTCTCTCTCTCTCTCTCTCTCTCTTTTGATTCTCAATACAATGGTCTCTTGGAGATCTATTTGATGTAACTCTCTTTGCGGTGTGTTTGTTGGGATCCGATGAATTTTGAGTTTATGATCAGATCTATGTTTTTATCCATGAAAGTTATTTGAGTCTTTTGATCTCTTATATGCATGATTACTTATAGCCTCGTATTTGTTCTTTGAATCTTTGGTTTAGTTAGGCCAACTAGATCAATTTTTCTTGCCATGAGAAGAGGTGCTTTGTGATGGGTCCGATCTTATGGTGCTTGATCCCAGTGACAGAAGGGGAACCAACACGTATGTATCGTTGCTATTAGGGATAAAAAGATGGGGTCTATTTCTACATAAATAGATTTTTTCAACATCATGTCATTGTTATTATTGCATTACTCCATTTCTCCATGAACTTAATACACTAGATGCATGCTGGATAGCGGTTGATTTGTGGAGTAATAGTAGTAGATGCAGGCAGGAGTGGGTCTACTAATCTTGGATCTGATGCCTATATAATGATCATTTCCTAGATATCGTCATGTTTATTTGAAGTTCTATCAACCGCCCAATAGTAATTTGTGTACTCGCTGTATGCTATTTTTCTCGAGAGAAGCCACTAGTGAAATCTACGACCCCCGGGTCTCCTCTTTATTATATTTGCCTTCACGATCTATTTTTATTTGCTTTTATTTTTAGATCTATTAATCCAAAAATACCTTGCTGCAATTTTTATATATTTATTTTATCTCGCGTTCCCGCGAGATCTATTTATCCAATCTACTACAATTTTACCTATCTTTTTACCCGTGAGGGATTGACAACCCCTCTCTTACGTCAGGTTGCAAGTATTTGTTCTTTGTGTGTAGGAGTTGTTTACGTGGTGTTGCATGGTTCTACTACTGGTTCGATAATCTTGGCCTCATCACTTAGGGAAATACCTACCGTAGATGTGTTGCATCATCCCTTCCTCTTTGGGGAAATACCGATGTAGTTCAAGCCGCATCAAAAGGAATTTCTGGCGCCTTTGCCGGGGAGGACCATGTCAAGATAGTCTCCCGTCCATGTGCCAATTTCTGGCGCCGTTGCCAGGGAGACATGATCAACATCTACCAGGTTGCTAATCACAAATCTCATCTCCTTGCAATTTACATTATTTGCCATCTGCCTCTCATTTTCCTCTCCCCCACTTCACAAAAATTTGCTGTTTTATTCGTCCTCTTCTTTTCGTTTGTCGTTTTCTCGTCAGATCTATATTTTTGCTTCCAATCATGAGTGACTTCGGTATGGCAGAAACAAATGATGGCCTAACTCCTAAAATTGGATGATCCGACAATCTCAATGCTAAAACTTTTGTTTTGGGCAAGGGAATGTTATAGGAAAAGAACATATCCAAGAATTTTTCAATTGTGTTGGAAATTTAAGTCTTAAAGATGTTCCTATACTTAAGAGAAATAAATCTTATGCGGAAGCTATTTCAGCACTAGTTTCGAAACTTGAAAATAAATTTATCTGTACCCATCCTACCTTGCAAAGATTGTTTTTTGAGTTACCCATTATAAAGAATCCCAAGACTAAAAAGTTGGCTACACTTGTTCTTATGAATGAATTTGATTACATAATACGGGAAGCTAGGGGGATTTTGATTTCTATGGTATGAATCGTGAAAAACCGGTGATAGATGAAATTCTTTATAATAGTCATTATGTTCTAAGACATTTGGTTGGCGATAATCAAATCTTTGATGAGAATATTAAGAAGGAATTCCCTATTTTAGATATAATCCAACAAGTTTTCAATGATTTTAATCAACACTGTTCTTGGATTGTTTCCTGAAATCAAAGGGGTTATGATGATAAGCAACTTGATAGTGCTAAAGTCTCTATGGATAAGGTGTTTTATGTTCTTTTTGCAAAACCTCCTGAGGGAAACACATCTAAGGAAAATAAAAATAAATATGACAATACTTGAATCCAAGCATTATGCCTAGCTAGGGGCATAAAACGATAGCGCTTGTTGGGAGGCAACCCAATGAATAAAATTTATTTTTGTCTTTTTCTTTCTATTCTTGAGTGTTTGCCCAATTATGCCTCTGTTTAGATCTGTTTTTGTGGTTTTAATTAATGTTTGTGCCAAGCAAAGCCTTTGGGATCATGTTGGGTGATAGTTGATTTGATTTTGCTGAAAAACAGAAAAATTTGTGTCCAGAAAAATAATTTTTAAAAATCACAGAAGCAACAAAAAATTCTGATTTTTTGACAGAAGATTGATATAAAAATTGCCCACGTTGTCCAAATTTATCAGAATTTTTGGACTTACAGAAGTATTCAAAATATCCAAATTGCTACAGTCTGTTCTGTTTTTGACAGATTCTATTTTCTTTGCGTTGTGTGCTTGTTTTGATGACTTTGAAGAGTTTTTGCCATAGAAAAGTTGGAATACAATAGCTATAATGCAAAAAAATATGAATGGGTTTGCAACAGCACTTAAAGTAGTGATGTGCTTTCTTATACTAACGGATCTCACGAAGTTTTGTTGATTTTTGTGTGATTGAAGTTTCCAAGTTTTGGGTGAGATCGCGATGGATGAAGGAATAAGAATTAGCAAAAGGCTAAGCTTGGGGATGCCTGAGGCACCCCAAGATAATATTCAAGAAGTATCAAGCAAATAAGCTTGGGGATTCCCCCGAGTGGCATCCCCACTTTCTTCTAACAACCATCGGTATTTTACTTGAAACTATATTTTTATTCATCAAATTTTATGAGTTTTGCTTGGAGCGTCTTGTATGATATGAGTCTTTATTTGTTTTTCTTGTTAATTTTTAATAAGCATCCTTGTTGTACACACCTATTTTGAGAGAGCCAAAATAAAAGGATCTAGAAGAGGTGTCTAGAAGGGGGGGGGGTGATTAGACCCTCAACACAGAAAAGTAGCAGTTTTTAATTTCTTCAAGTTTAGGTGGTGTTTTAGCACAAGTTTAAACATTCACAATAAATTTGAAGCAAGCATGGCAAGAGTATATGAGCAGTGGAAAGTAAAGAATGCAAGTTGCAATAAAGTAAAGGGATGTGATTGGAGTGTGAAAACGCAATTGGAGACACGGAGATTTTTGGCGTGGTTCCGATAGGTGGGGCTATCGTACATCCACGTTGATGGAGACTTCAACCCACGAAGGGTAATGGTTGCGCGAGTCCGCAGAGGGCTCCACCCACTAAGGGTCCACAAAGAAGCAACATTGTCTATCCCACCATGGCCATCGCCCACGAAGGACTTGCCTCACTAGGGTAGATCTTCACGAAGTAGGCTATCTCCTTGCCCTTACAAACTCCTTGGTTCAACTCCACAATCTTGACTGAGGATCCCAAGTGACACCTAACCAATCTAGGAGACACCACTCTCCAAAAGGTAATAGACGACGTGTTGATGATGAACTCCTTGCTCTTGTGCTTCAAATGATAGTCTCCCCAACACTCAACTCTCTCTCACAGATTTGGATTTGGTGGAAAGATGGTTTGAGTGGAAAGCAACTTGGGGAAGGCTAGAGATCAAGATTCTTGTGGTTGGATTGGAATATCTTGGTCTCAACACATGAGTAGGTGGTTCTCTCTCAAAAAATGAATGCTAGAAGTGTAGGCACGTTCTGATGGCTCTTTGCACGAATGAAGGATGGGTGGAGGGGTATATATAGCCTCCACACAAAATCTAGCCGTTACACACAATTCAGCAAAATCGAGAAACTCGGTCAGACCGATTTGGTTCATAATGTGAATGTTAGAGTTTTTAGTGGGACCGATATGATCAACTCGGTGGGACAGATGTGCTAGGGTTAGGGTAAAACCTCAACTCGGTTTGACCGATTACACAAACTCGGTGAGACCGGTTTTGGTAATAAGAAAAACAAAGAGTTGGTCGAGCAAACTCGGTGGGACCGAAATAATTGCAGCAGGCAACAGAGAGTTTGCAAGGCCATCTCAGTGAGACCGAGACCCCATCATTGAGACTAAACTGATTAGGGTTTCTGGCAGTGTCTATGTCAAGTGAACTCGGTGGCGCCAGATAGATCAAATCGGTGGGGCCGAGTTTGACTTTAGGTTTAGGACATATGTGGAAATGAGAAAGTGGCTGAGGGCTTTGGAGCATATCACTAAGCACTTTGAGCAAGCAAGCCATTAAGCAACACGTCATCCCCTTTTAATAGTACTGGCTTTTCCTATGTACTCAATGTGATCTTGGATCATTAAAATAGAAACTATAGAGTCTTGAGCTTTTGCCAATCCTAGTCCTTAGCTTCTTGAAGGGGTTCCATATCCTCTTGTCCATGCCACTCCACTGTTGAACTCATCTGAAATATACTAGATAAAAGTGTTAGTCCAATAAGAGATATGTTGACATTAATTACCAAATCACCCAGGGAGCACTTGTGATTTCAATCTCCCCCTTTTTTGGTAATTGATGACAACATACATCAAAGCTTTAGATAAAAGATATGAAGAATAACAAGTAAAGCTTTGGAAAGACATGTAACATGCATAGGCTCCCCCTACATGTATGCAATCATGTAAATATGGAATATCAGAGCATGTGAATGCATAAGCATGACAAAGCAAGCAATGAGTTACATGTATCTTGGCTATATACATCAGAGCAAATGGTGTAGATACAGGAAATAAACCTTCATGTTCATGAGTCCTTCTTGCAAACAATATGTACATCAACAAGAGATCATCATGCATATGAGTGTGATGCATATACTTACCTTGTGGTCTTGAGCTGGCTTTGGAAGAGATGAACCTGAGTAAACAAGGTTAGATAACAAAGAAACATCTACTAAACAGAGCAAGAACAGCAAACCACAAGAGTACCAAGATTGGGATGACATGTAGAGAGTAAAGATATGCAATCAATTCAAAGATTTCCTTCCCTTAGATGTCTTTCTCCCCTTGAATCTTATATGGGATAATGGGAGAAGGTAGGTAAAAGAAAATAAGAGCAAAACAAGAAAATCAAAGCAAAACAATCATAACATATACTAACATGTCTTTTCCCCTCTTAAAGACATGTGACTTCTCTCCTCTTTGAATACCAAGCATCTAGGAAGACTAAGAAATCTCTCCCATTGATGTGATCTCTCTCTTCCTCTTTGACATAAATTTCCAAGAAGGGGTCTTCTGGAATGTGAGTCGAGTAGGTTTGGTCCTTGAGTCACATAACAAAGCAGCATATAAAATGTGATGCAGGTGGAGGACAAGAATAATTGAGTGGAGCTGGAACAAATACACATGGTGCAAATTGCAAAGTGTCTTCTCAACATTGAAATCAGTAACACCGAGTTATTTTCATCGGTGGCACCAAGGTGGTTCTGTAACATCCCAAATTTTCAATTTGGAATGTTATACATAGGTCATTCATGCATATCATATTTTACCGCATTTCGTTTCACGATCCTCGAAATTCTAAGCAACTCAAGGACCCTCGGAGAGAGTTGGGGATTTCACGTTTTTCATATTTGACTTTTATCAAATATTGAAACAAGGATCACTTTGGTTTTAATTTATTTTTCTCTCCGAAATTATTTCATATTAAAAATATATGAGAGGAGATAATATGACTTCTCCAAAATAAATGAAATATTGGAGGAAAAATATTAAAATCAAATATTTGATTTTATTCGGATTTTATTGCAATTTTATTTGAATTAGGAAAAACAAGCGTTCTTCAAAATTTCATTTTAGGCCCAAATAAATGTTCAGCTTGTCCGGCATATTTTTAGAGGATGGGGAAAATTTATTTCGGGATTTTTGGAGTCCGTTTAGTATTCTTTTTCTCCCTTTTTCTGCGCTTCAGAATTATTTTAAAAAAGGGGTGAAACCGACCTACGGGCCGTATCCGACCCGGACTCCCCAGGCCCCCCATTTATAAGCCGCCTGCCCGCAGCCCACCACCGCCAAATTTCACGCGCTTCTAACCCTAAGCGCCGCCGTCACACACACAAGCATGGCCACCTTTTCCACGCCCGCCAAAGTCGGAGTCATGCCACATGATCTCGCCGTTGACCGGTCGGTTTTCTTCGGTGAACCTAGTTTTTTTATTTTTTTCGGTTTATTTCTTTAGATCATTTTTTCCGTCGGTTTATTTATTTTGCGGACATTCGTCCATATGTTCGTTTAAATGAACGCCGTTCACCCGTTAGTCACAGACAGCGAATGTTCGTTCCTTAGCCTGTTCGTCAGTTTTTCTTTTTCCTGGGTTTTTCGCGATTATTTTCGATCGTGATTTCTGACCTGATTTTCGTTTTAGTTTATCTTTTCGCTCGTTTATCGGAATCAGGCGATTCAAGAGCCTAGATCTTTGTCTCGAAGCCCTCTTTTTGTTTAAACAACTTGAACAATATTTTGGTACTGTAAAGTTTGACTTTAGTCCAGATTAGTAATCGGATCTTGCTTTTTCGCAGTTTGAGTTTCGTTGCTCCGTTTGATTTGATTCTTTTTGCAAACCGGAGTTCTTAAGTTGAACTTTCTAGTTAAATCTTATTATTTGAGGTTTACCCGTGCATATTTGCTTGATTGCTTATGTATGTTATTGTTTGTTTGTGATAGAATTCCCGGAGTGCCAAGCATGCTACTACGAGTCACTAGGTTTTGCGAATCGTCAGCAAGGCAAGTAACACATTGATCATACCCCTTTATTACCCAGTGTGATCATCCTACGGTCCGCCACCCAGGCTCAAAGGGATCATAAGATTATTCATGCTAGAAACTTACGTGTGCAGCCACAAACCATTATGGGCTCTGGCATAGTTGAGTATGTTGCATGACCTCTTTCTGTGGTGGGCTAGCAGATGTAGAGGGAAAGTAGGTGTAACTGTCCATCCAGAGTAAAGAGTTAATGTTTCTGAAAGACTGTGTCTCGGTCATCCATTTCTCAAACACCATGTAGTGCGAGAAATCCAACGGAGGAGATCGGGTCTTGTGGGGAAAAGTGCGCAAACCACTGCAGAGTGTACAAAACTAATCATGGTTAGCCGTGTCCCCGGTTATGGACATCTTGAGTATCTAGTACTTGGATTATCCTATTGTATCTCATCACTCTAATTTAATTTGTTGGGTTGGTAATTACCTTTAATTGAGATTGAGTTGGAGGAACCTTCTCAATGATGTTTCAACTACCATGATAGTTAAATAAAATGTATTCCTTTGTTGTAGGAAAAAAATTGGCTTTACGCAAAATCATATAACCATAGAGCCTCCACCAGCCATATATGCATATAGTGATAGCATTATTCTGTTCATTGCTCTACTGTGTTATATTGACAGTATATTCCATGTGCTGACCCGTTTTCGGGCTGCAACGTATTATGTTGCAGACTTTTCAGACGAAGAGTAAGGTTCGCTAGGCAGTTGTCATGCACTCAGCTATGCCGTTGGAGTTTATGGACTCACTTTATCTTCCAAGTCTTCCGCTGTTATCGTGTTAGATGGCCTTAAGCCATATTTATTGTAATAAGTTCTCTTTGGAGACATTCGATGTAATAAGTGTGTGATTGCTACTCTGTTATAAATCCATCGAGTACTGTGTGTGTTAGCATTACCGATCCAGGGATGACACTGAAGCACAGAGACTTGACCGTTTGAGGTCGGGTCGCTACAAGATGATATCAGAGCACACGCTGAATGTAGGACACGGCCACTAAGAAAGCCATAGGTCACTCTTCTCTACTCATTTCTGACTCCTATCCATTTTCTACTCTTTAGGATGGCGGACTCAAGGAACAAGTTTGCACAACCGGATGAAGATACACCTTTTGGACGACACTTGAAGGAAGTCACTAGATACCTAAACATTGGAATACCAAGCTTCACCGGGACCTACAATGCCACATTACCCGAAGAAGAGCGATGGATGATTCAAGTTCAAATTCCAGGAAGGACATTCACGCCAGTTACGGAGCCCATAGAGTTTTCCTTTGATGCACCCGCCTGGAGTCTGGGAAAGAGCATGGCAGCCCACATCGCCATGGGACGCATTGGCGAAGTTTACCACAAGGATCTCAAGGATACTACCTACCAGATATGCAAGCGCCAAGATGAGCAATGGGAGATAGTCAGCACCAGGAAGGACAGGTCCACTGCATCATTCATCCAGGAGTTAAACCAGCACATTCAACGCCAGGAAAACCAGATGTGCACAAGCATGATAGATTTGAAGAAGGCGATGACAAGGATCACCGAGTTAGAAGAGGAAGTCAAGTCTAGACGCGATGGATATGAGGAGGAAATCGCGACACTATTGGAGAAGAATGATGACCTGATAAAGAAGATCGGAGTATTCATGGGAGTGTTGGAAATATGCCCTAGAGGCAATAATAAAATGGTTATTACTGTATTTCCTTGTTCATGATAATTGTCTATTATTCATGCTATAATTGTATTGACCGGAAACCGCAATACATGTGTGAATACATAGACCACAACATGTCCCTAGTGAGCCTCTAGTTGACAAGCTCGTTGATCAACAGATGGTCATGGTTTCCTAACCATGGACATTGGATGTCATTGATAACGGGATCACATCATTAGGAGAATGATGTGATGGACAAGACCCAATCCTAAGCTTAGCACAAGATCGTGTAGTTCGTATGCTAAAGCTTTTCTAAATGTCAAGTATCTTTTCCTTAGACCATGAGATTGTTCAACTCCCGGATACTGTAGGAATGCATTGGGTGTACCAAACGTCACAACGTAACTGGGTGGCTATAAAGGTGCACTACGGGTATCTCCGAAAGTGTCTGTTGGGTTGGCACGAATCGAGACTGTGATTTGTCACTCCGTGTGACAGAGAGGTATCTCTGGGCACACTCGGTAGGACATCATCATAATATGCACAATGTGATCAAGGAGTTGATCACGGGATGATGTGTTACGGAACGAGTAAAGAGACTTGCCGGTAACGAGATTGAACAAGGTATCGGCATACCGAGGATCGAATCTCGGGCAAGTACTATACCGGTAGACAAAGGGAATTGTATACGGGATTGATTGAATCCTTGACATCGTGGTTCGTCCGATGAGATCATCGTGGAATATGTGGGATCCAACATGGGTATCCAGATCCCACTGTTGGTTATTGGCCAGAGAGTTGTCTCGGTCATGTTTGCATGCTTCCCGAACCCGTAGGGTCTACACACTTAAGGTTCAATGACGCTAGGGTTATAGGGAAGGTATGTACGCGGTTACCGAATGTTGTTCGGAGTCCCGGATGAGATCCCGGACGTCACGAGGAGTCCAGAATGGTCCGGAGGTGAAGATTGATATATTGGACGAAGGGTTTTGGAGTCCTGAAGTGTTCCGGAGGTACCGGGTGATGACCAACATGACCGAAAGGTGTTTCGGGAGCCCCGGCAAGTGTTGTGGGGCTTCATGGGCCAAGGGGAGGGGGCAAACCAGCCCACTAAGGGGCTGTGTGCCCCCCTCACCTATTCCCACGTGACCAGGGGGTTTGGGGCGCCCATCTAGGGTTCCCACCTCCTGGCTTGGGGGCCAAGTCACCCAAAGGGGAGATCCCATCTGCCCTGGCCGCCGCCCCCCTAGGGGAAACCCTAGGGCGCCTCCCCCCCTCCCTTCCCCCTATATATAGTGGAGGTTTTGGGGATGCCCAAAACATGAGTCTCTCTCTCCCAAGGCGCAGCCCTACCTCTCTCCCTCCTCATCTCTTGTAGTGCTTGGCGAAGCCCTGCTGGAGTAGCGCGGTCCTCCACCACCACCACGCTGTCGTGCTGCTACTGGACGGAGTCTTCCCCAACCTACCCCTCTCTCCTTGCTGGATCAAGGCATGGGAGACGTCACTGGGATGCAATTGTGTTGAACGCAGAGGCGCCGTTGTTCGGCGCTTAGATCGGAATCGACCGTGATCTGAATGGCCACGAGTACGACTACCTCATCCGCGTTCTTGCAACGCTTCCGCATCACGATCTTTAAGGGTATGAAGATGCACTCCCCTCTCTCTCGTTGCTAGTATCTCCATAGATTGATCTTGGTGACGCGTAGAAAATTTTGAATTTATGCTACATTCCCCAACAGTGGCATCATGAGCTAGGTCTATGCGTAGTTTCTATGCACGAGTAGAACACAAGTTGTTGTGGGCGTTGATTTTTTTCAATATGCTTACCGTTACTGGTCCAATCTTGTTTTGATGGTATTGTGGGATGAAGCGGCCCGCACCGACCTTACACGTACACTTACGTGAGACAGGTTCCACCGACTGACATGCACTTGTTGCATAAGGTGGCTAGCGGGTGCCAGTCTCTCCCACTTTAGTCGGATCGGATTCGATGAAAACGGTCCTTATTAAGGGTAAATAGCAATTGGCATATCACGTTATGGTTTTTGCGTAGGTAAGAAACGTTCTTGCTAGAAACCCATAGCAGCCACGTAAAACATGCAAACAACAATTAGAGGACGTCTAACTTGTTTTTGCAGGGTATGCCATGTGATGTGATATGGCCAAAAGAATGTGATGAAAGGTATGTGATGTATGAGATTGATCATGTTCTTGTAATAGGAATCACGACTTGCATGTCGATGAATATGACAACCGGCAGGAGCCATAGGAGTTGTCTTAATTTATTGTATGACCTGCGTGTCATTGAACAACGCCATGTAATTACTTTACTTTATTGCTAAGCCGTTAGCCGTAGTAGTAGAAGTAATAGTTGGCGAGACAACTTCAGGGAGACACGATGATGGAGATCATGGTGTCATGCCGGTGACGATGATGATCATGGAGCCCCGAAGATGGAGATCAAAAGGAGAAAAATGATATTGGCCATATCATGTCACTTTTTGATTGCATGTGATGTTTATCATGTTTATGCATCTTATTTGCTTAGAACAACGGTAGTAAATAAGATGACCCCTCATTAAAATTTCAAGAAAGTGTTCCCCCTTACTGTGCACCATTGCAAAACTTCGTTGTTTCGAAGCACCACGTGATGATCCGGTGTGATAGATTCTAACATTCACATACAACGGGTGTAAGCCAGATTTACACACGCGAAACACTTAGGTTGACTTGACGAGCCTAGCATGTATAGCCATGGCCTCGGAACACAAGAGACCGAAAGGTCGAGCATGAGTCGTATGGTAGATACGATCAACATGAAGATGTTCACCGATGATGACTAGTCCGTCTCATGTGATGATCGGACACGGCCTAGTTGACTCGGATCATGTAATCACTTAGATGACTAGATGGATGTCTATCTGAGTGAGAGTTCATAAGATGAACTTAATTATCCTGAACATAGTCAAAATGTCTTTACAAATTATGTCGTAAGGTCGCGCTTTAGTACTACTGTTTAGATATGTTCCTAGAGAAAATATAGTTGAAAGATGATAGTAGCAATTATGCGGATTGGGTCCGTAAACTGAGGATTGTCCTCATTGCTGCGCGGAAGGCTTATGTCCTTAATGCACCGCTCGGTGTGCTGAACCTCGAACGTCGTCTGTGGATGTTGCGAACATTTGACATACACGTTTTGATAACTATGTGATAGTTCAGTAATGTTAAACAGTTTAGAATTGAGGCACCGAAGACGATTTCAAACGTCATGGAACATATGAGATGTTTCGAGGGCTGAAATTGGGATTTCAGGCTCGTGCCCACGTCAAGAGGTATAAGACCTTCGAAGATTTTCTTAGCCTGCAAACTAAGGGAGAAAAGCTCAATCGTTGAGCTTGTGCTCAGATTGTCTGAGTACAACAATCACTTGAATCGAGTGGGAGTTGATCTTCCAAATGAGATAGTGATGTTTCTCCAAAGTCATTGCCACCAAGCTGCTAGAGCTTCGTGATGAACTATAACATATCAGGGATAGATATGATGATCCTTGAAATATACGCGATGTTTGACACCGCGAAAGTAGAAATCAAGAAGGAGCATCAATTGTTGATGGTTAGTGAAACCACTAGTTTCAAGAAGGGCAAGGGCAAGAAGGGATACTTCATGAAACGGCAAATCAGTTGCTTCTCCAGTGAAGAAACCCAGGGTTGAACCCAAACCCGAGACTAAGTGCTTCTGTAATGAGGGAACGGTCATCAAGCAGAACTACCCTAGATACTTGGTAGATGAGAAGGCTGGCAAGGTTGACAGAAGTATATTGGATATACATTGTATTAAATGTGTACTTTACTAGTACTCCTAGTAGCACCAGGGTATTAAGATACCGGTTCGGTTGCTAAGTGTTAGTAACTCAAAATAAAAGAGCTACGGAATAAACGGAGACTAGCTAAAGGTGAGATGACGATGTGTGTTGGAAGTGTTTCCAAGGTTGATGTGATCAAACATCGCTTCCTTCTACCATCGAGATTGGTGTTAAACCTAAATAATTGTTATTTGGTGTTTATGTTGAGCATAGACATGATTGGATTAAGTCTATCACAATACGGTTATTCATTTAAGGAGAATAATGGTTACTCTATTTATTTGAATAATACCTTCAATGGTCTTACACCTAAAATGAATGGTTTATTGAATCTTGATCGTAGTGATACACATGTTCATGCCAAAAGATATAAGATAGTAATGATAGTACCACCTACTTGTGGCAATCGCCATGTAAGTCATATTGGTATAAAACGCATGAAGAAGCTCCATGTTGATGGATCTTTGGACTCACTCATTTTTGAAAAGATTGAGACATGCGAACCATGTCTATTGGTGTATACGCATGAAGAAACTCCATGCAGATGGATCATTTGGACTCACTTGATTTTGAATCACTTGAGACATGCAAATCATACCACATGGGCAAGATGACTGAAAAGTCTCGGTTTCAAAGAAGATGGAACAAGAAAGCAACTTGTTGGAAGTAATACATTTTGATGTGTGCAGTCTAATGAGTGTTGAGGCACGCAGTGGATATCGTTATGTTCTTACTTCATAGATGATTTGAGTAGATTCTGAGTATGTTTACTTGATGAAACACAAATCTGAATTATTGAAAGGTTCAAGTAATTTCAGAGTGAAGTTGAAGATCGTCGTGACAAGAGGATAAAATGTCTATGATATCATCATAGAGATGAGTATCTGAGTTATGAGTTTGGTATGCAATTAAGACATTGTGGAAATTGTTTCACAACTAATACACTTTGGAACACCATAGTGTGATGGTGTGTCCGAACATCATAGCTGCATCCTATCTGATATGGTGCATACCATGATGTCTCTTATCGAATTACCACTATTGTTTATGGGTTAGGCATTAGAGACAACCGCATTCACTTTAAATAGGGCACCACGTAATTCCGTTGAGATGACACTGCATGAAGTATGGTTTAGAGAAACCTAAGCTGTCGTTTCTTGAAAGTTTGGGGCTACGACGCTTATGTGAAAAAGTTTCATCCTGATAAGCTCGAACCCAAAGCGGATAAATACATCTTCATAGGACACCCAAAACAGTTGGGTATACCTCCTATTTCAGATCCGGAAGCAAAAGTGATTGTTTCTACAAACATGTCCTTTCTCGAGGAAAGGCTTCTCTCGAAAGAATTGAGTGGGAGGATGGTGGAGACTTGATAAGGTTATTGAACCATCACTTCAACTAGTGTGTAGCAGGGCACAGGAAGTTGTTCCTATGGTGCCTACACCAATTTAAGTAGAAGCTTATGATAGCTATCATGAAACTTCGGATCAAGTCACTACCAAACCTCGTAGGTCGACAAGGATGGGTACTACTTCAGAGTGGTACGGTAATCCTGTCTTGGAGGTCATGTTGCTAGATAACAATGAACCTACGAGCCATGGAGAAGCGATGGTGGGCCCGGATTCCGACAAATGGCTCGAGGCCATAAAATCCGAGAGAGGATCCATGTATGAAAACAAATTGTAGACTTTGGAAGAACTACTCGATGGTCGTAAGGCTGTTGAGTACAGATGGATTCTAAAAGGAAGACGGACAATTATGGTAAGTGTCACCATTAAGAAAGCTCGACTTGTCGCTAAGATGTTTTCCGACAAGTTCAAGGAGTTGACTACGATGAGACTTTCTCACTCGTAGCAATGCTAAGAGTCTGTTGGAATTATATTAGCAGTTACTGCATTATTTATGAAATCTTGCAGATAGGATGTAAAAACATTGTTTCCTCGACAATTTTCTTGAGGAAAGGTTGTATGTGATACAACCAGAAGGTTTTGTCAATCCTGAAAGATGCTAACAAGTATGCAAAGCTCCAGCAATCCTTCTAAGGATTGGAGTAAGCATCTCGGAATTGGAATATACACTTTGATGAAGACAATCAAAGATTTTGGGTTTATACAAAGTTTATGAGAAACTTGTATTTCCAAAGAAGTGAGTGGGAGCACTATAGAATTTCTGATGAGTATATGTTGTTAACATATTGTTGATCAGAAATGTTGTAGAATTTCTGGAAAGCATATAGGGTTGTTTGAAAGGTGTTTTTCAATAAAAACCTGGATTAAGCTACTTGAACATTGAGCATCAAGATCTATAAGGATAGATCAAAAACTCTTAATAGTACTTTCAAATGAATACATACCGTGACAAGATTTTGAAGGAGTTCAAAATAGATCGGCAAAGAAGGAGTTCTTGGTAGTGTCGTAAGGTGTGAGTATTGAGTAAGACTCAAGACCTGACCACGGCAGAAGAGAGAGAAAGGACGAAGGTCGTCCCCTATGCTTTAGACGTAGGCTCTACAGTATGCTATGTTGTGTACCGCACCTGAAGTGTGCCTTGCCATGAGTCAGTCAAGGGGTACAAGAGTGATCCAGGAATGGATCACAAGACAACGGTCAAAGTTATCCTTAGTAACTAGTGGACTAAGGAATTTTCTCGATTATAGAGGTGGTAAAAGAGTTCTTCGTAAAGGGTTACGCCGATGCAAACTTTGACACTAATCCGGATTATTCCGAGTAGTAAACCGGATTCGTATAGTAGAACAGTTATTTGGAATAGCTCCAAATAGAGCGTGGTAAATGCATCTAGGAGATGACATAGAGATTTGCAAAGCACACACGGATCTGAAAGGTTTAGATCCGTTGACTAATAACCTCTCTCACAAGCGAGATATGATCAAACCTCATGGGTGTCGATTCATTACAATCACATAGTGATGTGAACTAGATTATTGACTCTAGTGCAAGTGGGAGACTGTTGAAAATATGCCCTAGAGGCAATAATAAAATGGTTATTATTGTATTTCCTTGTTCATGATAATTGTCTATTATTCATGCTATACTTGTATTGACCGGAAACCGCAATACATGTGTGAATACATAGACCACAACATGTCCCTAGTGAGCCTCTAGTTGACTAGCTCGTTGATCAACAGATGTTCATGGTTTCCTGACCATGGACATTGGATGTCATTGATAATGGGATCACATCATTAGGAGAATGATGTGATGGACAAGACCCAATCCTAAGCTTAGCACAAGATTGTGTAGTTCGTATGCTAAAGCTTTTCTAAATGTCAAGTATCTTTTCCTTAGACCATGAGATTGTGCAACTCCCGGATACCGTAGGAATGCTTTGGGTGTACCAAACGTCACAACGTAACTGGGTGGCTATAAAGGTGCACTACGGGTATCTCCGAAAGTGTCTCATTGGGCTGTACGAATCGAGATCGGGATTTGTCACTCCGTGTGATGGAGAGGTATCTCCGGCCCACTCGGTAGGACATCATCATAATGTGCACAATGTGATCAAGGAGTTGATCACGGGATGATGTGTTACGGAACGAGTAAAGAGACTTGCCGGTAACGAGATTGAACAAGGTATCGGCATACCGATGATCGAATCTCGGGCAAGTACTATACCGGTAGACAAAGGGAATTGTATACGGGATTGATTGAATCCTTGACATCGTGGTTCATCCGATGAGATCATCGTGGAACATGTGGGAGCAAACATGGGTATCCAGATCCCGCTGTTGGTTATTGGCGGAGAGTTGTCTCGGTCATGTTCAGATGCTTCCCGAACCCGTAGGGTCTACACACTTAAGGTTCGATGACGCTAGGGTTATAGGGAAGGTATGTACGCGGTTACCGAATGTTGTTCGGAGTCCCGGATGAGATCCCGGACATCACGAGGAGTCCCGGAATGGTTCGGAGGTGAAGATTGATATATTGGACGAAGGGTTTTGGAGTCCGGAAGTGTTCCGGAGGTACCGGGTGATGACCAGCATGACCGAAAAGTGTTTCGGGAGCCCCGTCAAGTGTTGGGGGCTTCATGGGCCAAGGGAGGGCAAACCAGCCCACTAAGGGGCTGTGCGCCTCACCTATTCCCACGTGACCGGGGGTTTGGGGCGCCCCATCTAGGGTTCCCACCTCCTCGGCTTGGGGGGCCAAGTCACCCAAAGGGAGATCCCATCTGCCTGCCGCCCCCCCCTAGGGGAAACCCTAGGGCGCCTCCCCCTCTCCCTTCCCCCTATATATAGTGGAGGTTTTGGGGCTGCCCAACACATGATTCTCTCTCTCCCAAGGCGCAGCCCTACCTCTCTCCCTCCTCGTCTCTCGTAGTGCTTGGCGAAGCCCTGCTAGAGTACCGCGCTCCTCCACCACCACCACACCGTGTGCTGCTGCTGGATGGAGTCTTCCCCAACCTTTTCCTCTCTCCTTGCTGGATCAAGGCATGGGAGACGTCACCGGGCTGCACGTGTGTTGAACGCGGAGGCGCCGTTGTTCGGCGCTTAGATCGGAATCGACCGCGATCTGAATCGCCACGAGTACGACTACCTCATCCGCGTTCTTGCAACGCTTCCGCATCGCGATCTTCAAGGGTATGAAGATGCACTCCCCTCTCTCTCGTTGCTAGTATCTCCATAGATTGATGTTGGTGATGCGTAGAAAATTTTGAATTTATGCTACGTTCCCCAACAGGGAGACCCCGCGCTAGGAGGAGAAGGCGACGATTCCACTTGTCCAGAGAACTACTTCATCATCGACGACACCGACTGACCCCGATGATAGTGATGATGATTATGAAGACGAAGCTGGAGCGGATATCATGGAGTCTTCCACCGATCAAAATTTCTAGTAGACCACCATATGATCAGTAGAATTTCCCCCATGTAAATAGTATAGTCTGAGCACTGTAACGATAGTTAGATTGATTGTATGCCCTTGCTTGCTTGATTGATTGATATGATTGTGTTTGTCTCATGTGCATATGGGTAGTGTCTTCTCACTAGACATCAATTCTATTCTAATCTCTTCCCTCTAAACCTATCAGATGCCTCCAAGACGTGACACCGGATTTGTCTTCCCACCGGAGATCACCCAGTTGGTCCAGCAGCAGAATGCCTTGATGCAGATATTAGTCGAGAACCAAGGCAAAAACAACAACAACAACAACAACAGCAACAACAACAACAGCAACACCAACAACAACAGCAACAACAACAGCAACAACAACAACAACAGCAACAACAACAGCAACAACAACAGCAACAACAAAAACAAAAACAAAAACAAAAACAAAAACAACAACAACAAAAACAACAACAACAACAACAACAACAACAAATAACAACAACAACAACAACAAATAACAACAACAACAACAACAACAATAACAACAATAAAGAAGAAGAAGAATAAAGAAGAATAACAAGAAGAACAGAATAAAGAAGAAGAATAAAGAATAACAACAACGAATAAAGAATAAAGAATAAAGAATAAAGAATAAAGAATAAAGAATAAAGAATAAAGAATAACAAAGAACAACAACAACAACAACAACAACAACAACAACAGCAACAAAGAATAACAATAACAACAATAACAACAACAACAACAACAACAACAACAACAACAACAACAACAACAACAACAATAACAACAACAACAACAACAACAAGAATAACAAAGAATAAAGAACAAGAAAGAATGTAACAACAACAACAACAACAACAACAACAACAACAACAACAACAACAACAACAACAACAACAACAACAACAACAACAACAACAACAACAACAACAACAACAACAACAACAACAACAACAACAACAACAACAACAACAACAACAACAACAACAACAACAACAACAACAACAACAACAACAACAACAACAACAACAACAACAACAACAACAACAACAACAACAACAACAACAACAACAACAACAACAACAACAACAACAACAACAACAACAACAACAACAACAACAACAACAACAACAACAACAACAACAACAACAACAACAACAACAACAACAACAACAACAACAACAACAACAACAACAACAACAACAACAACAACAACAACAACAACAACAACAACAACAACAACAACAACAACAACAACAACAACAACAACAACAACAACAACAACAACAACAACAACAACAACAACAACAACAACAACAACAACAACAACAACAACAACAACAACAACAACAACAACAACAACAACAACAACAACAACAACAACAACAACAACAACAACAACAACAACAACAACAACAACAACAACAACAACAACAACAACAACAACAACAACAACAACAACAACAACAACAACAACAACAACAACAACAACAACAACAACAACAACAACAACAACAACAACAACAACAACAACAACAACAACAACAACAACAACAACAACAACAACAACAACAACAACAACAACAACAACAACAACAACAACAACAACAACAACAACAACAACAACAACAACAACAACAACAACAACAACAACAACAACAACAACAACAACAACAACAACAACAACAACAACAACAACAACAACAACAACAACAACAACAACAACAACAACAACACCAACAACAACACCAACAACAACAACAACAACAACAACAACAACAACAACAACAACAACAACAACAACAACAACAACAACAACAACAACAACAACAACAACAACAACAACCCTCATTTTCTGAGGTTACAACCGCCGGTGTTTTCCAGTAGCACCGACCCGATAGTTGCGGATGACTGGCTACGCAAGATTGGAAGGGAGTTGACCACCGCCGGTTGCACAGATGCTGATAAGGTGCGTTTTGCCGCACACCAATTGGATGAACCAGCAGCGTCATGGTGGGAGAATTACACAACCACTTTTCCCATAGCCAATGTCACTTGGGATCGGCCAAAGAAGCATTCCGCACAGCCCATGTCTCAACTGGAGCTATGAGCATGAAGAAGCGTGAGTTTCGCAACTTACGCCAGAGAAATCGTACTGTGGCTCAGTACGTAGATGAGTTTAGTAAGCTATCTCGTTATGCCCCTGATGATGTGGCCACGGATGCCGCGAAGCAAGAGATGTTTATGGACGGGCTAAATGATGAGATAAGCATCCTATTGATTGTGGCAACATTCAATAACTACCAGGAGTTGGTAGACAAGGCTCTTATGATTGAAGGGAAGCAGCAGCAGATTGAGAGCCGCAAGAGGAAGTATGGACAAGGAAAGTATAATTCGGGAGCTTAGCAGAAGCCTCGTTTCACCCCGAACTCGGGAGGACTTGTCCATAACCATGGAGGCCACACCCACAATGGAGGGAGTTCTCACAACCACAATGGCCCCAAGAATGAAAACGGGAATGGAGTAGGCAGCAATCAGAACCGCTCTAACCCAACCACACCCACCAAGAAGGACCTAAGTCACATTACTTGTTTCAAGTGCGGGAAGACTGGACACTATGCCACTGAGTGCCCTGAAGCGAAGGACAGCAATGACAGTGGAAGCGCTGGGAAGAAGCCCAACCCTTTCAACAGGGGACAAGTGAACCACGTGAACGTGGAGGAAGTTGAGGAGCAGCCAAATGTAGTTATTGGTAAGTTTTTGGTTAAGTCTTTTACTACAATCGTTCTATTTTTATACTGGTGCATCACATTCATATATATCAAGGGGATTCGTGGATAAGTATAAGTTGCCCACTAAGGTACTTAGCACACCTATGTTAGTAAGTTCGCCAGGAGTAGAATATATGGAAAGTCAAGGATGCTTTCAGATGCCATTGACCATTGGAAGCCATGTTTTCCCCTCAAACCTGATAATTTTGGAATCACAAGGTTTGGATGTGATACTAGGAATGGATTGGCTATTGATGTATGGAGGAAACATCGATTGCGTGAGTAGGTCAATTTTACTCACCACCCCGGAGGAAAAAAGGATCAAGTATGTATCCAGGCATGCGCCAAGGAGGACTCAAGTAAATTCTCTCACGGGAGTTGTTCAGGAGGAAGTGCCGGTAGTGAAGGATTACCCGGATGTATTTCCAGAGGAGTTACCAGGCATGCCACAAAATTGAGACATCGAGTTTTTGATAGAGCTATTGCCAGGTATCGGACCAATATCTAAGAGACCATACCGGATGCCCGCAAATGATCTGGAGGGGATTAAGAAGCAGATTAAGGAGTTATTGGAGAAAGGTTACATTCGAAGAAGTTCATCACCATGGGGAGCCCCAGTGCTCTTGGTTGAGAAGAAGGATGGATCGTTAAGGATGGTTATTGATTATCGTGCGTTGAATGAAGTAACCATCAAGAATAAGTATCCACTGCCGATGATCAATGATTTGTTTGACCAGTTGCAAGGAGCTAAGGTGTTTTCAAAGATTGATCTGTGATCAGGATATCACCAGCTGAAGATTAGGGAAAAGGATATACCTAAGACATCCTTCACCACAAGGTACAGGTTAGATGAGTATACGGTTATGTCCTTTGGACTAACTAATGCCCCTGCCTATTTCATGAGTATGATGAACAAGGTGTTCATGGAGTTCTTGGATAAATTTGTCGTGGTGTTCATTGATGATATCTTGGTATACTCAAAGAATGAAGAGGAACACAAGGAGCATTTGCGTTTAGTTCTTGAGAAGCTCAGTGAACACCAGTTATATGCCAAGTTCAGCAAATGTGAGTTTTGGTTGAAGGAAGTTGGATTTCTTGGACATGTTATATCAGGAGAAGGTATAGCAGTGGATCCCACCAAGGTTCGATCGATCCACCGAGTGGTTGGCACCCACCTCAGTCGGAGAGATCCGCAGTTTTCTTGGACTCGCAGGATACTATCGGAGATTCATTGAGAATTTTTCTAAGATTGCGAAGCCTATGACGACATTCTTGAAGAAGGACACTAAGTTCCATTGGACTGATGAATGTGAAGCAAGTTTCCAGGAGTTGAAGAAACTTTTGACTACAGCCTCGGTGCTGATTCTGCCGGATATACGCAAGGATTTCCAAGTGTATTGCGACGCCTCCCGCTTAGGACTTGGAGGAGTACTTATGCAAGACGGGAGAGTTGTTTCGTATGCCTCACGACAACTGAAACCGCACAAGTTGAATTATGCCACGCATGATTTGGAGTTAGCAGCTGTGGTGCATGCGCTTAAGACCAGGAGACATTTTCTCATTGGAAACCGTTGCGATGTGTACACGGATCACAAGAGTTTGAAGTACATCTTCACACAGAAGGAGCTTAACCTCAGGCAGAGGAGATGGTTGGAGCTCATAAAGGATTATGATATGAAGTTGCACTATCATCCAGGCAAGGCCAATGTTGTAGCAGACGCTTTGAGCCGTAAGAGTTATGTTAACACCCTTGTAAGCGGAGGGATGCCAAAGGAGTTAGCCGAGGATCTCAGGGAACTTCGTTTGGAGATTGTTCCTAGAGGTTATGTTGCAGCAATGGAAGTTCATTCTACATTGTTGGGAAAGATTCGAGAAGCTCAGATGGATGATAAGGAGATTGCAGAGATAAAGTAGAAGATGAGTGAAGGGAAAGCTAAAGGTTTTCGTGAGGATGAGCACGACACCTTATGGTTTGAGGACCGTATATATGTGCCCAATAATACAGAGACCAGGAAGTTGGTACTACAGGAAGCTCATGACTCGCCATACTCGATACACCCCAGAAACACTAAGATGTATTTGGATTTGAAGGAGCGTTTCTGGTGGACTGGTATGAAGAAGGATATTGCCGAGTATGTAGCCGTATGTGATGTATGTCAGAGAGTGAAGGCAGAACATCAGAAGCCAGCAGGATTACTGCAGCCTATGTCGATACCCGAATGGAAGTGGGATAAACTTGGCATGGATTTTATCACCGGATTACCCAGGACTCGATCGGGATATGATTCTATCTGGGTAGTAGTGGATCGCTTGACCAAAGTAGTCCACTTTATCCCCGTGAAGACCACCTATACCAGTGCTAAGTTGGCTAAGATATATATGACCATGATCATATGTCTGCACGGAGTTCCGAGGACCATTGTATCAGATAGAGGAAAACAGTTTACTTCAAAGTTTTGGCACCAGTTGCACCTGACTTTGGGAACCAGGCTAGAGTTCAGTACAGCTTTTCACCCGCAGACAGATGGACAGACCGAGAGAGTCAATCAGATTCTGGAGGATATGTTGAGAGCGTGTGCGCTAGATTACGGATCTAGTTGGGATGACAACTTGCCCTACGCGGAGTTCTCATACAACAACAGCTACCAGGCCAGTTTGAAGATGGCACCGTTTGAAGCCTTGTATGGAAGAAGATGCCGACCACCGTTGATGTGGGATGAGGTTGGAGACCGCCAGTTGTTTGGACCGGATTTGATAAAGGAATCTGAAGAGAAGGTTAAGCTGATTCAAGATAGACTGAAGGTAGCCCAGTCTACACAGAAGAGTTATGCAGATTCGAAATTCAAGGAGGTAGTCTATGAAATCGGAGACCGAGCATATCTGTGAGTGTCACTTCTTCGAGGAGTTAAATGTTTTGTAGTTAAGGGAAAGTTAATCCCGAGATTTGTAGGACCGTACCGTGTTTTGGAATGCATGGGAGAGGTTGCCTACAAGTTGGAGTTACCCAAAGGACTGTCAGGAGTACATGATGTGTTTCATGTTTCCTAGTTGAAGAAGTGCCATGCAGAGATGGCCGATATTCCTTTGAGAGATACAGTGCCCCTGGAAGCAATTCAGTTGGATAGTGATTTGACATATGAGGACAAACCTGTTAAGATTCTTGAGTTTTCCAGCCGAGTTACTGTAGCGACCCGACCTCAGACGGTCAAGTCTCTGTGTGTCTGTGCCATCCCTGGATCAGTATGCTGGCACACACAGTACATCAATGTATATATCAAAGTGCAATCACATGTATCAATAACGTAAAACGGATATATACCTCATAAGTCACAATGAAACAAATAGTCGGGTGTGGAGTCCCATCAACGCCATCGGCAGTTGAGTGTAGACCGTAACCCTGCACTGTACTCTTACCGTCGGAAGTAAATATCTGCAACATGATACGTTGCAGCCGTGTAGGTCAATTACATTGAATGTACCGCAAGATCACAACATGAGAAAGCAGATGATAAAACTATACTATATGCAATATGGCTTTGTGGCTCGTGTCCGAGTTTTGTTTGCGTAAAAGCTGATTTATTTTCCCTACATCAAAGGAATAAATGAAGTCTGTACTATGGAGTTTTCTATCATGACATGGTTCCGTCAACCGATGTCTCATAGCCCAAAATCATCATAAGTTACCCATAATTAAGTTATCAATCCGGTGTTGAGAGTTCCGAGATAGATCCAAGTCCAGAGGCTCAAATTGTCCGTAATCGGGACACGGCTAATCGATTAGGTTTAAACCCTCTGCAGAGGTTTGTACACTTTACCCGCAAGATTCGATCCTCTTTACGCTCTCGCACTTCGTGGTGTTTGAGAACAAGATGACCAAACATGGTCTTCAAGAGTTCCCCGACCACCGTCCGTGCTCATCCAATCTTACCGTAGTTCTACATCTGCTAGCACCGTCCCAGCCAGAGTCACAACTAAGGTCAACCAAGCCAGAGCCCATAGTGACTTGCGGTTGCACAGGTAAGCTTCCGGGCATGAAGTATTCTTCCGTCTCTTTGAGTCTGGGTGAAGCTATCCGCAAGATGTCATGGAGCTTCTCCATGCATCCCGGCCATCCACTAGTTTCTCCAGGGTGCCCGTCAACCATCCTTCACCCAATAGTGTGTATTGAATTCTTGTCTCGAGTCTTGAAGTCTTGAGGCCTTGAAGATGCAGTCCTTGCAGATTTCATCATGGAGTTGTCGTCATTGACGTAGATCCTCCATTCTCACACCACTCCCGAGCACTCATACCAACCCCGTCTACTATAGCGTAGCATTAAAATAAATAATGTCCCGGGCTTGGTAACAGGGTGATGGGTTCCTACCTCATGCATACTACTCAACTACAAGGATTCAATATCACTACTGGAGGGATTGTTGCGAAGAAGATGACACTAGATGCAATAAAACACATAGGTATGAAAAACATGGTCAAAGTGAACTTGCCTGGTATTACTTGATGAAGATAATAACGCTCTCAGAATAAAGACTTGGTATAACTATTCGTCACTCCTTTGAAAATCTATATTAAGCAGAGACAATCATATAAACAATCATCCTAGCAATCAATTCTATCAATCATAACAATACTCAATCAAAATAAAAGCAACAAAGAAAACCAAGTCGAAAACCAAAGGAAAAACTTGAAAGAAAAATTCAAGGAAAAACTAGTGGTGACCAACTCACACAAATCTTAACATAACATCACTAAACTACTCTAATATTTTTTCTACAGCAAAGAAAATATAAATCTAATAAAATAACAGAAAATAAATTACTAATTTAATAACTAACAAAAAGAACTAATATAAAACTACTATAACCAAGTAGTTAATACTAGAACAAATATAGCAACTAGCAAAACACTAAGACAACTATAACAGCAAATCATATATTAAAACATTAATAAACTATAGTAAATAAATATAACAACTAATGTGTTCACAAATAACTGAAACAAAAACAATATAACTTGAAGTGGAAAAAGAATTACTTTTAAAACTAATAAAACTATTTTTATCCACTATCACTATGAACTAAACAAGCGATTACAAAAACAGTAGCTAAACACTAATAAATAACTACAAAAATTTATCTACTGTAGTTAAACATAAACATATAACAACAAGTGAAAATCTACAAAAGGAATGAACTAAAAATAATTAAAAACAATAATTACATAACTAAAACAACTATATAAGCAAAACAGTACTGTTTTTACTAAAAATCTAATTTAAAATACTCCAAAATTACCAAACTAAATCCTACAGCTAAAAATATCACAAGTGACCAGGAGCAAAAAGAATTAATTAAAAATCTATTTTTAAACTCAACTTATGGCCAAAATACTAATCTGAACAAAATTTATCAAATTCAAATTTAAACTACTCAAATTTGAAATCCAGAGACACTAACAGAAACTTCAGCAAATTTGTGACACATAGCAATTGGAATCACTCAAAAATACTAAAAACTCTAAAAGATATGAATTTTCTAAGATTGCTATTTTCTGAAAAAATGAATTACGGGATTTCGTGGATCTCACCGGAGTAGTCGTCGGAGTTGGGGAAGAAGATCGGATCCGATGTTGCGGTTGCTCCTAGAGGAAAGGAGATCATGGGACGGTGGAGAGGAGAGGAGAGGTGTTGGTTTGATGTGTTGGGGGGTGCTTGGGTATTTATATTGGGGAGGGAGGGTTTTGCTTGGAGTAGGGGACAAGAATTAGAGTAGGATTAGGAATCCTAGGAATAAAAACGGAATAACGAACGGGATCAAATCCTACTAGGATTTGTAAAAGAATAGGAAACCTTGGCGGCTCCTGGCTCCCTTAGGTGCGTGCGTGCGATGGCCTTGGCCTCGGCCGGCCCGGGTTGGCTTAATGACTTGGGCCTTTGGCCCAAGGCGCTGTAATTTTTTACAACAAATAGAGAGGAAAACAAAATGATAAAACAAAGTAAAATGAAAATATTATATAGGCATATAATATATCAAAATTTTCAGAAAAAGATTTCCTACATGATGAACGTTATTCTAATGTCAAATAAAATTCACACAAATTCAAATAAATCAAAGAGTGCTTCTGGTCCAATAAAATCCAACAAAAATCATTTTAAAAATATCAAAATGACTTCAAATTAATTTCTCTCCAAATTTTCTGATGTAGGGAATCATGTTACCCTATTTTCCATATATTTTGTTTTTAGAGAAAAATATTTTGAATAAAACTCAAATAACTCCAAATTGGAAATAAATTCAAAAGAACTTTGGATTTAATTCTTTTAAAACTCCCAACTCATAGTTCATTTAATTTGAAGAAGTCATTTTATCTTCTCTCGTGAAAATCATTGAGTTGCATAAAGTTTCAGAATTGGAAATATTTTCCAAATGAAATTCAAATATTTTCAACACCTTGTCATTTAAATAAATGGAAGAAGTCATGTCATCTTCTCTCCAGGGTTTTGTGATGA
Source organism: Aegilops bicornis (assembly GCA_021605145.1). Lineage (NCBI taxonomy): Eukaryota > Viridiplantae > Streptophyta > Magnoliopsida > Poales > Poaceae > Aegilops > Aegilops bicornis. The sequence continues at coordinate 278,360,577 of CM038674.1, forward strand.
AAAGAATTTGAATTCCCGAAGATCATAAAAGCAAAATGAAACTTTGGGAAAGTCCTTGTATTCCCTCTCATCTAACTTTCAAAAAGTTTCAAATTCACTCACTTTCACACAAGCAATCACTCAACAATCAAACAAACAATCAGAATTATTTATTTAATATAACATTCCAAAATTTAAAATTTTGGGATGTTACAAATCTACCACTTAAAATGAATCTCGCCCCTAGATTCAAGAGGCTAGCAAGAAAAGGTCAGGGTTTGGGGTCTTCCAGCAAATCCATCAATCGGAATGGTCTAGTGTGCTACCACACTTAAAAGCAGGGTTATGGTTCCAACAGATCTTATGTACTCCATCCTTAGGGTGAACACTATCGGTCTTCTCACAACTTGAAGTAACTCCTCTGTTGGAGCTCTTAGGTAGGGTCAAAACCTTTTCCTCAAATACGTGTCCTTTCATTCATGGTGAGTTCCTTCCGAGACTTGGTCTTACGAAATGGACAGTGTCCGTCGCCAACCCTAATCAACTATTCGATATTCTCGTGGTGGTCAACAATTAATGGTTTCTTCTACAGAAATGGGTCTCGGCTAAATCTCACCGTATATCCTACGATTGGCAACGGTTGCCTGTACATGGATCAACCGTCCTACCATTCTAGGGTTTAAACAAGGCTTTGACACCGTCGTCTCTCTACTATGGGTAAGTCTCTCAGATTTACCATTCCAAATAGCAAGAGCGAATGATACGAGTAAGTCGGTATGGTGATCAATCCACTCCGCACCCAAATCATTACCCTGTATAAGGTTTAGCGAATCTCACGTTTCTAACACTCGGTCATTCTCACAAGCATTGCAGAATTTCTCTTCTCAACGAACTTAGTTCGGATAATTCCATTGATTCTGCAAGCTGAAGAAAACATCTATCGTTACTTCACAACTCTCTGGGTTTTTTGCGTAACCTCCTACGAAAAGTCTGCTGATCAAATCGCAGTCTTCCCAAAATTTCTTCTTCCAGTGAGTACTTGACCCTTATTAATTCCTGGGCCTGTGGGTTATGAGCCCACTTCAACACTTGTACCAATTTCACTCATCCTTGGAGTTACAATTGCTCAATTTTCCAACATTACACCACTTTAAATCCAATAACATTTCATTTCTTAATACCATCATATCAAAGATAAAACTTCAACTCATTTTTTTTAAACTCCAACCTGTGGGACACATTTCCATTTCCATTGGTCTAGTGTTCTTCATAGGGTACTATCACTCTTAAAATGAAATTCACAAATCCATCCCTAGACCATATTTCTCATATCCTCGAAAATGGTCAAAATCCGTGTTCATAGAGTAACAACTCATACAATTAAACATATGAAAACATGTCACCTTAACTTTATTGATTTCATGAATCCATTACAAACTCTGAGCACCCATTACATAACTCAACTTATTGTACTCATGAATTTTTTTTTGTTTCTACCACTCTTATTATCCATATTAAAATTCCAACTACTCAACTCCAGATTCCTTCTTGTAGGAACATTTAGTAACATAATGTCCTTATTCCTTGCAATGAAAACACATAACTTTTGATAAGTCTTTGGGCTTCTTGGAGATGGTGCCTGTTCCTTGAGTTCCTTGCTTCCTTTCGAGACAATGATTGGCATAATGCCCGGCGTCCTTACATTCAAAACAGGTAATATGACTCTTGTCCCTCTTTGCAGAAATTGGGTTGTTACGAGGGTGTCTTTGTTTTCTCTTCCGGTTTCTTCGTTCGATCAAACCTTTTATTCCTCGTGGATCAAACTCTATTGCTTCCGTCGAGAAGTATCCCAGATACTCTTTTCTTTCCTTGGTGCAATCTTGTGAAAAATGTCCTTCTTCTCCACATGAATAGCGTGCATTGGAGTAAAATCTGTTGAGGCCTTCTCCATCGTGGTCTTCAACACATTCCTTCATCACAGGTTCTTTCATAACTTCTCGGAGGGCTTCTTTCATTCCTTCTTCCTGCTCCTGAATATTTTGTTGCACCATGGGGTAAATGTGACACTGAGTCGGGTAGTGGGTGGTTCCTTCACACAAGAAACAAGTCACCTGACTAGTTGGGCATTCCTCAGCTGGGTGTTTCTCCTCACAATGAGGGCATCCATCCTTGTGTTCCCCCTGGGTGTGTCCTATTTCTCCGAAAATCTTGCAGGCACAAGGTTTATTTCTTGGTGTATCATGTTGCTTCCGGATAAGACGGGATCTTGTCAGAGTCTTCTTGAATTCTTTCCAAGTCTTTGCTCCATTCCATCCCTGTATAGCTTGATGCATCTGCCACCGTGTTGCAGCACTTCCTTCAAAGTACTAAAGAGCGTAAGATACTTCATTCTTCCTTGAAACCAAATTGCTCCCAAAGTGATTCTCCATGTTCTGAATCCATAGCTCTGCCTCCGGCTGGGTCTTCGGTCCAGAGAATACCGGTCCAACTTCATTCATCATCTAATGGGTCCAAAAGTTTTGGGATGAGATATGAGAGAGGTGGGGAGGGATATACACACAATACAAACAATAGTTTTTGAAGAAACGGGTTTTACTTTGTGGCTGTCAGAGAACATCAAACAAATGACAGCTCACAAATCGCCGCATCTAACGTAAGTGTGTAACAGGGGTTTGGTCTTCTAAAGGTCAAATAATTCTTCAGATCCTTCAAGTCATCGAAGTCTTCAATTGTTGCAGCTTCAACTCTTCTAATGCATGGTCAAATCCTCTTTACTCTGAAGAGGCCATCAGTTATCCGATATCTTATCCTTCTTGGAGCGGCTTCAGTTGATTCTTCATGTGATCAAAAGGGAAAAGGGGTATATTCTAACTATTTGAGGTGAGAGTGTCTATTTGATAAAATCAGAAGAGATGAGAAGTAAGAGTCTTTTTGAAAATAAAGTTTTAGAGATTTTCGGTCCTAGGGCTTTCCAATTCTAGGGTCACGTTCTCTGATCAACATGTGCTCGATACCATATTCAGAGCGACCCGACCTCAGACGGTCAAGTCTACGTGGTGTCTGTGCCATCCTCGGATCAAGATCTTTGGCACACACAAGACATCAATGTATATATCAAAGTGCAATCACATGTATCAATAACGTAAAACTGATATATACCTCATAAGTCACAAATGAAACAAATAGTCGGGTGTGGAGTCCCATCAACGCCATCGGCAAAGTTGAGTGTAGACCGTAACCTGCCGTACTCTTACCGTCGGAGTAAATATCTGCAACATGATACGTTGCAGCCGTAGGTCAGTACATTGAATGTACCGGCAAGATCACAACATGAGAAAACAGATGATAAAACTATACTATATGCAATATGGCTTTGTGGCTCTGTGTCCGAGTTTTGTTTGCGTAAAAGCTGATTTATTTTCCCTACATCAAAGGAATAAATGAAGTCTGTACTATGGAGTTTTCTATCATGACATGGTTCCGCCAACCGATGTCTCATAGCCCAAAATCATCATAAGTTACCCACAATTAAGTTATCAATCCGGTGTTGAGAGTTCCGAGATAGATCCAAGTCCAGAGGCTCAAATTGTCCGTAACCGGGGACACGGCTAATCGATTAGGTTTAAACCCTCTGCAGAGGTTTGTACACTTTACCCGCAAGATTCGATCCCTCTTTTACGTTCTCGCACTTCAGGGTGTTTGAGAACAAGATGACCGAAACATGGTCTTCCGAAGAGTTCCCCTGACCACTGTCCGGTGCTCATCCAATCCTACCGTAGTTCTACATCTTCTAGCACCGTCCCAGCCAGAGTCACAACTAAGGTCTACCAAGCCAGAGCCCATAGTGACTTGCGGTTGCACAGGTAAGCTTCCAGGCATGAAGTATTCTTCCGTCTCTTTGAGTCTGGGTGAAGCTTTCCGCAAGATGTCATGGCGCTTCTCCATGCATCCCGCCATCCTTTGGTTTCTCCAGGTGCCCGTCAACCATCCTTCACCCAAGAGTGTGTATTGAATTCTTGTCTCGAGTCTTGAAGTCTTGAGGCCTTGAAGATGCTGATCCTTGCAGATTTCATCATGGAGTTGTCGTCATTGACGTAGATCCTCCATTCTCACACCACTCCCGAGCACTCATACCAACCCCGTCTACTATAGCGTAGCATTAAAATAAATAACGTCCCGGCTTGGTAACAGGGTGATGGGTTCCTACCTCATGCATACTACTCAACTACAAGGATTCAATATCACTCCGGAGGGATTGTTGCGAAGATGACACTAGATGCAATAAAACACATAGGTATGAAAAACATGGTCAAAGTGAACTTGCTCGGTATTACTTGATGAAGATAATAACGCTCTCGAATAAAGACTTGGTAGAACTATTCGTCACTCCTTTGAAAATCTATATTAAACAGACAATCATATAAACAATCATCCTAGCAATCAATTCTATCAATCATAACAATACTCAATCAAAATAAAAGCAACAAAGAAAACCAAGTCGAAAACCAAAGGAAAAACTTGAAAGAAAAATTCAAGGAAAAACTAGTGGTGACCAACTCACACAAATCTTAACATAACATCACTAAATTACTCTAATATTTTTTCTACAGCAAAGAAAATATAAATCTAATAAAATAACAGAAAATAAATTACTAATTTAATAACTAACAAAAATAACTAATATAAAACTACTATAACCAACTAGTTAATACTAGAACAAATATAGCAACTAGCAAAACACTAAGACAACTATAACAGCAAATCATATATTAAAACATTAATAAACTATACTAAATAAATATAACAACTAATGTGTTCACAAATAACAGAAACAAAAACAATATAACTTGAAGTGGAAAAAGAATTACTTTTAAAACTAATAAAACTATTTTTATCCACTATCACTATGAACTAAACAAGCGATTACAAAAACAGTAGCTAAACACTAATAAATAACTACAAAAATTTATCTACTGTAGTTAAACATAAACATATAACAACAAGTGAAAATCTACAAAAGGAATGAACTAAAATAATTAAAAACAATAATTACATAACTAAAACAAGTATATAAGCAAAACAGTACTGTTTTTACTAAAAATCTAATTTAAAATACTCCAAAATTACCAAACTAAATCCTACAGCTAAAAAATATCACAAGTGACCAGGAGCCAAAAGAATTAATTAAAAACCTATTTTTAAACTCAAGTTATGGCCAAAATACTAATCTGAACAAAATTTATCAAATTCAAATTTAAACTACTCAAATTTGAAATCCAGAGACACTAACAGAAACTTCAGCGAATTTGTGACACATAGCAATTGGAATCACTCAAAATACTAAAAACTCTAAAAGATATGAATTTTCTAAGATTGCTATTTTCTGGAAAAAAAATGAATTACGGGATTTCGTGGATCTCACCGGAGTAGTCGTCGGAGTTGGGGAAGAAGATCGGATCCGATGTTGCGGTTGCTCCTAGAGGAAAGGAGATCACGGGACGGTGGAGAGGAGAGGAGAGGTGTTGGTTTGATGTGTTGGGGGGTGCTTGGGTATTTATATTGGGGAGGGAGGGTTTTGCTTGGAGTAGGGGACAAGAATTAGAGTAGGATTAGGAATCCTAGGAATAAAAGCGGAATAACGAACGGGATCAAATCCTACTAGGATTTGTAAAAGAATAGGAAACCTTGGCGGCTCCTGGCTCCCTTGGTGCGTGCGTCACGATGGCCTTGGCCTCGGCCGGCGGCAGCTTAGCGACTTGGGCCTTTGGCCCAAGGCGCTGCGATTTTTTTTTAACAAACAGACAGGAAAACAAAATGATAAAACAAAGTAAAATGAAAATATTATATAGGCATATAATATATCAAAATTTTTAGAAAAAGATTTCCTACATGATGAACATTATTCTAATGTCAAATAAAATTCACACAAATTCAAATAAATCAAAGAGTGCTTCTGGTCCAATAAAATCCAACAAAAATCATTTTAAAAATATCAAAATGACTTCAAATTAATTTCTCTCCAAATTTTCTGATGTAGGGAATCATGTTACCCTATTTTCCATATATTTTGTTTTTGGAGAAAAATATTTTGAATAAAACTCAAATAACTCCAAATTGGAAATAAATTCAAAAGAACTTTGGATTTAATTCTTTTAAAACTCCCAACTCATAGTTCATTTAATTTGAAGAAGTCATTTTATCTTCTCTCGTGAAAATCATTGAGTTGCATAAAGTTTCAGAATTGGAAATATTTTCCAAATGAAATTCAAATATTTTCAACACCCTTGTCATTTAAATAAATGGAAGAAGTCATGTCATCTTCTCTCCAGGTTTTGTGATGAAAAGAATTTGAATTCCTGAAGATCATAAAAGCAAAATGAAAGTTTGGGAAAGTCCTTGTATTCCCTCTCATCTAACTTTCAAAAAGTTTCGAATTCACTCACTTTCACACAAGCAATCACTCAACAATCAAACAAACAATCAGAATTATTTATTTAATATAACATTCCAAAATTTAAAATTTTGGGATGTTACAAATCTACCACACTTAAAATGAATCTCGTCCTCGAGATTCGAAGAGGCTAGCAAGAAAAGGTCAGGGTTTGGGGTCTTCCAGCAAATCCATCAATCGGAATGGTCTAGTGTGCTACCACACTTAAAAGCAGGGTTATGGTTCCAACAGATCTTATGTACTCCATCCTTAGGGTGAACACTATCGGTCTTCTCACAACTTCGAAGTAACTCCTATGCTGGAGCTCTTCCGGTAGGGTCAAAACCTTTTCCTCAAATACGTGTCCTTTCATTCATGGTGAGTTCCTTCCGAGACTTGGTCTTCTGAGCTGACAGGTCTGTCGCCAACCCTAATCAACTATTCGATATTCTCGTGGTGGTCAACAATTAATGGTTTCTTCTACAGAAATGGGTCTCGGCTAAATCTCACCGTATATCCTACGATTGGCAACGGTTGCCTGTACATGGATCAACCGTCCTACCATTCTAGGGTTTAAACAAGGCTTTGACACCGTCGTCTCTCTACTATGGGTAAGTCTCTCAGATTTACCATTCCAAATAGCAAGAGCGAATGATACGAGTAAGTCGGTATGGTGATCAATCCACTCCGCACCCAAATCATTACCCTGTATAAGGTTTAGCGAATCTCACGTTTCTAACACTCGGTCATTCTCACAAGCATTGCAGAATTTCTCTTCTCAACGAACTTAGTTCGGATAATTCCATTGATTCTGCAAGCTGAAGAAAACATCTATCGTTACTTCACAACTCTCTGGGTTTTTTGCGTAACCTCCTACGAAAAGTCTGCTGATCAAATCGCAGTCTTCCCAAAATTTCTTCTACCAGTGAGTACTTGACCCTTATTAATTCCTGGGCCTGTGGGTTATGAGCCCACTTCAACACTTGTACCAATTTCACTCATCCTTGGAGTTACAATTGCTCAATTTTCCAACATTACACCACTTTAAATCCAATAACATTTCATTTCTTAATACCATCATATCAAAGATAAAACTTCAACTCATTTTTTTTAAACTCCAACCTGTGGGACACATTTCCATTTCCATTGGTCTAGTGTTCTTCATAGGGTACTATCACTCTTAAAATGAAATTCACAAATCCATCCCTAGACCATATTTCTCATATCCTCGAAAATGGTCAAAATCCGTGTTCATAGAGTAACAACTCATACAATTAAACATATGAAAACATGTCACCTTAACTTTATTGATTTCATGAATCCATTACAAACTCGAGCACCCATTACATAACTCAACTTATTGTACTCATGAATTTTTTTGTTTCTACCACTCTTATTATCCATATTAAAATTCCAACTACTCAACTCCAGATTCCTTCTTGTAGGAACATTTAGTAACATAATGTCCTTATTCCTTGCAATGAAAACACATAACTTTTGATAAGTCTTTGGGCTTCTTGGAGATGGTGCCTGTTCCTTGAGTTCCTTGCTTCCTTTCGAGACAATGATTGGCATAATGGGGCGTCCTTACATTCAAAACAGGTAATATGACTCTTGTCCCTCTTTGCAGAAATTGGGTTGTTACGAGGGTGTCTTTGTTTTCTCTTCCGGGTTTCTTCGCTCGATCAAACCTTTTATTCCTGTGGATCAAACTCTATTGCTTCCGTCGAAGTATCCCGGATACTCTTTTCTTTCCTTGGTGCAATCTTGTGAAAAATGTCCTTCTTCTCCACATGAATAGCAGGCATTGGAGTAAAATCTGTTGAGGCCTTCTCCATCGGGGTCTTCAACACATTCCTTCATCATGAGTTCTTTCATAACTTCTCGGAGGGCTTCTTTCATTCCTTCTTCCTGCTCCTGAATATTTTGTTGCACCATGGGGTAAATGTGACCTTGAGTCGGGTAGTGGGTGGTTCCTTCACACAAGAAACAAGTCACACGACTAGTTGGGCATTCCTCACTGGGTGTTTCTCCTCACAATGAGGGCATCCATCCTTGTGTTCCCCACAGGTGTGTCCTATTTCTCCGAAAATCTTGCAGGCACAAGGTTTATTTCTTGGTGTATCATGTTGCTTCCGGATAAGACGGGATCTTGTCAGAGTCTTCTTGAATTCTTTCCAAGTCTTTGCTCCATTCCATCCCTGTATAGCTTGATGCATCTGCCACCGTGTTGCAGCACTTCCTTCAAAGTACTAAAGAGCGTAAGATACTTCATTCTTCCTTGAAACCAAATTGCTCCCAAAGTGATTCTCCATGTTCTGAATCCATAGCTCGCCTCCGGTGGGTCTTGATCCAGAGAATACCGGTCCAACTTCATTCATCATCTAATGGGTCCAAAAGTTTTGGGATGAGATATGAGAGAGGTGGGGAGGGATATACACACAATACAAACAATAGTTTTTGAAGAAAGCGGGTTTTACTTTGTGGCTGTCGAGAACATCAAACAAATGACAGCTCACAAATCGCCGCATCTAACGTAAGTGTGTAACAGGGGTTTGGTCTTCTAAAGGTCAAATAATTCTTCAGATCCTTCAAGTCATCGAAGTCTTCAATTGTTGCAGCTTCAACTCTTCTAATGCATGGTCAAATCCTCTTTACTCTGAAGAGGCCATCAGTTATCCGATATCTTATCCTTCTTGGAAGCGGCTTGATTGATTCTTCATGTGATCAAAAGGAAAAGGGTATATTCTAACTATTTGAGGTGAGAGTGTCTATTTGATAAAATCAGAAGAGATGAGAAGTAAGAGTCTTTTGAAAATAAAGTTTTAGAGATTTTCGGTCCTAGGGGCTTTCCGAATTCTAGGGTCACGTTCTCTGATCAACATGTGCTCGATACCATATACATGGCGACCCGACCTCAGACGGTCAAGTCTACGTATTCTGCATGCCATCCACGGATCGGTATCTTTGGCACACACAGTACATCAATGTATATATCAAAGTGCAATCACATGTATCAATAACGTAAAACTGATATATACCTCATAAGTCACAATGAAACAAATAGTCGGGTGTGGAGTCCCATCAACGCCATCGGCGGGTTGAGTGTAGACCGTAACCACATGCCGTACTCTTACTCGTCGGAAGTAAATATACGCAACATGATATGTTGCAGCCGTGTAGGTCAGTACATTGAATGTACCGGAAAGATCACAACCTGAGAAAACAGATGATAAAACTATACTATATGCAATATGGCTTGGTGGCTCCGTATTTGAGTTTTGTTTGCGTAAAAGCTCATTTATTTTCCCTACATCAAAGGAATAAATGAAGTCTGTACTATGGAGTTTTCTATCATGACATGGTTCCGCCAACCGATGTCTCATAGCCCAAAATCATCATAAGTTACCCACAATTAAGTTATCAATCCGGTGTTGAGAGTTCCGAGATAGATCCAAGTCCGAGGCTCAAATTGTCCGTAGCAGGGACACGGCTAATCGATTAGGTTTAAACCCTCTGCAGAGGTTTGTACACTTTACCCGCAAGATTCGATCCCTCTTTTACGTTCTCGCACTTCAGGTGTTTGAGAACAAGATGACCAAACATGGTCTTCCGAAGAGTTCCCACGACCCTTTGTCCGGTGCTCATCCAATCCTACCGTAGTTCTACATCTTCTAGCACCGTCCCACCAGAGTCACAACTAAGGTCAACCAAGCGAGCCCATAGTGACTTGCGGTTGCAGGTAAGCTTCCGGGCATGAAGTATTCTTCCGTCTATTTGAGTCTGGGTGAAGCTTTCCGCAAGATGTCATGGCGCTTCTCCATGCATCCCGGCCATCCTTGGTTTCTCCAGGGTGCCCGTCAACCATCCTTCACCCGATGGTGTGTATTGAATTCTTGTCTCGAGTCTTGAAGTCTTGAGGCCTTGAAGATGCAGATCCTTGCAGATTTCATCATGGAGTTGTCGTCATTGACGTAGATCCTCCATTCTCACACCACTCCGAGCACTCATACCAACCCGTCTACTATAGTGTAGCATTAAAATAAATAACGTCCCGGGCTTGGTAACAGGGTGATGGGTTCCTACCTCATGCATACTACTCAACTACAAGGATTCAATATCACTAATGGAGGGATTGTTGCGAAGATGACACTAGATGCAATAAAACACATAGGTATGAAAAACATGGTCAAAGTGAACTTGCCTGGTATTACTTGATGAAGATAATAACGCTCTCAAAATAAAGACTTGGTAGAACTATTCGTCACTCCTTTGAAAATCTATATTAAACAGACAATCATATAAACAATCATCCTAGCAATCAATTCTATCAATCATAACAATACTCAATCAAAATAAAAGCAACAAAGAAAACCAAGTCGAAAACCAAAGGAAAAACTTGAAAAGAAAAATTCAAGGAAAAACTAGTGGTGACCAACTCACACAAATCTTAACATAACATCACTAAACTACTCTAATATTTTTTCTACAGCAAAGAAAATATAAATCTAATAAAATAACAGAAAATAAATTACTAATTTAATAACTAACAAAAAGAACTAATATAAAACTACTATAACCAACTAGTTAATACTAGAACAAATATAGCAACTAGCAAAACACTAAGACAACTATAACATCAAATCATATATTAAAACATTAATAAACTATACTAAATAAATATAACAACTAATGTGTTCACAAATAACAGAAACAAAAACAATATAACTTGAAGTGGAAAAAGAATTACTTTTAAAACTAATAAAACTATTTTTATCCACTATCACTATGAACTAAACAAGCGATTACAAAAACAGTAGCTAAACACTAATAAATAACTACAAAAATTTATCTACTGTAGTTAAACATAAACATATAACAACAAGTGAAAATCTACAAAAGGAATGAACTAAAAATAATTAAAAACAATAATTACATAACTAAAACAACTATATAAGCAAAACAGTACTGTTTTTACTAAAAATCTAATTTAAAATACTCCAAAATTACCAAACTAAATCCTACAGCTAAAAAATATCACAAGTGACCAGGAGCCAAAAGAATTAATTAAAAACCTATTTTTAAACTCAAGTTATGGCCAAAATACTAATCTGAACAAAATTTATCAAATTCAAATTTAAACTACTCAAATTTGAAATCCAGAGACACTAACAGAAACTTCAGCGAATTTGTGACACATAGCAATTGGAATCACTCAAAAATACTAAAAACTCTAAAAGATATGAATTTTCTAAGATTGCTATTTTCTGAAAAAAAAAATGAATTACAGGATTTCGTGGATCTCACCGAGTAGTCGTCGGAGTTGGGGAAGAAGATCGGATCCGATGTTGCGGTTGCTCCTAGAGGAAAGGAGATCACGGGACGGTGGAGAGGAGAGGAGAGGTGTTGGTTTGATGTGTTGGGGGGGTGCTTGGGTATTTATATTGGGGAGGGAGGGTTTTGCTTGGAGTAGGGGACAAGAATTAGAGTAGGATTAGGAATCCTAGGAATAAAAAACGGAATAACGAAACGGGATCAAATCCTACTAGGATTTGTAAAAGAATAGGAAACCTTGGCGGCTCCCTGGCTCCCTTGGTGCGTGCGTGCGATGGCCTTGGCCTCGGCCGGCCGGCTGGCTTGGCAGCTTGGGCCTTTGGCCCAAGGCGCTGCGATTTTTTTTTTAACAAACAGACAGGAAAACAAAATGATAAAACAAAGTAAAATGAAAATATTATATAGGCATATAATATATCAAAATTTTTAGAAAAAGATTTCCTACATGATGAACATTATTCTAATGTCAAATAAAATTCACACAAATTCAAATAAATCAAAGAGTGCTTCTGGTCCAATAAAATCCAACAAAAATCATTTTAAAAATATCAAAATGACTTCAAATTAATTTCTCTCCAAATTTTCTGATGTAGGGAATCATGTTACCCTATTTTCCATATATTTTGTTTTTGGAGAAAAATATTTTGAATAAAACTCAAATAACTCCAAATTGGAAATAAATTCAAAAGAACTTTGGATTTAATTCTTTTAAAACTCCCAACTCATAGTTCATTTAATTTGAAGAAGTCATTTTATCTTCTCTCGTGAAAATCATTGAGTTGCATAAAGTTTCAGAATTGGAAATATTTTCCAAATGAAATTCAAATATTTTCAACACCCTTGTCATTTAAATAAATGGAAGAAGTCATGTCATCTTCTCTCCGTGGTTTTGTGATGAAAAGAATTTGAATTCCCGAAGATCATAAAAGCAAAATGAAAGTTTGGGAAAGTCCTTGTATTCCCTCTCATCTAACTTTCAAAAAGTTTCGAATTCACTCACTTTCACACAAGCAATCACTCAACAATCAAACAAACAATCAGAATTATTTATTTAATATAACATTCCAAAATTTAAAATTTTGGGATGTTACAAATCTACCACACTTAAAATGAATCTCGTCCTCGAGATTCGAAGAGGCTAGCAAGAAAAGGTCAGGGTTTGGGGTCTTCCAGCAAATCCATCAATCGGAATGGTCTAGTGTGCTACCACACTTAAAAGCAGGGTTATGGTTCCAACAGATCTTATGTACTCCATCCTTAGGGTGAACACTATCGGTCTTCTCACAACTTGAAGTAACTCCTCTGTTGGAGCTCTTCCGGTAGGGTCAAAACCTTTCCTCAAATACGTGTCCTTTCATTCATGGTGAGTTCCTTCCGAGACTTGGTCTTACGAGTGGCAGTGCATCGCCAACCCTAATCAACTATTCGATATTCTCGTGGTGGTCAACAATTAATGGTTTCTTCTACAGGAAATGGGTCTCGGCTAAATCTCACCGTATATCCTACGATTGGCAACGGTTGCCTGTACATGGATCAACCGTCCTACCATTCTAGGGTTTAAACAAGGCTTTGACACCGTCGTCTCTCTACTATGGGTAAGTCTCTCAGATTTACCATTCCAAATAGCAAGAGCGAATGATACGAGTAAGTCGGTATGGTGATCAATCCACTCCGCACCCAAATCATTACCCTGTATAAGGTTTAGCGAATCTCACGTTTCTAACACTCGGTCATTATCACAAGCATTGCAGAATTTCTCTTCTCAACGAACTTAGTTCGGATAATTCATTGATTCTGCAAGCTGAAGAAAACATCTATCGTTACTTCACAACTCTCTGGGTTTTGCGTAACCTCCTACGAAAAGTCTGCTGATCAAATCATGATCTTCCCAAAATTTCTTCTACCGGTGAGTACTTGACCCTTATTAATTCACGGGCACGTGGGTTATGAGCCCACTTCAACACTTGTACCAATTTCACTCATCCTTGGAGTTACAATTGCTCCATTTTCCAACATTACACCACTTTAAATCCAATAACATTTCATTTCTTAATACCATCATATCAAAGATAAAACTTCAACTCATTTTTTTTAAACTCCAACCTGTGGGACACATTTCCATTTCCATTGGTCTAGTGTTCTTCATAGGGTACTATCACTCTTAAAATGAAATTCACAAATCCATCCCTAGACCATATTTCTCATATCCTCGAAAATGGTCAAAATCCGTGTTCATAGAGTAACAACTCATACAATTAAACATATGAAAACATGTCACCTTAACTTTATTGATTTCATGAATCCATTACAAACTCTGAGCACCCATTACATAACTCAACTTATTGTACTCATGAAAAAAATTGGTTTCTACCACTCTTATTATCCATATCAAAATTCCAACTACTCAACTCCAGCTTCCTTCTTGTAGGAACATTTAGTAACATAATGTCCTGATTCCTTGCAATGAAAACACATAAATTTTGATAAGTCTTTGGGCTTCTTGGAGATGGTGCCTGTTCCTTGAGTTCCTTGCTTCCTTTCGAGACAATGATTGGCATAATGCCCGGCTTCCTTACATTCAAAACAGGTAATATGACTCTTGTCCCTCTTTGCAGAAATCGGGTTGTTCTGAGGGTGTCTTTGTTTTCTCTTCCGGGGTTTCTTCGTTCTGATCAAACCTTTTATTCCCTGTGAATCAAACTCTATTGCTTCCGTCGAGAAGTATCCGGATACTCTTTTCTTTCCTTGGTGCAATCTTGTGAAAAATGTCCTTCTTCTCCACATGAATAGCAGGCATTGGAGTAAAATCTGTTGAGGCCTTCTCCATTAGGGTCTTCAACACATTCCTTCATCACAGGTTCTTTCATAACTTCTCGGAGGGCTTCTTTCATTCCTTCTTCCTGCTCCTGAATATTTTGTTGCACCATGGGGTAAATGTGACACTGAGTCGGGTAGTGGGTGGTTCCTTCACACAAGAAACAAGTCACACGACTAGTTGGGCATTCCTCGGTGGGTGTTTCTCCTCACAATGAGGGCATCCATCCTTGTGTTCCCCACAGGTGTGTCCTATTTCTCCATAAATCTTGCAGGCACAAGGTTTATTTCTTGGTGTATCATGTTGCTTCCGGATAAGACGGGATCTTGTCTGAGTCTTCTTGAATTCTTTCCAAGTCTTTGCTCCATTCCATCCCTGTATAGCTTGATGCATCTGCCACCATGTTGCAGCACTTCCTTCAAAGTACTAAAGAGCGTAAGATACTTCATTCTTCCTTGAAACCAAATTGCTCCCAAAGTGATTCTCCATGTTCTGAATCAATAGCTCTGACTCCGAGTCTTGATCCAGAGAGAATACCGGTCCAACTTCATTCATCATCTAATGGGTCCAAAAGTTTTGGGATGAGATATGAGAGAGGTGGGGAGGGATATACACACAATACAAACAATAGTTTTTGAAGAAACGGGTTTTACTTTGTGGCTGTCAGAAAACATCAAACAAATGACAGCTCACAAATCGCCGCATCTAACGTAAGTGTGTAACAGGGGTTTGGTCTTCTAAAGGTCAAATAATTCTTCAGATCCTTCAAGTCATCGTAGTCTTCAATTATTGCAGCTTCAACTCTTCTAATGCATGGTGAAATCCTCTTTACTCTGAAGAGGCCATCAGTTATCCGATATCTTATCCTTCTTGGAGCGGCTTCAGTTGATTCTTCATGTGATCAAAAGGGAAAAGGGGTATATTCTAACTATTTGAGGTGAGAGTGTCTATTTGATAAAATCAGAAGAGATGAGAAGTAAGAGTCTTTTTGAAAATAAAGTTTTAGAGATTTTCGGTCCTAGGGGCATTCAATTCTAGGGTCACGTTCTACTGATCAACATGTGCTCGATACCATATCATGGCGACCCGACCTCAGACGGTCAAGTCTACGTATATGCATGCCATCCTCGGATCAAGATATCTTTGCTTTACAGTACATCAATGTATATATCAAAGTGCAATCACATGTATCAATAATGTAAAACTGATATATACCTCATAAGTCACAGCGGAAAGAAATAGTCGGGTGTGGAGTCCCATCAACGCCATCGGCAGGTTGAGTGTAGACCGTAATCCTATACCGTACTCTTACTCGTCGGAAGTAAATATCTGCAACATGATACGTTGCAGCCGTGTAGGTCAGTACATTGAATGTACCGGCAAGATCACAACATGAGAAAACAGATGATAAAACTATACTATATGCAATATGGCTTTGTGGCTCTTTGTCTGAGTTTTGTTTGCATAAAAGCTGATTTATTTTCCCTACATCAAAGGAATAAATGAATTCTATACTATGGAATTTTCTATCATGACATGGTTCCGCCAACCGATGTCTCATAGCCCAAAATCATCATAAGTTACCCACAATTAAGTTATCAATCCGGTGTTGAGAGTTCCGAGATAGATCCAAGTCCAGAGGCTCAAATTGTCCGTAAAATCGGGACACGGCTAATCGATTAGGTTTAAACCCTCTGCAGAGGTTTGTACACTTTACCCGCAAGATTCGATCCTCTTTTTACGTTCTCGCACTTCGTGGTGTTTGAGAACAAGATGACCAAACATGGTCTTCGAAGAGTTCCTGACCCTTTGTCGGTGCTCATCCAATCCTACCGTAGTTCTACATCTGCTAGCACCGTCCCAACCAGAGTCACAACTAAGGTCAACCAAGCCAGAGCCCATAGTGACTTGCGGTTGCATAGGTAAGCTTCCGGGCATGAAGTATTCTTCCGTCTCTTTGAGTCAGGGTGAAGCTTTCTGCAAGATGTCATGGCTCTTCTCCATGCATCCTGGGTCATCCACTGGTTGCTCCAGGGAGCCCGTCAACCATCCTTCACCCAGTAGTGGGTAGTGAATTCTTGTCTCGAGTCTTGAAGTCTTGAGGCCTTGAAGATGCAGATCCTTGCAGATTTCATCATGGAGTTGTCGTCATTGACGTAGATCCTCCATTCTCACCCCACTCCGAAAGCACTCATACCAACCCGTCTACTATAGCGTAGCATTAAAATAAATAACGTCCGGGCTTGGTAACAGGGTGATGGGTTCCTACCTCATGCATACTACTCAACTACAAGGATTCAATATCACTCTTGGAGGGATTGTTGCGAAGATGACACTAGATGCAATAAAACACATAGGTATGAAAAACATGGTCAAAGTGAACTTGCCTGGTATTACTTGATGAAGATAATAACGCTCTCAGAATAAAGACTTGGTAGACCTATTTGTCACTCCTTTGAAAACCTATATTAAACAGACAATCATATAAACAATCATCCTAGCAATCAATTCTATCAATCATAACAATACTCAATCAAAATAAAAGCAACAAAGAAAACCAAGTCGAAAACCAAAGGAAAAACTTGAAAGAAAAATTCAAGGAAAAACTAGTGGTGACCAACTCACACAAATCTTAACATAACATCACTAAATTACTCTAATATTTTTTTCTACAGCAAAGAAAATATAAATCTAATAAAATAAAAAAATTAATTACTAATTTAATAACTAACAAAAAGAACTAATATAAAACTACTATAACCAACTAGTTAATACTAGAACAAATATAGCAACTAGCAAAACACTAAGACAACTATAACAGCAAATCATATATTAAAACATTAATAAACTATACTAAATAAATATAACAACTAATGTGTTCACAAATAACTGAAACAAAAACAATATAACTTGAAGTGGAAAAAGAATTACTTTTAAAACTAATAAAACTATTTTTATCCACTATCACTATGAACTAAACAAGCGATTACAAAAACAGTAGCTAAACACTAATAAATAACTACAAAAATTTATCAACTGTAGTTAAACATAAACATATAACAACAAGTGAAAATCTACAAAAGGAATGAACTAAAAATAATTAAAAACAATAATTACATAACTAAAACAACTATATAAGCAAAACAGTACTGTTTTTACTAAAAATCTAATTTAGAATACTCCAAAATTACCAAACTAAATCCTACAGCTAAAAAATATCACAAGTGACCAGGGGCAAAAAGAATTAATTAAAAACCTATTTTTAAACTCAAGTTATGGCCAAAATACTAATCTGAACAAAATTTATCAAATTCAAATTTAAACTACTCAAATTTGAAATCCAGAGACACTAACAGAAACTTCAGCAAATTTGTGACACATAGCAATTGGAATCACTCAAAAATACTAAAAACTCTAAAAGATATGAATTTTCTAAGATTGCTATTTTCTGAAAAAAATGAATTACGGGATTTCGTGGATCTCACCGGAGTAGTCGTCGGAGTTGGGGAAGAAGATCGGATCCGATGTTGCGGTTGCTCCTAGAGGAAAGGAGATCACGGGACGGTGGAGAGAAGAGGAGAGGTGTTGGTTTGATGTGTTGGGGGGGGGGGTGCTTGGGTATTTATATTGGGGAGGGGAGGGGTTTTGCTTGGAGTAGGGGACAAGAATTAGAGAAGGATTATGAATCCTAGGAATAAAAACGGAATAACTAAGCAGGATCAAATCCTACTAGGGTTTGTAAAATAATAGGAAACCTTGGCGGCTCCCTGGCTCCCTTGGTGCGTGCGTGCGATGGCCTTGGCCTCGGCCGGCCGGCTGGCTTGGCGGCTTGGGCCTTTGGCCCAAGGCGCTGCGATTTTTTTTAACAAACAGAGAGGAAAACAAAATGATAAAACAAAGTAAAATGAAAATATTATATAGGCATATAATATATCAAAATTTTCAGAAAAAGATTTCCTACATGATGAACATTATTCTAATGTCAAATAAAATTCACACAAATTCAAATAAATCAAAGAGTGCTTCTGGTCCAATAAAATCCAACAAAAATCATTTTAAAAATATCAAAATGACTTCAAATTAATTTCTCTCCAAATTTTCTGATGTAGGGAATCATGTTACCCTATTTTCCATATATTTTGTTTTTGGAGAAAAATATTTTGAATAAAACTCAAATAACTCCAAATTGGAAATAAATTCAAAAGAACTTTGGATTTAATTCTTTTAAAACTCCCAACTCATATTTCATTTAATTTGAAGAAGTCATTTTATCTTCTCTCGTGAAAATCATTGAGTTGCATAAAGTTTCAGAATTGGAAATATTTTCCAAATGAAATTCAAATATTTTCAACACCCTTGTCATTTAAATAAATGGAAGAAGTCATGTCATCTTCTCTCCGTGGTTTTGTGATGAAAAGAATTTGAATTCCCGAAGATCATAAAAGCAAAATGAAAGTTTGGGAAAGTCCTTGTATTCCCTCTCATCTAATTTTCAAAAAGTTTCGAATTCACTCACTTTCACACAAGCAATCACTCAACAATCAAACAAACAATCAGAATTATTTATTTAATATAACATTCCAAAATTTAAAATTTTGGGATGTTACAGTTACTCGCATCAAGGTTATCAAGTTTTGCAAAGTTCAGTGGAGCCACCATATGGAGGACGAAGCCACATAGGAATGAGAGGACGATCTATGCAAATACCACCCGCACCTTTTTTCTAGCCAACCCGAATCTCGAGGGCGAGATTCATCTTTAGGGGGGTAGGTTTGTAACATCCCAAATTTTCAATTTGGAATGTTATACATAGGTCATTCATGCATATCATATTTTACATAATTAGTTTAGCGATCCTATAAATTCTAAGCAACTCAAGGACCCTCGGAGAGAGTTGGAGATTTCACATTTTTCATATTTGACTTTTATCAAATATTGAAACAAGGATCACTTTGGTTTTAATTTATTTTTCTCTCTGAAAATATATTAAAAATATATGAGAGGAGATAATATGTCTTCTCCAAAATAAATGTAATATTGGAGTAAAAATATTAAATCAAATATTTGATTCTATTCGGATTTTATTGCAGTTTTATTTTAATTAGGAAAAATAAGCGTTTTCCAAAATTTCATTTTAGGCCCAAATAAATGTTCAACTTGTCCGGCAAATTTTTAGAGGACGGGGAAAATTTATTTCGGGATTTTTAGAGTCCGTTTAGTATTCTTTTTCTGGGCGTCAGAATTATTTAAATAAAGGGGGGAAACCGACCTACTGGCCGTATCCGGCCCGGACTCCCCAGGCCCCCCTTTATAAGCTGCCCCCTGCCCCGCAGCCCACCGCCGCCACCAGCCCACCCCACGTCCTAATCCTAGCGCCCTTGCCGCCGCTTGACTAAGCGCTGCTGCCCTGCCGCCACCTTCGCCGCCCGCGCCCGTCTTGCGTCGCGCCACCTCCCGCCGCCGTGTCGCCCGCCATCACCGGAGCCGCCGCCGCCGCGTCGGATCTCGCCGTTGACCCGCCGTTGACCGGTCGGTTAACCTCGGGTTTTTTTTCTGGTTTATTTCCTTAGATTGGTTTTTCCGTCGGTTTACTTATTTTGCGGACGTTTGTTTGTCCGTTCGTTTAAACGAATGCCGTTCACCCGTTAGTCACAGACAACGAACGTTCTTTCGTTAGCCTGTTCGTCAGTTTTTCTTTTTCCAGGGTTTTTCGAGATTATTTCCGATCGCGATTTCTGACCCGATTTTCATTTTAGTTTATCTTTTCGCTTGTTTATCGGAATCAGGCGATTCAAGCGTCTACATCTTCGTCTCGAAGCCCTCTTTCTGTTTAAAAAACTTGAACAAGATTTTGATACTGTAAAATTTGACTTTAGTCCAGATTAGTAATCAGATCATGTTTTTCTTCGCAGTTTGAGTTTCGTTGCTCCGTTTGATTTGATTCTTTTTGCAAACCGGAGTTCTTAGGTTGAACTTTCTGGTTAGATCTTCTTATTTGAGTTTTACCTGTGCATCTTTTCTTGATTGCTTATGTATGTTATTGTTTGTTTGTCATAGAATTCCCGGAGTGCGAAGCGTGCTACTACGAGTCACTAGGTTTTGTGGATCGTCAGCAAGGCAAGTAACACATTGATCATACCCCTTTATTACCTACTGAGGGAGTCCTGGATTAGGGGGTGTCCGGATGGCCGGACTCCTGGACTATGAAGATACAAGATTGAAGACTTCGTCCCATGTCCGGATGGGACTTTCCTTGGCGTGGAAGGCAAGCTTGGCGATACGGATATGTAGATCTCCTTCCATTGTAACCGACTCTGTGTAACCCTAACCCTCTCCGGTGTCTATATAAACCGGAGGATTTTTGTCCGTAGGACGAACAACAATCATACCATAGGCTAGCTTCTAGGGTTTAGCCTCTCTGATCTCATGGTAGATCTACTCTTGTACTACCCATATCATCAATATTAATCAAGCGGAGTAGGGTTTTACCTCCATCGAGAGGGCCCGAACACAGGTAAAAACATCGTGTCCCTTGTCTCTGTTACCATCCACCTAGACGCACAGTTCGGGACCCCCTACCCGAGATCCACCGGTTTGACACCGACATTGGTGCTTTCATTGAGGGTTCCTATGTGTCGTCACCTTTAGGCCCGATGGCTCCTTTGATCATCGACAACGACGCGGTCCAGGGTGAGACTTTTCTCCCCGAACAGATCTTCGTATTCGGCAGCTTTGCACTGCGGGCCAATTCACTTGGCCATCTGGAGCAGATTGAAAGCTACGCCCCTGGCCATCAGGTCAGATTTGGAAGTTTGAACTACACGTCCGACGTCCGTGGAGACTTGATCTTCGATGGGTTCGACCCACACCCAAGCGCGCCGCACTGTTATGATTGGCATGATCTAGCTCTGCCGCCGAACAGTGTCCTGGAGGCCGCACCCGTGTCCGCTCCGACCCTTAGCTCGGAGCCGACTGCGCCAATCGAGGATGGGTGGCTGGACACCGCCTCGGGGCCTGCGATCTCTACGGCGATCGAGCCGAACACCATACCTGTCCTTTGCGAAGCTCGTGACTCCGAGGTTCCAGACTCCTTTCCGGACTCCGAACATTCCGCGCCCCTGCCAATCGAATCTGATTGGGCGCCGATAATGGAGTTCACCGCCGCAGACATCTTTCGTCACTCTCCTTTTGGCGACATTCTAAATTCACTAAAGTCTCTCTCTTTATCAGGAGAGCCCCGGCCGGATTATGGTCAGGAAGGTTGGGATGTGGACGACGAAGAAATTCAATGCCCACCCACCACCCACTTTGTAGCCACTGTCGATGATTTAACCGACATGCTTAACCTCGACTCCGAAGACATCGACGGTATGGACGACAATGTAGGAGACGAACAGGAACCAGCGCCTATAGGCCACTGGACAACCACCCCATCTCACGATGTATACATGGTTGATACACCTAAAGGAAAGGACGACGAGGAACAAAGGGATGCAACGAGGGACCGTTCCCTCGAAAAGCAATCAAAGCGGCGGCGTAAGCGCCGCTCCAAATCCCACCTCGACAGGGAAAACAGACATACAGACCCACACATAGAGCAGGGCGAGCCGACGAACGACGAACATGCCATCAAGCAACCGCCCGAACAGGGCAACTTGGATAAACAACCCGTCCCCGGCGAAGACAACAGTCTGGACGATGTCATGCCGGACAAGTTACTGGAGCAGAAAAACCTCCAAAAAAGGCTCATCGCCACTGCGCGTAGCCTGAAAAAGCAGAAGCGGAAGCTCAAAACAGCGGAAGATGCACTCAGAATTAGATGGAGCAAGGTACTCAACACCGTAGACAAATACGGCGATAGTCGCCACACAAAGAGCTATCCGAAGCGAAAATTATTGCCGGAATTTGATGATGAGGCCTTAGAGCCTCCGCAATCAAAAAATAATAAGGAAGCCACCCGGTCGGACAAACGACCCCACGGCCAACAAAGTGCGGCAAAGGACGCCACACACAAGCCGGAACGCGACCCGCACAAGGATTCGCATCAAAATTTTGGCCCAGCCAGATCTATCTATGGGCCAAGAAAGCAAGCTCTAGCAAGCAATGCAACACATCAAATATCCGAACATCGCGGTATGCCCAGATATAAGGGCGCCGCACACCCCCTATGTTTCACCGATGAGGTGCTGGATCATGAATTTCCGGTGATTCAAGCCCGTAAACATAGAGGCATCTGACGTAACAACAGACCACAGAGTGCGGATTGAGGATTACATCCTCCACATACACATGGCTAGACGAGATGATCTCCACGCCATAAAATACTTACCACTCAAACTCAAAGGGCCAGCCTGGCATTGGCTCAAAAGCCTTCTCGAAAACACTATCGGAAGTTGGGAAGAGCTCGATCTTTTCGGGCAAATTTTCAAGGGACTTATGTCTGACCTACGGATGCAGACGATCTAAGTCACATAACCCAACAACCCGGAGAGTCAGCCCGGAAACTCTGGAACAGTTTTCTTACTAAAAGAACCAGATAGTCATTTGTCCGGACCTTGAAAAGCCTCATCAGCTTTCAAACACAGCGTCCGAGACGAATGGCTCGCCAAACACCTCGGCCAAGAAAAGCCAAGAACAATGGCCGCACTAACAAGCTTCATGGCCCGCTTTTACGTAGGAGAGGACAGCTGGTTGGCAAGATGTAGTACCAGCGACCCAAGTACATTCGAAGTTAGGGATGGAAACGGGAAACCGCGACGCAGCAAGGACCAGCGCCGGACCAAGGGAAACAGCCCGAAGAGCACGATAGTCAACGCCGGATTCAAAAGCCTTCGACAGAATAAGAAAAGCTGCCCCCCAAAGATAACAGGGACAAGCTAGCTAACTTAAACAAAATCTTGGACAAGATATGTCAAATACACAGTACTCCCGGGAAGCCTGCAAACCATATCCCCAGAGATTGTTGGGTCTTCAAGCAATCCGGCAAACCCAACGCCAAACACAAGGGGCTCGACACACCAAGCGAGGACGATTACGAACCCCACAAGCAGAGCACTGGAAAACAAAAGAACTTCCCACAAGAAGTCAAAACAGTAAATTCACTTCACGTGACCAAAAGGGAGAATATAGTGGCGCCTATAGAGATACGCGCCACACGGCCTATCCCAGAGGAGTCCCGCCACTGGTTGTTAAAACCAATCACCTTCGACCATCAGGATTACTCTAGAAGTATCCGGAACGTAGGCTGGACTGCCTTGGTATTAGATCTGATAATTGATGGACTCCACTTTACACAAGTCCTAATGGACGGCGACAGTGATTTAAACCTGATATATCAGGACACAATCCGCAAATTGGGGATAGACCCAACAACAATTCGCCAAAGCAACACTTCCTTTCAAGTGGTGGTGCCAGGCCCAGATGCCCATTGTACGGGCTCTCTCTGGTTAGAAGTTATGTTCGGCTCACCCGACAACTTCCGCCGCGAAAAGCTAACCTTCCACATCGCCCCATTCACAAGCAGCTACCAAGCACTACTGGAACGGGAAGCTTTCGCACGCTTCAACGCAATACCGCATTATGCATCCCTTATACTTAAAATGCCCGGTCCACGAGGCATCATCTCATTAAAGGGAAATATCGAGTGTTCCTCGAGCACGGAAGATTGTGCGGCTGCATTAACAGCCACACACTAAAACGGCCTCATTAGGCAAAGCGCCTAAACAGGTCGTTCCGACCCCGGACATGGCTAGACGAGTCCGGCATAAGGGCTTACTAACCGCACGCCCCCGTTCAAGGGGCTCGACACATGTACAACAAGAGACAATAAAGCTCAATCTTATTCATTTTTTAAACAAAAAAAATACTTTGTTTATCTAGCGTAACATACATTTTTGCACGATCTTTTTCAACAAAGTTCCTTTCTTTTTCAGATGAACACCGTGCTACACCCGTCCAGGATACGACACAACGGAGACACAGGCGCAAACGTGCAGTAGGGACCCGTTGCAAGGATTGTTTTCAGATTAAGACCCTGCGTAAACCTTTTTTACTGTCTCTTGTTGATACACATCCCCCCAGTTTCTTGCTATAACCGAGGTGGAGGCTGGCATCTTGGCATCGGCCATGTCAGAACTTTGCTCGTACCTGGATACTAGGGGCTTATTAATAAGGCCGTTGTTCAGCCCGTTTTCATAAAGACCGAATACCTTCGGGAGTGTTCGGCGTCGCGAGCTTGGCCTTATATGCATCAGCTCCGAATCATGTCTTTGGTCAAATGTTGGGTTTGCCCGGCTCCTGTGTTTTGCTGCCTTACGTTCCGCTCTATCGGCTAAAGCGGCACCGGAGAACTACTGCGATTGTGCCTGGTTCGGCCGGGCGAGCACCTCGAGAGAAAGCCAAAACTGATCGTCATGATGTAGCGTGAGACTGGTCAACCACTCGATGACCCACCGAATCTTTAGGATTCCTCCGCATTAACGAAGGGCCGTTTCGGTCAGTACACACGCGCCCCGTTTTCGGGCGAGCTCGATGCCCCTAGGGGCTATATAGTAGCCCCACTGTCAAACTCCTATGGCTAAGTGAAAGTGTTTAAGCATTATAGTCAGGTTGCCTAGTTCGCTACGCTATCACCTCCTTTATAGGACCAAGACGTTGGATCAAGTGTGAAAATGCGCCTTTTGCAAACACCCCCGCATTATATGCATGGGGGCTGAAGCCGAAGACTGCCATCTTTCAGGTTATATACACATATACATTAACGGCCGCACAGGAGGTATTTTAATTCTTGCAGGCACAAGTATAAAAAGCTTTTACATTCCATCGAAACATTGTCTTAGAATTATACATGTTATTCGAACATGATGTCCTTCGAGCACTGCGTCTCTATTAAACGAGCGCCCTATAGAACTTCCTGAAAATAGTGCTCGGCAGGCACTCGGCTCCCGTCCGAATCTTGGGATGTAACGTCGGTGGTCTTCATCTCCGCCCAGTATGTCTTGACACGGGCTAGAGCCATCCGCGCACCCTCTATGCATGCTGACCTCTTCATTGCATTGATATGGAGCATCGCACCAAGGAACTGTTGCCCCAAACCAAAATAACTCTTCGGCTCAGGCCCCTTCGGCCACAGATGACTCACGACCATCTTCATGGCGAGTCCGGATAACCTATTCAGCTCCGCCCATTCGGCCAATCGCTCGGATAATGGAAGTGGGCGCTCTGGATTGTGGAACTGCGACCAGAAAAGCTTTTCCACTTCGTGATCCTTTTGATCTCGGAAATGTTCGGCGCGTCATGCACTTGCCGCCAAATCCAGATAAGGATCCGCCGCACTCCACGGCTGGTCCAAGCGAGCATACTTAGGATCCCGAACTTCATCCGCAGCATAAAGGGCTTTCGTACCGCGATATCTCCGGCCGGACGTAGCTCCTGCTTCATGGCTCTCATTGCAGAGCGAGCATCCTTGGCCTCGGTAGTGGCCTTCTCCAGGTCCTTCTATTCCGCCCGACCTTCTTTTTCAAGAAGCTTGCAGCGGTCGGCAGCATCTTTCAACTTCACCGCCATCTCGTCCATTTCCTTCCTGCTTCGGCAGTGAGCAGCCTGTTCGGCTTTCAGCTCTTTGGCCGCCTTCAAGGCAGCCGCATCACTTTTTCTGGCCTGCTCCTTGGCTCGGGCGAGTTCTGCCTGAAGGTTCTCCATGGTAGCGGCACCATCTGCATCAAGCATACATGTTGTAAGGCAAGGTTATTAGGCCCCCTTACCAGGTGTCCGCGGAGAAAATTTTATACCTTGCGACTCGTCCAATCGCTTGTTGACAAGCGTGATGTCGGCATCCGCCATGTCAAGTTGCCGCTTTAGCTCGGCAAATTCATCGATCCGCCAGCCACGGACACTTCGCCACCTACATAGGAAGAGCGACATGTTATACCTGGGATTATGATCCTCGGCACGCTGTCATCTTTGACAACGCACCGAGTCTCAGGGGCTACTATCTATACAGGGCGCATCTTTTTATATGCGGAACTGTCAAAAGGTACATCATTTCGTGTATCTCAAAACCTGTCAGTAAACTCCTGACGGCCTCGTGCAACCCACTCTCCGCGGATTAAATCCTTTCAATCACCGTGCCCACCAATGCACGATATTCTTCTGAGATAGACGCTCGCCCAAGCAGATCCTTCAAATCCTCCGACCGTGCACCGGACGGTGCTGGACTCGTCTGATGGCCTGTTTCGAAGGTCGGGCACGGAGGGCTTTGGGGAGCCATACAGCTGCTTTCTGGCCCTGCCGGACTCGGGGAAACCCTCCGCGACGACACCTCAGGGTCGCCCGCCTCGCAAGGCGGTACGGCAGGAGGGGGCGTTCCGCTCTCCATCATCTCATGACGAAGATCCCCTGAAGATGAGCTCTGCTGCGAAGGGCGGAGATCCGAACTACAAGGTAAAAATTCAGTTGTCTTTCTCAGGAATGAAATAGGGATGTATCTTATTTGGAAACTCCCCTCTCTACTTACGGCTCGCTGGAGGGCTGATCCCCTTGAGGGCACGATGCGGCCGAGGCACTTCCCGGCGCAGGACCCTCTGATGAAGATCTCTTCCCCCGCTTTGAGACCATGGTCTCCGGGTCTTCAGAGGCGGTCCTCTTCTTTCCCTGGATGGAGGAATTCTCGATCCCTCCTTTCCGGATAGCCTCCTTCGAGGAGACGGTAGCTTCCTTGTTCCCCCCTTCGCCTTCTTCCAGAGGCACAACCTCCGGCATCCTGGTTAACACGGGATCCGACGTGGTCTCAGGGAGGGGAGCCGGACACCTGATCAGCTTTGCTTTCGCTATCCACTCCTGTTTAAAGGGACAACTCCTTTAAGGGCAATTTTATGACGAATATACGGATAGCGTGTCCGGGTACAGGGCTACTTACTTGAGTATCCGGGCGATTGTAGCTTAGCCCTGCGTCCTCGATCAAGTCCGGACACATTGCTTGTGAACCAAAGAACAATTTATACATCTCCATGGGTGTCATGCGCGTAAAGTGTTGGAGAGCTCGTGGTCCCTCCGGATTAAACTCCCAAAGGCGTAAGGGGCGGCGTTTGCAGGGCAAAGTGCGGCGAATCGACATGACCTACGCCACTACGGCCAGGTTAATGTCTCTTTCTAGGAGATCTTGAATGCGGCCCTGCAACGAGGGCACGTCCTTGGACGGCCCCCAGTCGAGCCCTTTATTGACCCATGACACCAGCCGTGGGGGAGGACCCGAGCGAAAGACAGGAGGCGCCACCCACTTGGTGCCCCTGGGCGTTGTGATATAAAACCACTCTTGTTGCCATAAGCTGAACTCCTCTTGAATGGGGCCCTCGGGCCAGGGAGCGTCAGCATTCTTGCTTATAACAGCCCCTCCACACTCTGCTTGCCGCCCCTTGATCATCTTCGGCTCTACTTTGAAGGTCTTGAGCCACAATCCGAAGTGAGGGGTAATGCGGAGGAAGGCTTCGCACACGACGATGAACGATGAGATGTGGAGGATGGACTCCGGATCCAAGTCGTGAAATTCTAACCCATAATAAAACATGAGCCCCCACACGAAGGGGTCCGTCGGGAAGCCTAACCCCCAAAGGAAGTGAGACGCGAACACCATGCTCTCACCAGGCTTGGGAGTGGGAGTAACCTGCCCTTGAGCAGGCAGCTCAGGCGAGATTTCACGGCTAAATACTGGCGTCTCACTTTTAGTACATCTTCTTCCATAACGGAGGAAGGCATCCACCGGCCTTGAAGGTCGGAGCCGGACATCATCAAAAGTCCGAAGTGCCTAAATCTGGAGCTTTGGGTGTTGGAACTCGAGGCGAGGGGCGGATTCGATTGAGATTGAAAGAAAGGAGTAGAGCCTTGGTCTCTTTATAAAGAGGTTGAATACCAAGAGCCCTCCCCCGTGACCCTTTGGGACGCGCCTTCGATAGAGGAGACGTACCAACGGGCACGATTGGGTTACCCACGCCCGTATTGATGAGAATCCCGGAATAAGGGGACACGGTCTCTGCTTTGACAAGACGTGCCAAGGAAACCGTCTCGCTAAACGCGCTAAGGTGGGACAGTAAAAACGATTCGAATAAAGGCTTGGCCGTGGTGTGATGACGTGCTGCGAAATACGTTAGCAGTTTAGATTTGTGTGAATATTGTTCTCTCTACGGTGGTATGTGGAAATTATTTTGCAGAGCCGGGCACTATCCTTGTGTTCAAAATATTCTATGAAGTATTCGGAGGAGGAATCCGCCTTGCAATGCCGAAGACAAACTGCGTGCCGGACTCGTCGTCATTGAAGCCTGGTTCAGGGGCTACTGAGGGAGTCTTGGATTAGGGGGTGTTCGGATGGCCGGACTATGACCTTTGGCCGGACTCCTGGACTATGAAGATACAAGATTGAAGACTTCGTCCCGTGTCCGGATGGGACTTTCCTTGGCGTGGAAGGCAAGCTTGGCGATACGGATATGTAGATCTCCTTCCATTGTAATCGACTCTGTGTAACCCTAACCCTCTCCGGTGTCTATATAAACCGGAGGATTTTAGTCCGTAGGACGAGCAACAATCATACCATAGGCTAGCTTATAGGGTTTAGCCTCTCTGATCTCGTGGTAGATCTACTCTTGTACTACCCATATCATCAATATCAATCAAGCAGGAGTAGGGTTTTACCTCCATCGAGAGGGCCCGAACCTGGGTAAAAACATCGTGTCCCCTGTCTCCTGTTACCATCCGCCTAGACGCACAGTTCGGGACCCCCTACCCGAGATCCGCCGGTTTTGACACCGAGACCTACTTTTTATGCATTAGATACAATCCTCACACATTGCATGAGTAGGATCTCTTAACTTGTGGGTATTGGGAAGTAGATGATGAGGTAGAACCTATTACCTGTTTTAATATCAAACCCTTGGGAGTTACTTCTACATATGCTCATATTGCTATGCTATGCTCGTAGAAGTGGTTTGGGTGAGTGTATCCATGACAGATGTGAGATTGTTAATTAATGGTTCAACTTAAGGTGGCAACTTTAATACGCATCAGGGTGGATTGCTTATTTGGGCACCTGGAGAATCCAGTGTTGTCCTAGGATATCCCGGAGTACCCGTGTGATCATCCTACGGTCCGCCACCCAGGCTCAAAGGGATCATAAGATTATTCATCCTAGAAACTTCCATCTGCAGCCACAAGCCATTATGGGCTCTTTCATAGTTGAGTATGTTGCATGACCTCTTTAAGTGGTGGGCTAGCAGATGTAGAGGGAAAGTAGGTGTAACTGTCCATCCAGAGTAAAGAGTTAATGTTTCTGAAAGACTATGTCTCGGTCATCCGTTTCTCAAACCATGTAAAGTAGAAATCCAACGGAGGAGATCGGGTCTTGTGGGGAAAAGTGCGCAAACCACTGCAGAGTGTGCAAAACTAATCATGGTTAGCCGTGTCCCCGGTTATGGACATCTTGAGTATCTAGTACTTGGATTATCCTATTGTATCTCATCACTCTAATTTAATTTGTTGGGTTGATAATTACTTTAATTGGGATTGAGTTGGAGGAACCTTCTCAATGATGTTTCAACTACAATGATAGTTAAATAAAATTTATTCCTTTGTTGTAGGGAAAAATTGGCTTTTCGCAAAATCATATAACCATAGAGCCTCCACCAGCCATATATGCATGTAGTGATAGCATTATTCTGTTCATTGCTGTACTATGTTATATTGCCAGCATAGTCCATGTGCTGACCCGTTTTCGGGCTGCAACGTATTATGTTGCAGACTTTTCAGACGAAGAGTAAGGTTCGCTAGGCCGTTGTCATGCACTGATCTATGCCGTTGGAGTTGATGGACTCACTTTATCTTCCAAGTCTTCCGCTGTTATCGTGTTAGATGGCCTTAAGCCATATTTATTGTAATAAGTTCTCTTTGGAGACATTCGATGTAATAAGTGTGTGATTGCTACTCTGTTATAAATCCTTCGAGTACTGTGTGTGTCAGCATTACCGATCCAGGGATGACACTGAAGCACAGAGACTTGACCGTTTGAGGTCGAGTCACTGGAACAAATATGCAGGATGCAAATTGCAAAGTGTCTTCTCAGCATTGAAATCGGTAACACCGAGTTGTTTTCTTCGATGGCACCAAGGTGGTTCGGTCTGGCCGAAAACAAACCGGTGAGTCCAAGTTCAACATAGAGATAGAACAATTGACATCTCAGCTCACTTAGGCAAATAGGATCTCACAAATATTTGCAAGGAATTAACTAGAATATTTGCAATGAATTGGATGCAGGGAATGCATAATATAACAGAGAAAAGAAAAGAAATCTAGATGAAGTTTTTTTGATAAAAGGAAATAAACATGCAAGAGACAAATGCAAGGACTCAGAGAAACACTAGAGAACTTCATCTAGAATTTGTCGGCGACAAAGTCACCTATGTTATAGTATATTGACTGAGGAGTCAAGTGAGAACACTTGATCGTAGGTCATACTCATAGTTTAAGCTCAAAATGGGGTTACCATTTTTCGTTTAAGCATTTTGATGTATTCGCATCTTGTTGAGCTGCTTTGACCCATGACTTAGGGTAAAGCTTCTCTAAGATGGAATAACATACCTTGGGTGGTGGTATTGATCTTGATCATGTAGTTGAACTTGTGTGGGATGCTTAAGGTTGATGTAGCTCATCAATGAGTTGGGAGCACCACTTGTAGTTTGAGTTCATCTACCTACATGGGTTAGTTTTGCAAGGAAGAGCACTTGTGTATCCAAAATGACAATCATGAAATTTGATATCAAATGAAATTTGATATAAAGAAATTGTCAAAGGATATGTTGAAAGGTTTCATGCTTCCTTGTCTTCAACCACCAAATTGTAGAGACTTGGTGATGTAGAGATTGCTCAAGATATGAGTGAGTTGCAATCTCATAGATTTAGATTCATCCAAGTACCTTCAAAGGTTAGATAGCATGCAAGGGTGCAAATATATATCCAAGTCATATGATCATCATCATAAGAGAAATATCAAGGATTAGTCAGAGGCTCATGCCTTGCATGTATCCAAATGGAGTTACTACTCCAAGTTTGAGGTATCAATGATGTTCAATTCACCTCCCAAACGACAAAATACTTTCTCATCAAGCGGTTTGGTGAATATATCCGCCAATTGCTTATTGGTACAAACATGCTTAAGATCAATGCCCCCTTTAGCAACATTATATCGAAAGAAATGATGATGAACTTCAATATGCTTAGTTCGAGAATGTTGCACGGGATTATGAGCAATCTTAATAGCACTTTCATTGTCACAAAGCAATGGAACATGTTTCACATAGATCCCATAATCTTTAAGAGTTTGGGTCATCCAAAATAATTAAGCACAACATGAACCGGCGGCAATGTATTCCGCTTCGGCAGTGGATAAGGGTACCAAGTTTTGTTTCTTGGAGGACCAAGACACAAGTGATCTACTAAGAAATTGATAAGTACCCGAAGTGGACTTTCTATCAACCTTGTCACCGGCATAGTCCGAGTCGGAGTAGCCAACAAGATCAAAAGAAGACCTCTTAGGATACCAAATGCCAAAAATTTGGTGTGTGAATTAAGTATCTCACTATCCTTCTCATAGCCTTAAGATGACATTCTTTGGGGGCCGCTTGATATCGTGCACACATGCACACACATAGCATAATATCGGGACGGGAGGCACATAGATATAACAATGAACCAATCATAGAGCGGTAAACCTTTTGGTCAACCGGTTTGCCATCCTTGGTCAAGTCAAGATGTCCACTAGTAGGCATGGGTGTTTTCATACCTTTGCTTTCTTGCATGTTGAACTTCTTGAATAACTCCTTGGTATACTTTGCTTGAGAGAAAAAGGTTCCCTCCTTAGTTTGCTTGATTTGCAAACCAAGAAAGAACTTGAGTTCGCTCATCATAGACATCTCAAACTTCTCTGACATTAGCTTTCCAAACTTTTCACTAAAATGAGGGTTAGTCGAACCAAATATGATATCATCAACATAAATTTGGCACACAAATAATTCTCCATTAACCCTTTTAGTAAAAAGAGTAGAATCAATTTTTCCAATCTCAAAGCCTTTTTCAATAAGGAACTTGGTCAAGCATTTATACCACGCTCTAGGATCTTGTTTAAGACAATAAAGAGCTTTGTGAAGTTTGTAGACATGGTCGGATTTCTTAGGATTAACAAAGCTGGGAGGTTGTTTAACATAAACTTCCTCCTCAATTTCACCATTTAGAAAAGCACTTTTAATGTCCATTTGGTACAAGGTAATATCATGGTGATTAGCATAGGCAAGTAAGATGTGGATGGACTCAAGTCTAGCAACGGGGCATATGTCTCACCATAGTCCATACCTTCAATTGAGTGTAGCCTTGGGGCGATTTAGACGTGCTTTGTTGCGAACGACTTGTCCATCTTCGTCTTGCTTGTTGTGAAACACCCATTTGGTATCGATGATGTTGTGGTTGTTGTTAGCCTTTTCGCCCAATGTCCACACTTGGTTCCTCTCAAAGTTGTGTAGCTCTTCATGCATGGCATTTATCCAATCTAGATCTTCTAATGCTTCTTCAACCTTCATATGTTCAATGCTAGAGATGAATGAATAATGTTCACAAAAATTAGCCAAACGAGTTTTAGAGCAAGTGATTATCCAGGTTTGGATATCATTGAAGATTTGTTCGACAGGATGGTCTCTTGACACTCTTGCTCAAACTCGTGAGAGCTTTTGTTTGGGTCGGGGTGGAACATCTTCTTCATCATTTTGTTCTTCTTCTTGGCCTTCTTCATTGTTGACGTTGTCGTTCTCTTGTCGAGGTGGACAAGGAGGTTGATGAGGTTCATCTTGGTGTACTTCCTTGTTTTCTTCATCTTGGTGTGTCCCACTTGTGGATGCCTCCGTGTCAACTCTTGGTTCACCTTGACGTGAGGTGGCAGCTTCCACTTGGACGGACGAGGTACTCTCCTTCACCTCCGTTGGACGGATCTTGCCAATAGACAAGTCTTGGATTGCTTCCGAAGGGTCTTTGTCTCCTACATCAATTGGAAATTGCTCTAGTTGCGAGCCGTTAGATTCATCAAACTTCACATCTACCATCTCTTCAACCTTTCGGGTGAAATTGTTGTAGACACGGTAAGTGTGAGAGTTTGAGGCATAACCGAATAGGAAACCCTCATGAGATTTAGGAGCAAATCTAGAACGATGATGCTTATCAAGAATATAGCACATTGAGCCGAATACTTGAAAGTATCCAACTTGGAGTTTGTTACCGGTGAGAATCTCCCATGCCGTCTTGCCGAGTAGCTTGTGAAGATACAAGCGATTTGTTGCATGACAAGCTGTCTGAACCGCTTCCGCCCAAAAGTGTTTTGGTGTCTTGTACTCATCAAGCATCGTTCTCGCCATCTCAATAAGAGTCCAGTTCTTCCTCTCAACAACTCCATTTTGTTGAGGCGTGTACGTAGCCGAGAACTTGTGTGAAATCCCTTCTTCGTCAAGAAAGGTATCCACATTTGCGTTCTTGAACTCTGTTCCGTTGTCGCTGCGAACCTTCTTGATCTTCACTTCAAATTGATTTTGGGCCTTCCTAGCAAAGTTCTTGAAGATCTTTTGGACCTGTGATTTATCATCAAGAAAGAACCACTGGTACGCGTCGGTGCTATACAAACGGTTTTTAACCCCTTTCCGTGACGATATTTGGAACCGTCGCTAAGTGAGTGTGGGCGATAGGGGGGGTCCTTCCAGACGACCCAGAAATCGTCGGGGATAGGCCCTCCTAGGACACCAAATGAGCTCGTGTGCGATTGGGCAAGGCCTCGAAACCCAATCATTTCAATAGGTATGTACATCCCACACAGTGAATCCTAGAAAAACATTTCCGTAGGTATGTATATCACACACAGCCAATCCAAGGAATACATTTCTGTTCTTATGTACATCCTGTTGGGGAACGTAGTAGAAATACAAAATTTTCCTACGTGTCACCAAGATCTATCTATGGAGAAACTAGCAACGAGGGAAGGAGAGTGCATCTACATACCCTTGTAGATCGCTAAGCGGAAACGTTCATGAGAATGGGGCTTGAAGGAGTCGTACTCGTCGTGATCCAAATCACCGGAGATCCTAGTGCCGAACGGACGGCACCTCCGCGTTCAACACACGTACAGCTCGGTGACGTCTCCCATGCCTTGATCCAGCAAGGAGAGAGGGAGAGATTGAGGAAGACTCCATCCAGCAGCAGCACAACGGCGTGGTGGTGATGGAGGAGCGTGGAAATCCAGCAGGGCTTCGCCAAGCACCATGGGAGAGGAGGAGGAGGAGGCGAGGCTGCACCAATAGAGGGAGAAAACTCATCCGTGTTGGGCAGCCCAAACCTCAAGTATATATAGGGAAGGGAGGGGCTGCGCCCCACCTAGGGTTCCCTCCCGGTGGCGGCAGCCCCAGATCCCATCTGGGTGGCGGCCACAAGGGAGAGGGGCGCACCTAGGGTGGGCCTTAGGGCCCATCTGCCCTAGGGTTTGCCCCCTTTCCCTCTTGGAGGCGCCTTGGGCCCTTGTGGGGGGCGCACCAGCCCACTTGGGGCTGGTCCCCTTCCACACTTGGCCCATGCAGCCCTCCGGGGCTTGTGGCCCCCTCTTGGTGGACCCCCGGGACCCTCCCGGTGGTCCCGGTACGTTACCGATAAAACCCGAAACTTTTCCGGTGACCAAAACAGGACTTCCCATATATAAATCTTTACCTCCGGACCATTCCGAACTCCTCGTGACGTCCGGGATCTCATCCGGACTCAACAACATTCGGTAACCACATACAAACTTCCTATATAACCCAAGCATCATCGAACCTTAAGTGTGTAGACCCTACGGGTTCGGGAGACATGTAGACATGACCGAGACGTTCTCCGGTCAATAACCAACAGCGGGATATGGATACCCATGTTGGCTCCCACATGTTCCACGATGATCTCATCGGATGAACCACGATGTCAAGGACTCAATCGATCCCGTATACAATTCCCTTTGTCTAGCGGTATTGTACTTGCCCGAGATTCGATCGTCGGTATCCCGATACCTTGTTCAATCTCGTTACCGGCAAGTCCCTTTACTCGTTCCGTAACACATCATCCCGTGATCAACCCCTTGGTCACATTGTGCACATTATGATGATGTCCTACCGAGTGGGCCCAGAGATACCTCTCCGTTTACGGAGTGACAAATCCAGTCTCGATTCGTACAACCCAACAGACACTTTCGGAGATACCTGTAGTGCACCTTTATAGTCACCCGATTACGTTGTGACGTTTGGTACACCCAAAGCATTCCTACGGTATCTGGAGTTGCACAATCTCATGGTCTAAGGAAATGATACTTGACATTAGAAAAGCGTTAGCATACGAACTACGATCTTTGTGCTAGGCTTAGGATTGGGTCTTGTCCATCACATCATTCTCCTAATGATGTGATCCCGTTATCAATGACATCCAATGTCCATGGTCAGGAAACCGTAACCATCTAGTGATCAACGAGCTAGTCAACTAGCGGCTTACTAGGGACATGGTGTTGTCTATTTACCCACACATGTATCTGAGTTTCCTATCAATACAATTATAGCATGGATAATAAACGATTATCGTGAACAAGGAAATATAATAATAACTAATTTATTATTGCCTCTAGGGCATATTTCCAACAGTCTCCCACTTGCACTAGAGTCAATAATCTAGTTCACATCGTCTTGTGATTAACACTGATAGGTCACATCGCCATGTGACCAACATCCAAAGAGTTTACTAGAGTCTTAAACTAGTTCACATCACCATGTGATTAAGTCTCAATGAGTTCTAGGGTTTGATCATGTTTTGCTTGTAAGAGAAGTTTTAGTCAACGGGTCTGTAGTATTCAGATCCATATGTACTTCGCAATTCTCTATGTCATATTGTGAATGCTGCTTCCACGTTCCACTTGAAGCTATTCCAAATGGTTGCTCCACTATACGTATCCGGTTTGCTACTCAGAGTCATTCGGATAGGTGTTAAAGCTTGCATCGACGTAACCCTTTACGCCGAACTCTTTATCACCTCCATAATCGAGAAATATTTCCTTATTCTTCTAAGGATAATTTTGACCGCTGTCCAATGATACATTCTGGATCATTCTTGTACCCTTGACTGACTCATGGCAAGGCACACTTCCGATGCGGTACACAAAGATAGCATCTTTGTAGAGCCTACGTCTTAAGCGTAGGGGACGGCCTTCGTCCTTTATCTCTCTTCTGCTGTGGTCGAGCTTTTAACTCTTAACTTCATACCTTACATCTCAGGCAAAAACTCCTTCTTTGAATGATCCATCTTGAACACCTTCAAGATCATGTCAAGGTATATTCTCATTTGAAAGTACCATTAAGCGGTCTTGATCTATCCTCATAGATCTTGATGCTCAATGTTCAAGTAGCTTAATCCAGGTTTTCATTTGAAAAACACTTTTCAAATAACCCTATATGTTTTTACAGAAAAATTCTACATCATTTTTGATCATCAATATGTTAACGACACATACTCATCAGAAATTCTATAGTGCTCCCACTCACTTCTTTGGAAATACAAGTTTCTCATAAACTTTGTATAAACCCAAAATCTTTGATCATTTCATCAAAGCGCACATTCCAACTCCGAGATGCTTACTCCAGTCCTTAGAAGGATCGCTGGAGCCAGCATACCTTTTTAGCATCCTTAGGATCGACAAAAACTTTCTGATTGTATCACATACAACCTTTCCTTACGAAGACTGGTAAGGAAACTCGTTTTGACATCCATCTACCAGATTTCATAAATGTAGCTAATGCTAACATGATTCCGACGGACTTAAGCATCGCTACGGATGAGAAAATCTCATCGTAGTCAACTCCTTGAACTTCTGAAAAAACTCTTCGCCACAAGTCGAGCTTCATAGACGGTGACATTACCGTCCACATCCGTCTTCTTCTTAAAGATCCATTTATTTCAATGGCTTTCCGATCATCGGGCAAGTCCACCAAAGTCCATGCTTTGTTATGATACATGGATCCTATCTCGGATTTCATGGCTTCTAACCATTTGTCGGAATTTGGGCCCACCATCGCTTCTCCATAGCTCGTAGGGTTCATTGTTGTCTAGAAACATGACCTTCAAGACAGGATCACCGTACCACTCAAGCGGTAGGCATCCTTGTCACCCTCACGAGGTACGGTAGTGACTTGATCCAAAACTTCATGATCACTATCATAAGCTTCGACTTCAATTGGTGTAGGTGCCACAGGAACAACTTCCTGTGCCCTGCTACACGCTTGTTGAAGTGACGGTTCAATAACCTCATCAAGTCTCCACCATCCTCCTACTCAACTTTCCGAGACAAACTTTTCCTCGAGAAAGGACCCGATTCAAGAAACAATCCCTATTGCTTTCGGATCTGAAGTAGGAGGTATACCCAACTGTTTTGGGTGTCCTATGAAGATGCATTTTATCCGCTTTGGGTTCGAACTTATCAACCTGAAACTTTTTCACATAAGCGTCGCTGCCCCAAACTTTCAAGAAACGACAACTTAGGTTTCTCCAAACGGTGGCGTCTCAAAGGAATTACGTGGTGCCCCATTAAAGTGAGTGCGGTTGTCTCTAATGCCTAACCCATGAATGATAGTGGTAATTCGATAAGAGATATCATGGTACGCACCATATCCAATAGAGTGCAACTATGATGTTCGGACACACCATCACACTATGGTGTTCGGTGGTATTAATTGTGAAACAATTTGCACAATGTCTTAATTGTGTGCCAAAACTCAGAACTCAGATATTCATCTCTATGATCATATCATAGACATTCTATCCTCTTGTCACGAAGATCTTAAACTTCACTCTGAAATTACTTGAACCATTCAATAATTCAGACTTGTGTTTCATCAAGTAAATATACTCAACATCTAC
This sequence comes from Aegilops bicornis, assembly GCA_021605145.1. Taxonomy (NCBI): domain Eukaryota; kingdom Viridiplantae; phylum Streptophyta; class Magnoliopsida; order Poales; family Poaceae; genus Aegilops; species Aegilops bicornis. The sequence continues at coordinate 278,399,123 of CM038674.1, forward strand.
TCGAATCATCTGTGAAGTAATAATATAACGATATTCACTGCATGCCTCAGCACTCATTGGACTGCACACATCAAAATGTGTTACTTCCAACAAGTTGCTATCTAGTTCCATCTCACTAAAACCGAGGCTTTTCAGTCATCTTGTCCATGTGGTATGATTTGCATATCTCAAGTGATTCAAAATCAAGTGAGTCCAAACGATCCATCTGCATGGAGTTTCTTCATGCGTATACACCAATAGACATGGTTTGCATGTCTCAATCTTTTCAAAAACGAGTGAGTCCAAAGATCCATCAACATGGAGCTTCTTCATGCGTTTACACCAATATGACTTACATGGCGATTGCCACAGCAAGTGGTACTATCATTACTAACTTATATCTTTTGGCATGAACATGTGTATCACTACGATCGAGATTCAATAAACCATTCCTTTAGGTGCAAGACCATTGAAGGTATTATTCAAATAAATAGAGTAACCATTATTCTCCTTAAATGAATAAACGTATTGCGATAGACATAATCCAATCATGTCTATGCTCAACGCAAATACCAAATGACAACTATTATGGTTTAATACTAATCTTGATGGTAGAGGGAGCGTGCGATGTTTGATTAAATCAAACTTGGAAACACTTCCAACACATATTGTCAACTCACCTTTAGCTAGTCTCCGTTTATTCCGTAGCTTTTATTTCGAGTTACTAACACTTAGCAACCGAACCGGTATCTTAATACCCTGGTGCTACTAGGAGTACTAGTAAAGTACACATTAACATAATGCATATCCAATATACTTCTATCGACCTTGCCACCTTCTCATCTACCAAGTATCTAGGGTAAATCTGCTCCAATGGTTGTTCCCCTTATTACGTAAGCACTTAGTCTCGGTTTGGGTTCAACCTTGGGTTTCTTCACTAGAGAAGCAACTGTTTTGTCGCTTCATGAATTATCCCTTGTTGCCCTTGCCCTTCTTGAAACTAGTGGTTTTACCAACCATCAACAATTGATGCTCCTACTTTATTTCTACTTTCGCGGTGTCAAACATCACGAACACTTCAAGGATCATCATATCTATCCCTGATATGTTATAGTTCATCACGAAGCTCTAGTAGCTTGGTGGCAATGTCTTTGGAGAAACATCACTATCTCATCCGGAAGATCAACTCCCACTCGATTCAAGTGATTGTTGTACTCAGACAATCTGAGCACAAGCTCAACGATTGAGCTTTTCTCCCTTAGTTTGTAGGCTAAGAAAATCGTCGGAGGTCTCATACCTCTTGACGTGGGCACGAGCCTGAAATCCTAATTTCATCCCTCGAAACGTCTCATATGTTCCGCGACATTTCGAAAACGTCTTTCGTGCCTCAACTCTAAACCGTTTAACTGAACTATCACGTAGTTATCAAAACGTGTATGTCCGATGTTCGCAACATCCACAAACGACGTTTGGGGTTCAAAGACACCGAGCGGTGCATTAAGGACATAAGCTTTCTCTTGTCCGCATAATCGCTACTTTCAACTTTCCACTATATTTTCTCTAAGAACATATCTAAACAAAGTGGAACTAAAGCGCGAGCCATTTACATAATTTGCAAAAGGTCTTTTGACTATGTTCAAGATAATTAAGTTCATCTTATGAACTCCCACTCAGATAGACATCCCTCCGGTCATCTAAGTGATTACATGATCCGAGTCAACTAGGCCGTGGTCTCGATCATCACGTGAGACGGACTAGTCATCATCAGTGAACATCTTCATGTTGATCGTATCTACTATACGACTCATGCTCGACCTTTCGGCCTCTGTGTTCCGAGGCCATGTCTGTACATGCTAGGCTCGTTAAGTTAACCCTAAGTGTTTCGCGTGTGTAAATCTGTCTTACACCCGTTGTATGTGAACATAAGAATCCATCAATCCCGATCATCACGTGGTGCTTAGAAGCGACGAACTTTAGCAACAGTGCACAGTTAGGGGAGAACACTTCTTGAAATTGTTGTAAGGGATCATCTTATTTACTACCGTCGTTCTAAGTAAACAAGATGCATAAACATAATAAACATCACATGCAATTAATATATAGTAGTGACATGATATGGCCAATATCATATAGCCCCATTGATCTCCATCTTCGGGGCTCCATGATCATCATCGTCACCGGCATGACACCATGATCTCCATCATCATGATCTCCATCATCGTGTCTTCATGAAGTTGTCTCGCCAACTATTACTTCTACTACTATGGCTACGGTTAGCAATAAAGTAAAGTAATTACATGGCGTTGTTTAATGACACGCAGGTCATACAATAAATAAAGACAACTCCTATGGCTCACGCCGTTGTCATACTCATCGACATGCAAGTCGTGAATCCTATTACAAGAACATGATCAATCTCATACATCACATATCATTCATCACATTCTTCTTGGCCATATCACATCACATAGCATACCCCGCAAAAACAAGTTAGACGCCCTCTAATTGTTGTTGCATGTTTTACGTGGCTGCTATGGGTTTCTAGCAAGAACGCTTTCTTACCTACGCAAAACCACAACATGATATGCCAATTGCTATTTACCCTTCATAAGGACCCTTTTCATCGAATCCGTTCCGACTAAAGTGGGAGAGATCGGCACCGCTAGCCACCTTATGCACCAAGTGCATGTCGATTCAGGTGGAACCTATCTCACGTAAGTGTAATGCGTGTAAGGTCGGTCCGGGCCGCTTCATCCCACAATACCGTCGAAACAAGATTGGACTAGTAACGGTAAGCATATTGAACATCATCAACGCCCACAACTACTTTGTGTTCTACTCGTGCAAAGAATCTACGCAATAGACCTAGCTCATGATGCCACTTGTTGGGGAACGTGGCAGAAATTCAAAATTTTCCCACGTGTCACCAAGATCTATCTATGGAGAAACTAGCAACGAGGGAAGGAGAGTGCATCTACATACCCTTGTAGATCGCTAAGCGGAAGCGTTCATGAGAATGGGGTTGAAGGAGTCGTACTCGTCGTGATCCAAATCACCGGAGATCCTAGTGCCGAACGGACGGCACCTCCGCGTTCAACACACGTGACAGCCCGGTGGCGTCTCCCACGCCTTGATCCAGCAAGGAGAGAGGGAGAGGTTGAGGAAGACTCCATCCAGCAGCAGCACAACGGCGTGGTGGTGATGGAGGAGCGTGGAAATCCAGCAGGGCTTCGCCAAGCACCATGGGAGAGGAGGAGGAGGAGAGGCAGGGCTGCACCAATAGAGGGAGAAAACTCATCTGTGTTGGGCAGCCCAAACCTCAAGTATATATAGGGGGGAAGGGAGGGGCTGCGCCCCACCTAGGGTTCCCTCCCGGGGTGGCGGCAGCCCCAGATCCCATCTGGGTGGCGGCCACAAGGGGAGAGAGGGGAGCGCACCTAGGGTGGGCCTTAGGGCCCATCCGCCTAGGGTTTGCCCCTTTCCCTCTTGGAGGCGCCTTGGGCCCTTGAAGCGCACCAGCCCACCTGGGGCTGGTCCCCTTCCACACTTGGCCCATGCAGCCCTCCGGGGCTTGTGGCCCCTCTTGGTGGACCCCCGGGACCCTCCCGGTGGTCCCGGTACGTTACCGATAAAACCCGAAACTTTTCCGGTGACCAAAACAGGACTTCCCATATATAAATCTTTACCTCCGGACCATTCCGGAACTCCTCGTGACGTCCGGGATCTCATCCGGACTCAACAACATTCGGTAACCACATACAAACTTCCTTTATAACCCTAAGCGCCATCGAACCTTATGTGTAGACCCTACGGGTTCGGGAGACATGTAGACATGACCGAGACGTTCTCCGTCAATAACCAACAGCGGGATATGGATACCCATGTTGGCTCCCACATGTTCCACGATGATCTCATCGGATGAACCACGATGTCAAGGACTCAATCGATCCCGTATACAATTCCCTTTGTCTAGCGGTATTGTACTTGCCCGAGATTCTATGTCGGTATCCCGATACCTTGTTCAATCTCGTTACCGGCAAGTCCCTTTACTCGTTCCGTAACACATCATCCCGTGATCAACCCCTTGGTCACATTGTGCACATTAGGATGATGTCCTACCGAGTGGGCCCAGAGATACCTCTCCGCTTTACGGAGTGACAAATCGATCTCGATTCGTGCCAACCCAATAGACACTTTCGGAGATACTGTAGTGCACCTTTATAGTCACCCGATTACGCTAGGACGCTTTGGTACACCCAAAGCATTCCTACGGTATCCGGAGTTGCATAATCTCATGGTCTAAGGAAATGATACTTGACATTAGAAAAGCTTTATCATACGAACTACGATCTTTGTGCTAGGCTTAGGATTGGGTCTTGTCCATCACATCATTCTCCTAATGATGTGATCCCGTTATCAATGACATCCAATGTCCATGGTCAGGAAACCGTAACCATCTATTGATCAACGAGCTAGTCAACTAGCGGCTTACTAGGGACATGGTGTTGTCTATTTACCCACACATGTATCTGAGTTTCCTATCAATACAATTATAGCATGGATAATAAACGATTATCGTGAACAAGGAAATATAATAATAACTAAATTATTATTGCCTCTAGGGCATATTTCCAACACAGCCCACACAGTCAATCCAGGGAAAATGTTTCCGTTCTTATGTACATCCCGCACAGTCAATCCAGGGAAAATGTTTTGGTTCGTATGTACATCCCACACAGTTTTATGTATACACTCGTGTGTGAAAGGTGTAACTATCACACACGCTCTGCCTTGGTTAACTGTTTGCTTTTATGAACTACATCACACAAGATTTGATGTAGAAAACTGTGTGGCATTGGGCTATCCATCACAAGCGCTTTTACTGCCAGAACCATTTGCAAAGTTCCATGACCGGCTGTTCTCTTTTTACATCGCACATGCTCTTTTATTTGTAACCGTGTGCACATTATTTTATTAACTCCTGTATATATTTATTTTTGCCGGTAATTTATTATTCCAATTGGAAATTTTGAAATATAAAACGTGCAATTCAAATTCTCAGCACAATGGTTCAACAATGAATCAATAAATAAAATTGCCAGTACAATTTGTTCAGTAATTACAGGATTAGGCAGCAATTAACTATGATGAACCACAATATTTAAAGGCGGTAAAGGTGAAGAGACAAGTGTAAAATATTTTGACTGCCGACGGTGTTGAAGAAGCGGAATGCCCATAATGTGCCTTCCTGCATCCCATAGGCACGTACCAATTTTTTCTCAACTGTAGCGACCCGACCTCAGATGGTCAAGTCTCTGTGCCTCAGTGTCATCCCTGGATCGGTAATGCTGACACACACAGTACTCGAATGGATTTATAACAGAGTAGCAATCACACACTTATTTCATCGAATGTCTCAAAAGAGAACTTATACAATAAATATGGCTTAAGGCCATCTAACACGATAACAGCGGAAGGCTTGGAAGATAAAGTGAGTCCATCAACTCCAACGGCATAGCTGAGTACAAGACAACGGCCTAGCGAACCTTACTCCTTGTCTGAAAAGTCTGCAACATAATACGTTGCAACCCGAAAATGGGTCAGCACATGGAATATGCTGGCAATGTAACACAGCAGAGCAATGAACAGGTAAATGCTATCACTACATGCATATATGGCTGGTGGAGGCTCTATGGTTATATTGTTTTTGCGAAAAGCCAATTTTCCCCTACAACAAAGGAATAAATTTTATTTAACTATCATGGTGGTTGAAACATCATTGAGAAGGATTCTCCAACTCAATCCCAATTAAGATAATCATTTACAACCCAACCAATTAAGTTTAGAGTGATGAGATCAAATCAATAATTCAAGTACTAGATACTCAAGATGTCCATAACCGGGGACAGGGCTAACCATGATTAGTTTGTACACTCTGCAGAGGTTTGCGCACTTTTCCCCACAAGACTAGATCTCCTCCGTTGGATTTCTCGCACTACATGGTATTTGAGAAACGGATGACCGAGACACGATCTTCGTAAGCATTAACTCTTTACTGCGGGTGGACAGTTACACCTACTTTCCCTCTACATCTGCTAGCCCACCACTGAAAGAGGTCACACAACATACTCAACAATGCCAGATCCCATAATGGCTTGTGGCTGCACACGGAAGTTTCTAGCATGAATAATCTTATGATCCCTTTGAGCCTGGGTGGCGGGCCGTAGGATGATCACACGGGTACTCTGGGATATCCTAGGACAACACTGGATTCTCCAGGTGCCCACAAGCAATCCACCCAGATGCGTATTAAAGTTGCCACCTTAATTTGAACCATTAATTAGCAAACTCACATCTGTCATGGATACACTCACCCAATCCACGTCTACTAGCATAGCATGGCAAAAATAAGCATAACATAGAAGTAACTCCCAAGGGTTTGATAATAAACAGGTAATAGGTTCTACCTCATCATCTACTTCCCAAATACCCACAAGTTCAACACATCCTAATCATGCAGTATTTGAGGATTGTAGCTAATTCATAAAAACTGGGTATGAAAAGAGTATGATCAATGTGTTACTTGCTTTGCTGACGATCTGCAAAACCTCGTGACTCGTAGTAGCATGCTTCGCACTCCGGGAATTCTATCGCAAACACCAATAGCATACATAAGATATCAAGCAAAGATGCACGGGTAAAACTCAAATAGTAAGATCTAACCAGAAAGTTCAACTTAAGAACTCCGGTTTGCAAAAAGAATCAAATCAAACGGAGCAACAAAACTCAAACCGCGAAAGAAACAAGATCCGATTACTAATCTGGACTAAAGTCAAATTTTACAGTACCAAAATCTTGTTCAAGTTGGTTAAACAAAAAGAGGGCTTCAAGACAAAAATCTAGGCGCTTGAATTGCCTGATTCCAATAAACGAGCGAAAAGATAAACTAGATCGAAGATTAGGGCAGAAATCACGATCGAAAATAATCGTGCAAAAACCCTGGAAAAAGAAAAAATGACGAATAGGCTAACGAACGAACGTTCGCTGTCTGCGACTAACGGCTGAACGGTGTTTGTTAAAACGAACATACGGAAGAACGTCTGCAAAATAAGTAAACAGACGAAAAACTGAACCGATCTAATAAATTAAACCGGAAGCTAAAAAACCGGGTTAACCGTGGAAAACCGACCGGTCAACGGCGGGTCAACGGCGAGATCCGGCCAAGCGGCAGCCCAAGAACGGCAGTGGCCAGCTGAGGCGACGGCTGACAGCAGGAGGTGGCGGCGCTAGCTGGCGGCGGCGGTGGCGCTAGGGTTTGAGAGGTGGTGCGTGGGCTGAGGTGGCAGGGTGGCTTATAAGAGGGGGGCGGCCTGGGGAGTCCAGGCCGGTTACTTTAAAAAAAAATTCCGACGCGCAGAAAAAGAAAGAAAAGAAGTACTAAACGGACTCCAAAAATCTCGAAATAAAGTTTGCCCGTCCTCTAAATATATGCCGGACAAAGTGAACATTTATTTTGGCCTAATATGCAATTTTGAAAAACACGTATTTTTCCTAATTCAAATAAAATCGCAATAAAAACCAAATAAAATCATTTATTTGATTTTAATATTTTTCCTCCAATATTTCATTTATTTTGGAGAAGTCATATTATCTCCTCTCATATATTTTAATATGAAATATTTTCGGAGAGGAAAATTCTATTAAAACCAAAATGATCCTTGTTTCAATATTTGATAGAATTCAAATATGAAAATCATGAAATCCCCAACTCTCTCTCCGAGGATCCTTGAGTTGCTTAGAATTTCAAGGATCGCAAAACGAAAACGCAATAAAATATGATATGCATGAATGACCTAAGTATAACATTCCAAATTGAAAATTTGGGATGTTACACCAACCCTCATGGCGATCGCCCAACCATCCTTCACCGCCTTCGTGAAGACTTCTAGAGCATTATCATGGTAGCATGAATTATATACTTTAACCTTAGTTGCCTCCACTCCGGTCATGTAGTTTGCAAGGTAATCATCAGTAAATAGCTTTGGAAACCAATGAAAAGAGAAAAATATCAGATACTAAGGTCTATTAGAGTAACTTGTTGTGGGCAGGGAGAAAATGCAACACATTACTTACCATCCTAAAGTTCGCTGTTGTCTTGGACAAAGTGTAATTAAAGAGCTTAATTCCAATCACCCGTTTCTTTCACCTAATAATCTTTCTTAGTTTCCTCACTTGACGCTTGTTCATGAATATCTCATTGCCCCATACGCAAAAGGGATCGAAGCGTGGATCAGTACCGCTCATTTATGTACCTACAAGCAACCAGTAAATGTTAGAAGCTAAACTGAGATTGCACAAATGATGTAAAATACAACTACCTATGTTCCTAAGTATAAGTTTTTTTTTGAGATTTCAATATGAACTACATATGGATGTATATAGAATTATAGATATAGTTTAGATTAGAATCTTGATTCACTCATTTTGCTCCTTATGTAGTCTATATTGGAATCTCTAAAAAATACTTATATTTTGGAATAGATGGTGTACAAGACATGGGATGCAGCTAACCTCAATGGCAAACAATAGCATCGCCCATTGTAGCCCTGTGTAAGTACATGGAAAGCCAATGTTAACTACAACAGGGTTAACATACACAAAAAATAGCAAATGGCAATAAAACGGCAGCATCTGTAGTGACATCTTCATTGCGAAAGAGTAGCACGGTAGCAAAGGGACGAATTAAAAATGGGATACAACTGTTAATTGCAACAGGCTTAACAACATCCTAATTCATGTTTTGCAAGTTTGTAGCCATTGAAATACAACTCTTTAAAAATGGATACAACTGTTAATTGCAACCGTCTTAATGGCCATTGAAACCGGTACTGATAAAAATGCAATTGGGAGAGTTAAACATCACAGGGCAGGTGCTGCCATAGCAGATAATGGCCCAGTTGTCTATAAAAAAGGTAGGGAAAATTGCTAAAACGTGTTAGGCGTTTTTACTACAACATGCTTAATACATCGACCATACAAAACATAGCCATTAATTACAACTGGTATTGGTAAGATTGAACTGGTGAGTACATACTTGGTAAGTCCTGAGAGGTGGTTGCTGGGGCACTTCATTTTGGCCAGATCCCGCCCAAAGTCAGCGGCGGCGGAGGCGGGCTGTTCCTCCGGGTCGAAGCGTTGATCAATGCCACTGACATGTGTACCTACATGTAACCAGTAAATGGTAGAAGTTAAACTAGAATTGCACAAATGATGTGAAATACTGTAAGACATGGGTTGCAGCTAACCTCGACGGCAAACAATAGCATCGGCCGTTATGACCCTGTGTAAGTACATGGACATGCATGTTATGTACAACAGGGTTAGCATCCACCAAAAATAGCAAATGGGCAGCATCTCTAGCTAGTACATCTTCATTGCGGAGAGTAGCATGGTAGCAAATGAACAGATTAAAAAATGGATACAACTATTAATTGCAAAAGGCTTAACAGCATCCTAAGTCATGTTTTGTAAGTTTGTAGCCATTGAAATACAACTGTTTAAAAATGGATTCAACTGTTAATTGCAACAGCCTTAATAGACATTGAAATCGTAATCGATAAAAATGCAGTTGGCATAGTTAAACATCACAAGGCGAGTCTTTGCCAGAGCAGAGAATGGCCCAGATGTCTATAAAAAGGTAGGGAAAGTAGCAAAAATGTGTTAGGCATGTTTACTAGAACATGCTTAATACATCGAATGTACAGAACATAGCCATTAATTGCAACTGGTATTGGTAAGATTGAACTGGTGAGTACAAACTTTGTAAGTCCTGAGAGGTAGTTGCTGGGGCACTTCATCTTGGCCAGAGCCCGCCCAAAGTCAACGATGGCGGAGGGAGCTGTTCTTCTGGGTCGAAGCGTGGATCAGTGGCACTGACATGTGTACCTACTGGCAATGAGTAAATGGTAGAAGTTAAACTGCAATTGCACAAATGATGTGAAATACTGTAAGACATGGGATGCAGCTAACCTCGACGGCAAACAACAACATTGCCGTTATGACCCTGCGTAAGTACATGGACAGGCATGTTAAGTACGACTGGGTTAGCATCCACTAAAAGTAGCAAACGAGCAACATCTCTAGTGATATCCTGAGTCATGTATTGTAAGTTTGTTGCTGGTATTGGTAAAATTGAGCTGCACACGGTAATATTTGAACATCACAATGTGCAGTACTGAAATAAACAAGGCACGAACATGCTTAATACATCAACCGTACAAATCATAGCCATTGCAAGTGGTATTGGCAAGATTTAGCTGGTCAGATCTTACCTATTAAGTCCTGGGGGGGTAGTCGCTGGGGCACTTCATCTAGGCTAGAGCCTGCACCATGTCGTCGGCGGCGGCGGAGGCGAGGTGTTCCTCCGGGTCAACAGCACAGCGACCATCGTGCCATGGACCGCCATCAGCTCCTGGCGGTGGGGATTTGGAGGCATGAGTATGTTTTGTAGGCGCCATTTAAGCAATCAGGTCGGGGCCGTGATAGAGATGGGTGGGTTACCTGACTGGATCTGAGCAAAACGTAGATGTGGTTGAAGCTGTGGTTGCGGCAACGGTGGTTTGAGATACTGGTAGGGGGAGGCGCGAGGGGGGAATACTGAAGGTGGGGATGTGGTTGGAGGAATAAATTCTGAAATCGCGCGCCTAATGAAAATTTTGCTGTGAAACTTGAAAGTTGGGCGGGGGAAACACACAGCACAGACGAAGCACATAAAATACTCATGTGCGAGAAAAAAGAAAGTTGGCAGATCCCGTCTCCAAAAAAATGTGCACGTGTAGTTGATTTTTTTGGTCAATGGTACGCCTGGTTTATTAGGAAACATCGCACAGGTAACTGACTTATGGATCATTAACGCAAAAAATCAGACGGGTACGGCATAGAAGCCGTGGGTTTTGTGATCTTCTAATGATTAACGCAAAAAAATGCACATTGGCACACATGCTAATCAATGCTCAAAGACCTCAAAGGATGCTCTTACCGACATTGTACTTTAATACTACAAACTTAAATTACTACTGGTAATTTGCTCTAATACTACAAACTTAAACTACTTCTCACATGCTGCCATCGGGGCATGCTGGCCAAACGCTGACGTTCTCCTTCCCGACCTTGCAGGCGGCAGCCCGCCGTGCTTCGATCTCCGCCAAGCTCTCCTCACCACGACATGCTGTCTCTTTTTTCTCGCGGCGGCGGGACTCTCTTTTCTTGACTACTTTCTGCCTTTTCCGCTCCTTCTGTGCGGCTTTTGCCGCCTCTAGATCCACCTCCCATTGGGCTAGGGCAGCCTCAAAGTCCGCCCATGTAACTGTCTAGCCGCCGGCGGCGATGAACTCGGCGCGGCGAGATGCCATCGCTTCCTTACCATGTGTGCGGTCGCGGGCGGCAAGGAACGCGGCGCGTCAGGCATCGCTTCCTTACGAATTACTGTGCGCCGTGGTGCCATGGACGACGCCTGGAGAGAGCTCTAGGATGGAGGGGCCGGGCAGTCGTATAGTGCGGTGGTATTTAAGAGCTCAATGACAAATTACAACAGAAATTTGGCTTCCCTTGCAATTTTGCTCGTTCATTATCGCACACGGTTCATCTCCGTCGCTTCCGGAAACAGTGTGCACTGAGCCTATTGTGTGTTGCGTTATGATTGGCTGGAACCCCAGCCACGCGGATCGCGCGTGAGCACTGTATGATGCGACGCGATTGAACGACAATCCACATACCTTACATCACACCCGTGCACCTGTAGCTGGATTGGATTTATATGCGCTAAATGCCTGGAAAATGCACATAATCCCCTAAATATGGTAAATTAGCCCGGAAAATGCCAAATTTGAGCATGGTGATTTGCAGGGTGTATGTTCGTTGTAGAAAAAAAACTCCAAGGCAAAGAACGAAGAAAATTTGGATTCCCTTCAATCTTGGTGATTTCCCTCTCGAAAGCATGGAACTTGCTCGGTGATGGTTCGATGTATGAAGGGCGTGCATGACGACATAAGCCAAACCTTCTCAAATTTTTACCTGGGCATGGTGAGGTCATACCATGGCACACCATGCCAGGCGTCATGTTTTCAAGCATTTATTTCATTTTTTCTATAGTAGAAAACCCATTAAACAAACGATCGTGGTTGACTATTGCCACACATTTCATCAAAATATTTGTCCCATCCTTGTAAAAGGCATGAGAATTTACTAAATGGCATGAGCATGGTTTTGCAGGCCGTTCTTGTGCACCCTTTCATGCACCAATTATTTGAACTTGAATTATGTGCATTAATGCCTAGGAAATGCACATAATCCCCTAAATATGGCAAATGAACCCGGAAAAGTGCCAAATTTGAACATGGTGATTTGTAGGTTGTATGTTCATTGTAGAAAAAAACTCATGGACAAAGGAAAGAGGAAATTTGGATCCCCCTTCAATCTTGGTGATTTCACCCTCGAAACCAGGAAACTTCCTCGATGATGGTTCGATTTGTGAAAGGCGTGCATCACGACATTGTTGGGGAACGTAGTAATTTCAAAAAAATTCCTACGCACATGCAAGATCATGGTGATGCATAGCAACGAGAGGGGAGAGTGTGTCCACGTACCCTCGTAGACCGAAACTGGAAGCGTTAGCACAACACGGTGGATGTAGTCGTACGTACGGTGGATGTAGTCGTACGTCTTGATGATCCGACCGATCAAGTACCAAACGCACGACACCTCCGAGTTCAGCACACGTTTAGCCTGATGACGTCCCTTGAACTCCGATCCAGCCGAGTTTTGAGGGAGAGTTTCGTCAGCATGATGGCGTGGTGACGGTGATGATGTTCTACCGACGCAGGGCTTCGCCTAAGCACCACTATAGTATTATCGAGGTGGACTATGGTGGAGGGGGCACCGCACACGGCTAAAAGATCAAACGATCAATTGTTGTGTCTCTAGGGTGCCCCCTGCCCCCGTATATAAAGGAGAAAGGGGGGGGTGCGGCCGGCCTAGAGAGGGGGCACGCCAGGAGGATTCCTACTCCTACCGGGAGTAGGACTCCCCCCATTTCCTTGTTGGACTAGGAGAGAGAGGGGAAAGAGGTGGAGGAGAGGAAGGAAAGGGGGGGGGGCGCCGCCCCCCTCTCCTTGTCCTATTCGGACTAGGGCGGGAGGGGCGCGCGGCCCTGCCCTGGCCACATCTCCTCTTCTCCACGAGGCCAATTATGGCCCATTAAGTCCCCGGGGGGTTCCGATAACCTCCCGGTACTCTAGTAAAATCCCGATATCACCCGGAACACTTCCGATATCCAAACATAGGCTTCCAATATATCAATATTCATGTCTTCACCATTTTGAGACTCCTCGTCATGTCCGTGATCACATCCGGGACTCCGAACAACCTTCGGTACATCAAAACATATAAACTCATAATATAACTGTCATCGAAACGTTAAGCGTGCGCACCCTACGGGTTCAAGAACTATGTAGACATGACCGAGACACGTCCCCGGTCAATACCCAATAGCGGAACATGGATGCTCATATTGGCTCCCACATATTCTACGAAGATCTTTTATCGGTCAGACCGCATAACAACATACGTAGTTCCCTTTGTCATCGGTATGTTACTTGCCTGAGATTCGATCGTCGGTATCTCAATACCTAGTTCAATCTCATTATCGGCAAGTCTCTTTACTCGTTCCGTAATACATCATCCCGCAACTAACTCATTAGTTGCAATGCTTGCAAGGCTTAAGTGATGTGCATTACCGAAAGGGCCCAGAGATACCTCTCCGACAATCGGAGTGACAAATCCTAATCTCAAAATACGCTAACCCAACAAGTACCTTCAGAGACACATGTAGAGCACGTTTATAATCACCCAGTTACGTTGTGACGTTTGGTAGCACACAAAGTGTTCCTCCGGTAAACGGGAGTTGCATAATCTCATAGTCATAGGAACATGTCTAAGTCATGAAGAAAGCAATAACGACATACTAAACGATCGTCTGCTAAAATAACGGAATGGGTCATGTCAATCACATCATTCTCCTAATGATGTGATCCCGTTAATCAAATGACAACTCATGTCTATGGCTAGGAAACATAACCATCTTCGATTAACGAGATAGTCAAGTAGAGGCATACTAGTGACACTCTGTTTGTCTATGCATTCACACATGTATTATGTTTCCATTTAATACAATTCTAGCATGAATGATAAACATTTCTCATGGTTTAAGGAAATAAATAATAACTTTATTATTGCCTCTACGGCATATTTCCTTCAGTCTCCCACTTGCACTAGAGTCAATAATCTAGTTCACATCAGCATGTGACTAACACCAATAGTTCATATCACCATGTGATTAACACCCATAGTTCACATCGTCATGTGAGCAACACCCAAAGGGTTTACTAGAGTCAATAATCTAGTTCACATCGGTATGTGATTAACACCCAATGAGTATTAAGGTGTGATCATGATTTGCTTTGTGAGAGAAGTTTAGTCAATGGGTCTGCCACATTCAGATCCGTATGTATTTTGCAAATTTCTAGTCAACAATGCTCTGCATGGAGCTACTCTAGCTAATTGCTCCCACTTTCAATATGTATCCAGATTGAGACTTGGAGTCATCTGGATCAGTGTCAAAATTTGCGTTGACGTAACCCTTTATGATGAACCTTTTTGTCACCTCCATAATCGAGAAACATATCCTTATTCCACTAAGGATAATTTTGACCGATGTCCAGTGATCTACTCCTAGATCACTATTGTACTCCTTTGCCAAAATCAGTGTAGGGTATACAATAGATCTGGTACAAAGCATGGCATACTTTACAGAACCTATGGCCAAGGCATAGGGAATGACTTTCATTCTCTTTCTATCTTCTGCCATGGTCGGGCTTTGAGTCTTACTCAATTTCACACCTTGTAACACAGGCAAGAACTCTTTCTTTGACTGTTCCATTTTGAACTACTTCAAAATCTTGTCAAGGTATGTACTCATTGAAAAAACTTATCAAGTGTCTTGATCTATATCTATAGATCTTGATGCTCAATATGTAAGCAGCTTCACCGAGGTCTTTCTTTGAAAAACTCCTTTCAAACACTCCTTTATGCTTTGCAGAATAATTCTACATTATCTCTGATCAACAATATGTCATTCACATATACTTATCAGAAATGCTGTAGTGCTCCCACTCACTTTCTTGTAAATACATGCTTCACCGCAAGTCTCAGATAAAACTATATCCTTTGATCAACTTATCAAAGCGTATATTCCAACTCCGAGATGCTTGCACCAGTCCATAGATGGATCGCTGGAGCTTGCATATTTTCTTAGCACCTTTAGGATTGACAAAACCTTCTAGTTGCATCATATACAACTCTTCTTTAATAAATCCATTCAGGAATGCAGTTTTTTTATCCATTTGCCAGATTTCATAAAATGCAGCAATTGCTAACATGATTCGGACAGACTTAAGCATAGATACGAGTGAGAAACTCTCATCTTAGTCAATACCTTGAACTTGTCGAAAACCTTTTGCGACAATTCTAGCTTTGCAGATAGTAACACTACTATCAGCGTCCGTCTTCCTCTTGAAGATCCATTTATTTTCTATGGCTTGCCGATCATCGGGCAAGTCAACCAAAGTCCACAATTTGTCCTTACACATGGATCCCATCTCAGATTTCATGGCCTCAAGCCATTTTGTGGAATCTGGGCTCATCATCACTTCCTCATAGTTCGTAGGTTCGTCATGGTCAAGTAACATGACCTCCAGAACAGGATTACCGTACCACTCACAGTGCGGATCTCACTCTGGTTTACCTACGAGGTTCGGTAGTAACTTGATGCGAAGTTACATGATCATTATCATTAGCTTCCTCACTAATTGGTGTAGTAATCACAGGAACAGATTTACGTGATGAACTACTTTCCAATAAGGGAGCAGTGCATGCGATTACCTCATCAAGTTCTATTTCCCTCCCACTCACTTCTTTCGAGAGAAACTCCTTCTCCAGAAAGGATCCATTCTTAGCAACGAATGTCTTGCCTTTGGATCTGTGATAGAAGGTGTACCAAACATTTTACGTATCCTATGAAGACGCACTTCTCCGATTTGGGTTTGAGCTTATCAGGATGAAACTTTTTCACAGAAGCATCGCAACCACAAATTTTAAGAAAACGACAACTTTGGTTTCTTGCCAAACCACAGTTCATACGGCGTCGTCTCAAAGGATTTAGATGGTGCCCTTTTTTATGTGAATGCAGCTGTCTCTAATGCATAACCCCAAAACTATAGTGGTATATCGGTAAGAAACATCATAGATTGCACCATATCTAATAAAGTATGGTTATGATGTTTGGACACACCATTATGCTATGGTGTTCCAGGTGGCGTGAGTTGCGAAACTATTTCGCATTGTTTTAATTGAAGGCCAAACACGTAACTCAAATATTTGCCTCTATGATCAGATCGTAGAAACTTTATTTTCTTGTTATGATGATTCTCTACTTCACTCTGAAATTCTTTGAACTTTTCAAATGTTTCAGACTTATGTTTCATCAAGTAGATATACCCATATCTGCTCCAATCATCTGTGAAGGTCAGAAAATAATGATACCCGCCACGAGCCTCAACACTCATCGGACCGCATACATCAATATGTATTATTTCCAATGAGTCAGTTGCTCGCTCCATTGTTCCGGAGAACGGAGTCTTAGTCATCTTGCCCATGAGGCATGGTTCACAAGCATCAAGTGATTCATAGTCAAGTGATTCGAAAAGTCCATCAGCATGGAGTTTCTTCATGCGCTTACACAAATATGACCTAAACGGCAGTGCCACAAATAAGTTGCACTATCATTATTAACATTGCACCTTTTGGCTTCAATATTATGAAAATGTGTATCACCATGATCGAGATCCAACAAACCATTTTCATTGGGTGTATGACCATAGAAGGTTTTATTCATGTAAACAGAACAACAATTATTCTCTAACATACATAAATAACCGTATTGCAATAAACATGATCCAATCATATTCATTCTCAA
The DNA here is from genome assembly GCA_021605145.1 of Aegilops bicornis. Classification (NCBI taxonomy): domain Eukaryota; kingdom Viridiplantae; phylum Streptophyta; class Magnoliopsida; order Poales; family Poaceae; genus Aegilops; species Aegilops bicornis. Next base: position 278,416,191 of record CM038674.1, read on the forward strand.
CGCAAACACTAAATAACATTTATTTTAGGTTCAACACTTATCCCGAAAGTATAGGGAGTGTGCAATGATGATCATATCAATCTTGGAACTACTTCCAACACACATCGTAACCTCTCCTTTTACTAGTTTCTATTTATTCTGCAACTCCCGTTTCGAGTTACTACTCTTAGCAACTGAACCAATATCAAATGCCGAGGAGTTGCTATAAACACTAGTAAAGTACACATCAATAACATGTACATCCAATATACCTTTGTTCACTTTGCCATCCTTCTTATCCGCCAAATACTTGGGGCAGTTCCGCTTCAAAGGACTGTCCTTTGCAAGAGAAGCACTTAGTCTCGTGCTTAGGACCAGACTTGGGCTTCTTCACTTGAGCAGCAACTTGCTTGCCATCCTTCTTGGAGTTCCCCTTCTTCCCTTTGCCCTTTCTCTTGAAACAAGTGGTCTTGTCAACCACCAACACTTGATGCTCTTTCTTGATTTCTGATTTCATCATCATGAAAAGCTCGGGAATCGTTTACGTTATCCCTTGCATATTATAGTTCATCACGAAGTTCTACTAACTTGGTGATGGTGACTAGAGAATTCTATCAATCACTATTTTATCTGGAAGATTAACTCGCACTTGATTCAAGCGATTGTAGTACCCAGACAATCTGAGCACATGCTCACTGCTTGAGCTATTCTCCTCCAACTTTTAGCTATAGAACTTGTTGGAGACTTCATATCTCTCAACTCGGGTATTTGCTTGAAACATTAACTTCAACTCCTGGAACATCTCATATGGTCCATGATGTTCAAAAATCTTTGAAGTCCCGATTCTAAGCCGTTAAGCATGGTGCACTAAACTATCAAGTAGTCATCATATTGAGCTAGCCAAACGTTCATAATGTCTGCATCTGCTCCTGCAATAGGTCTGTCACCTAGCGGTGCATCAAGGACATAATTCTTCTGTGCAGCAATGAGGATAAACCTCAGATCACGGATCCAATCCGCATCATTGCTACTAACATATCTCAACTTAGTTTTCTCTAGGAACATATATAAAACATAGGGAAGCAACAACGCGAGCTATTGATCTACAACATAGATATGCTAATACTAGCAAGACTAAGTTCATGATAAATTAAAGTTCAATTTAATCATATTACTTAAGAACTCCCACTTAGATAGACATCCCTCTAATTCTCTAAGTGATCACGTGATCCATATCAACTAAACCATAACCGATCATCACGTGAAATGGAGTAGCTTTCAATGGTGAACATCACTATGTTGATCATATCTACTATATGATTCACGCTCGACCTTTCTCTCTAAGATTTCCGAGGACATATCTGCATATGCTAGGCTCGTCAAGTTTAACCTCAGTATTCTGCGTGTGCAAAACTGGCTTGCACCCGTTGTAGATGGACGTAGAGCTTATCACACCCGATCATCACGTGGTGTCTGGGCACGACGAACTTTGGCAACGGTGCATACTCAGGGAGAACACTTTTATCTTGAAATTTAGTGAGAGATCATCTTATAATGCTACCGTCAAAGAAAGCAAGATAAGATGCATAAAAGATAAACATCACATACAATCAATATAAGTGATATGATATGGCCATCATCATCTTGTGCTTGTGATCTCCATGTCCGAAGCACCGTCATGATCACCATCGTCACCGGTGCGACACCTTGATCTCCATCGTAGCATCGTTGTCGTCTCGCCAATCTTATGCTTCTACGACTATCGCTACCGCATAGTGATAAAGTAAAGCATTACAGGGCGATTGCATTGCATACAATAAAGCGACAACCATATGGCTCCTGCCAGTTGCCGATAACTCGGTTACAAAACATGATCATCTCATACAATAAAATTTAGCATCATGTCCTGACCATATCACATCACAACATGCCCTGCAAAAACAAGTTAGACATCCTCTACTTTATTGTTGCAAGTTTTACGTGGCTGCTACGGGCTTAGCAAGAACCGTTCTTACCTACACATCAAAACCACAACCATAGTTTGTCAAGTTGGTGCTGTTTTAACCTTCGCAAGGACCGGGCGTAGCCACACTCGGTTCAACTAAAGTTGGAGAAACTGACACCCGCTAGTCACTTGTGTGCATAGCACGGCGGTAAAACCAGTCTCGCGTAAGCGTACGTGTAATGTCGGTCCTGGCCGCTTCATCCAACAATACCGCCGAACCAAAGTATGACATGCTGGTAAGTAGTATGACTTATATCGGCCACACCTCACTTGTGTCCTACTTGTGCATATGACATCCACGCATAAAACCTGGCTCGGATACCACTGTTGGGGAACGTAGTAATTTCAAAAAGTTTCCTACGCACATGCAAGATCATGGTGATGCATTGCAACGAGAGGGGAGAGTATGTCCACGTACCCTCGTAGACTGAAAGCAGAAGCGTTAGCACAACGCGGTTGATGTAGTCGTACGTCTTCACGATCCGACTGATCAAGTACCGAACGCACGGCACCTCCTAGTTCAGCACACGTTCAGCCCGATGACGTCCCTCAAACTCCGATCCAGCCGAGTGTTGAGGGAGAGTTTCATCAAAGACGATGTACTGGTGACGATGATGATGTTCTACCGAGGCAGGGCTTCGCCTAATCACCGCTACAGTATTATCGAGGTGGACTATGGTGGAGGGGGGCACCGCACACGGCTAAAAGATCAAACGATCAATTGTTGTGTCTCCAGTGTGCCTCATGCCCCCGTATATAAAGGAGCAAGGGGGGGTGAGGCTGTCCTAGAGAGGGGGCGCGCTAGGAGGAGTCCTACTCCTACCGGGAGTAGGACTCCCCCCTCTTTTCCTTGTTGGACTAGGAGAGAGGGGAAAGAGGTGGAGGATAGGAAGGAAAGGGGGGCGCCGCCCCCCTCTCCTTGTCCTATTCGGACTAGGGGGGAGGGGCGCGCGGCCCTGCCCTGACCACCTCTCCTCGTCTCCACGAGGCCCATTATGGCCCATTAAGTCCCTGGGGGGTTCCGGTAACCTCCCGGTACTCCGGTAAAATCCTGATTTCACCCGGAACACTTCCGATATCCAAACATAGGCTTCCAATATATCAATATTCATGTCTCGACCATTTCGAGACTCCTCGTCATGTCCGTGATCACATCCGGGACTCCAAACAACCTTTGGTACATCAAAACATATAAACTCATAATATAACTGTCATCGAAACGTTAAGCGTGCGGACCCTATGGTTTTGAGAACTATGTAGACATGACCGAGACACGTCTCTGGTCAATAACCAATAGCGGAACCTGGATGCTCATATAGGCTCCCACATATTCTACGAAGATCTTTATCGGTCAGACCGCATAACAACATACATTGTTCCCTTTGTCATCGGTATGTTACTTGCCCAAGATTCGATCGTCGGTATCTCAATACATAGTTGTCGGCAAGTCTCTTTACTCGTTCCGTAATTCATCATCCTGCAACTAACTCATTAGTTGCAATGCTTGCAAGGCTTAAGTGATGTGCATTACCGCGAGGGCCCAGAAATACTTCTCCGACAATCGGAGTGACAAATCCTAATCTCGAAATACGCCAACCCAACAAGTACCTTCGGAGACACCTGTAGAGCACCTTTATAATCACCCAGTTACGTTGTGACATTTGGTAGCACACAAAGTGTTCCTCCGGTAAACGGGAGTTGCATAATCTCATAGTCATAGGAACATGTATAAGTCATGAAGAAAGCAATAGCAACATACTAAATGATCGTGTGCTAAGCTAACGGAATGGGTCATGTCAATCACATCATTCTCCTAATGATGCGATCCCGTTAATCAAATGACAACTCATGTCTATGGCTAGGAAACATAACCATCTTCGATTAACGAGCTAGTCAAGTAGAGGCATACTAGTGACACTCTGTTTGTCTATGTATTCACACATGTATTATGTTTCTGTTTAATACAATTCTAGCATGAATAATAAACATTTATCATGATTTAAGGAAATAAATAATAAATTTATTATTTCCTCTAGGGCATATTTCCTTCAGACATAAGGAAAACATTCTTCAATTTTTACGAGGGCATGCCATACCATGGCACCACGCCAGGCGTCATGTTTTCCAACCATGTGTTTCATTTTTCGTATAGTTGTTAACCCAGTGAATGACGCGTTTATGGTTGACTATTGCCACACATTTCCTTGAAATATTTTCCCATTCCTTGTAAAAGGCATGAGAATGTACTAAATAACATGAGCATGATTTTCCAGACCGTTCTTGTGGACCTTTTCATGCACCGATTTTTTTAATTTGAATTATGTCCATTAATGCCTAGAAAATGCACATAATCCCATAAATATGGTAAATGAGCCCGGAAAAATGTCAAATTTTAACACATTACATTTGAGGCGGTATGTTGATCATTGGAAAAACTGAATGACAAACTAGGATAGAAATTTGGATTCCCCTTCAATATTGGGGATTTCCCTCTCGAAAGCATGGAACTTTCTCGGTGATGGTTCGACTTATGAAGAGTGTGTATGATGACATAAGCCAAACCTTCTCAAATTTTACCAGGGCATGGTGATGTCATACCATGGCACCATGCCAGGTGTCATGTTTTTCAAGCATTTGTTTCATTTTTTCTATAGTTGAAACCCCAACAAATAAACATTTGTGGTTGACTATTGTAAAAGGCTTGCAAATTTACTAAATGGCACAAGCATGGTTTTCCAGGCCATTATTGTGCACCCTTTCATGCACCGATTGTTTGAACTTGAATTATGTGCATTAATGCCTAGGAAATTCACATAATCCCCTAAATATGGCAAATGAATCCGGAAAAGTGACAAATTTAAACACGGCGATTTGCAGATTTTTAACATCCCAAAATTCTAAATTTTGGAATGTTATATTAAATAAATAATTTGATTGTTTGTTTGATTGTTGTGTGATGGGTTGTGTGAAATTGAGTGGAATTCAGAATTGAAAAACAAATAGTGAGAGGGAATAAAAGGACTTTGCCAAAAAAATTCCATTTGGATCCCTATTCAATTTAGAGTTTTAATCCTTTCGAAACCCTCTGATAAACAAATAAAATGAGAGAAGGAAAATGACACTTGAAAATCAGAGACAATGTTTTGATTGAGATTCAGATTTGAAGACAGAAAATATTTGCAATTTATTTGAAATCCAAATTCCTTCTCATTTTGGAGTTATTGCAAAAACAATAAATTAAATGTACTTTATTTGGTCTTGAAAATAAGTTCATCATTTAGAAAATTTTATTTTGAGAATTTTGATATATAATATGCCTATTGATTGTTTTATTTTATTTTCTTTATTCAGCTTTTCTTTTCTGTTTTTATTTATAAATGGAAAACTGCATGTACGGCTCGTGACTTACTATCGCCCACATGTGCAGCATAGTCGCAGCGGGCACCCCAATTATTTTTCTCCTACATGGGCCAGGTACAGCCGGACATATTCCATCCCCATATTTTTTCTTCTTCATAGTTTTTTTCTTCTTCTCAACTGCCCAAAAAAAAACTGCAGTGCGCAGTGTACGCGCGGCCGGCCGAAGGGCTTTAGGCCCATGCGAGGCACCTCTTTTCTCCCCCTTTTTCTTCTTCGTCTATGTTTAGTCCCACATTGCCTAGCCTTTGACCTTTAAGCCTCTCTTCCACCTATAAATATAAACCCATAGAGCCATCAAAAAATCATTCTCCTAAAGTTAAATCAATATTTTGGTTTTACTAGTTTCCTAAAAGTAAATATTATTTCTTCTCTTTGGCGGAATTCTGGATGTCTTATTCTCTATGAAGTTGTCTCTTCTATGCGTTCTGAAGGTATTCTCTACGTATTTTTTTATATCCCGTAGTGTATTATCTGTAGACTAGTATACAGTAAAAATCTAGTTTTCCTCCAAGTTATTTTTTTCTTATCGTCGGATCTTATGTGTAGAATAGTTAGATTATAAATTAGTCTCTGTATTTACACATTAGCCCTAGAATTCTTTTAGCCGTAGCAATTTCTCTTTCGTAAAATAGTTTGACCCTGATTTTTCAAATAGGTATAACTTTTTACTCATTGAGCCAAATTAGATGAAACCAACGACTAGATTTTCGTCTTGCACCTATCCAATGAAACTATCAAATCGAATTTTTGCAACTTTCAAAATTTTGAACTTTGTTTAGATTCATATTAAAATTTCTTTTGATCATATCTTTTTATCCGTAGCTTCGTTTCCGATGAATCTAATTGCATCGGATTCGTATCGAAGTAAACTTTCCGATCGCACAATTAGTGTCGTCTTTTCAACATATAATTTTGATCTTAGCCAGCTACTCTATTAGTCCTCAAAATTGTTGCCGCACAACGTTCTAAGCAGATTCAATGAAATATTGAATTACTTATATGTCGATGTGTTATTCTGAATCTAGTAATTCTTTTACTACACGCTCATATTGACTTCCTACATCCAGTAGCATCCTTAGTTCAAACTTTTGAACCTTTATTTTGTTTTCTCGGAGTATTTCATAAGCTTTCTATATGCTTCTTCATGCTTTCATTTGCTTGTGGAGTGATTGCTTATTTGTATGTAATTATTTGATTACAATAGATTATTCTCGGAGAGTGACGAATAGTTCTATCAATTTCTGAGAGCAATATAATCTTCACCAACTATACCAGGAAAGTTGACTTTGATCATATTTTGAATACCTATAATTTTATTGCGTTAGTGCCACTTTTCCTCTTGCATTCAATAGGAATATTGAAACTTGTAACTTGAGAAGAATCATGAGGTAGGAACCCATACCTTGTCACCAAGCCCCGGGAATTGTTGTTAAGTTAGTTGCAGCTATGCTTCAGTAGACGAGGATTGGCATGAGTGTTTCATGTGAGAAATGAGTGTGAAAATAATATTTGGATCAACTACAAGACTTCAAGATTTCAATACTGATGAAGCTATCTACCTAGGGTAGGGTCATAGGCCTGACCTAGACACCCTCCCCTAGGACATCACCCTAAGGTCAGAAGTATTCAAAGGATAACAGCATCCACTCGACCTAAAGCATTCCACTCGGAAGACTAGATGTCACTCGACCGTAACAGAAACCACTCGACGGACAGAAGACCTAAAGTCACTCTGCACGGCAATGGTCGGGCGTTACTCATAGACTTAATGATCATTTATGTCACTTTACTATGGACGTTACCTGTAACGCTCCCTCTTTATGTAGATTGAACTACTTGTAACGTGGGCCAGCTGGGGTCCTGGCGCACTCTATATAAGCCACCCCCTCCACTAGCACAAGGGTTCGTACCCCCTATAACACATACACACACACACACACACGCATAATTTAGTCGACCGCCTCCGGGCTCCGAGACGTAGGGCTTTTACTTCCTCCGCGAAGGGCCTGAACTCGTAAAACTCGTGTGTAGAACTTCGTGATAGCTAGGATCTTGCTTCCTAATAACTACCCCCCATCATACTGTCAGTCTTAGATCCATGACAGTTGGCGCCCACCGTGGGGCAGGTGTCTTAGCGACTTTTTGGTGAAGTTGCGTTTTTTCCGATTCCCATCATCATGGTTTCCGGCGGTGGATTGGCGGAGGGCCGCGAGATCCGTCTCAGCGCGCTCGCCTTCGTCGTCGACGACTCCGCCTGGCTTCAGGAAGCTCCACTCGACGTCGAGGCGCTCCCCGTCCGCGGAGTGACACACTTTCGCGCGTGTGTCCGCGGCGGCCTTCTCTGGCAGCCGTCGACCCAATATCGGTCGGCCCCTGTGGTATCCTCACTCCCCGCTATTCGCCGGCGCAAGCGTTCCGGTCGGTCGCGGCTCCAGCGATGGGTGAGGCACGCGGTGGCCCGTCAGTCGGCCACCCCACAAGTCGCGGCAATCGAGCCCGATGAAACTCTCTACGGCCAGTTCGACTGGCTCCGTCGAGACTGCATCCAAGTGCGACAGCTGTGATCCCGCGGCAGAAGTCTTGATGGTCAACGGACCACGCAGTCCTCCTGGCTTCCCCCTCGACGATGGTGGCGATGGCGGCGGTGATCCGTCGCGCGTTCACGAGGAGTGCTGTCCCGAGCCCCATTCTTCGCAGCAGAGGGAAGAGCTTCGCCGCCGCAATATGGATGCACTTCACACTCCTATCGTTGGAGAAACCCCCGAGGCCTGGGCCTTGGAGGAGGCGCTCCTGGCCAACTTGGCTGAGTGCACTCGACTAGAAAACCTGCAACATGCACTCGACGAGCATGCTCGACAGCGGATTCCTGAGTCCAGTCGACGACAGCTTTTTCCGCCTCCAACTTAGGTATACCGAACTCCGATTCAGAATCTCACGGCTGTAGCCCGAATAGTAGAGTCAATTCAGCCTTCCCAGTCGGAAGCTGGCAGAGGTTTGATGCAGATCCCGGCTTTACTCCGGGCAGCAGGAGAGCGAACGTGTGATATCTCGGCCATGGAATAGGATTCATAGCAGATCTGTGATGGCAGACACAGTTCAGTCGGCTCACAGCCCAAGATCGCCCCCGCGGTGTGAGGGACATGGGGACCGGCGAGATCAGTACATAAACCGTGAGCAGTATGATCACCGACTCGACCATGATGACCGTCGTCGAGTACCCACGCCTCCCCCGAGGAGTGGGTCATATGTGCCTCGGCAGCACGATGACAGACGCCCTCACAGTGGCGGGCGAAGAATTCGAGTCGACCCCAGGGAGCCGGGCTTTGATGCGAGACTATTCTCATTCAAGGTCTGGTTGACAGGAACAGAGCATACAGAGAGCGTCATGACAGAGATCACCCGACTGGCAACAAAGTACATGTTTCAGGTCCAGAGTGCTTCAGCAGAGCCATCAGGGCTCTAGTGATTCCTCCCAACTTCAGGTTGGCGACTGGAGTCAGCAAGTTCACTGGTGAGTCCAAGCCTGACACTTGGCTTGAGGATTACCGAGTGGCTGTACAGATTGGTGGCGGCAATGATGAAGTGGCCATGAAGCACCTTCCTCTTATGTTGGAAGGCTCGGCCAGAGCATGATTGACTCAGTTGGCACCTGGCAGCATATACAGTTGGGAAGAACTCGCCCGAGTGTTTGTTAGAACTTTTGAGGGTACCTGCAAACGGCCGACAGGGTTAACAGAATTACAGCTCTGTGTACAGAAGCCGAATGAAACCCTGAGGGACTATATCCAGAGATGGATCACGTTGCACCATACAGTGGAGAATGTGTCAGATCACCAAGTGGTTTGTGCCTTCAAGGAAGGCGTTAAGTATCGAGAGTTGAATCTGAAAGTTGGTCAGACAGGGGATATGTCCCTGACTCGGATGATGGAGATTGCCACCAAATAGGCTAACGATGAAGAGGAAGACCAACTCCGGAGTGGCAAGCACAAAACAGTCGCACAGGAACCAGAGGAGGGAATTCCAATAGGAAACAGAAGCGCAAGGCCGAGCCAATTGCTCCCGGTGAGGCTTTAGTTTTGGCTCAAGGAAAGTTCAAGGGGAAGCCCAAAGGGCCCTGGAACCCCAAGAAAGTGAAAGATCAAGCCGGAAATTATGTGTTGGATTTACCATGCCACATTCATACCAAAAAAAGATGAAGAGGGTAATCTCATTTACCCTAAACACACCACTCGACAGTGTCGACTCCCGATCCAGCAGTTCCGGGAGAAACTACCCAATGAGAAGGAAAAGGAGTCAGACAAGGGTGAGGATAAGGAAGAAGATGATGATGGTTTTCCCAACGTCAATTCCACTCTGATGATTTTTGCTGATGTTGAGAACAAAAGTTGATTGAAAGTTATCAATAGAGAAGTGAACATGGTTGCTCCGGCAACACCAAGTTATTTGAAGTGGTCCCAGACTGCCATCACATTCGACCAGTCCAACCATCCAGCACGTATAGCCACCCCTGGGAGGCAAGCACTGGTGGTCGACCCAGTTGTTGATGGCACTCGACTGAGTAAAGTGCTGATGGATGGTGGTAGTGGCATGAATATCCTGTATGCTGAAACCTTGAAGGGAATGGGCATTCTGATGTCCAAGCTTAGTGAAAGAAATATGAGTTTCCATGGCGTTATACCTGGCAAGAAGGCTGAATCACTCGGCCAGATCGCCCTTGATGTGGTTTTCAGTGATTCCAAGAATTACCACAAAGAAAAGTTGACATTTGAAGTAGTGGATTTCCAGAGTGCTTATCATGTTATTCTGGGTAGGCCTGCCTATGCACATTTCATGGCTCGACCATGTTACGTGTACCTCAAATTGGAAATGCCTGGTCCCAGAGGAGTGATCACTATCACTGGCAATCGGCAAAAGGCAGAAGAGTGCTTCCAGAAGGGCTCAAAAATGGCCGATGCACAAATGGCAGCAGTCGAAATGCAAGAATACCGGAAGAACGCAGATCCGAGTGATTTGTTGCGCTCCATGAAGCCTGCCACTGATTCTGCATTCAGTTGTCCGGTGAAACCAAGCCGATTCATATTCACCCGACTGATCCTAGTGCTGCTCCTACTCATATCTCAACTTCACTTGACAGCAAATAGGAAGAAGCGCTCATCTAGTTCCTCCGTGAGAACTAGGAAATCTTTGCATGGAAACCTTCTGACATGTCGGGTGTGCCCAGGGGACTGGCTGAGCATCGTTTGCGAGTCGACCCGAAAGTAAAACCAGTCAAGGAACATCTTCGACGGTCCGCCGTACAGAAGAGAAAAGCAATTGCTAAGGAAGTGGCTCGGCTCCGGGCAGCGGAGTTCATTCGAGAGATTTACCACTTCGAGTGGCTCGCCAATGTTGTCATGGTCCCCAAGAAGGACGATTCACTTCGCATGTGCATTGACTTCAAGCATATCTACCGGGCCTGCCCGAAAGATAATTTTCCTCTCCCCCGCATCGACCAAATTGTCGACTCGACTACAGGGTGTGAGCGATTGTCTTTTCTGGACGCCTATTCCGGGTATCATCAGATCTGACTGTATGGACCCGATGAGATAAAAACGGCTTTCATCACTCCATTCGGATGCTTACATTATGTCACCATGCCATTCGGCTGAAGAACGCCGGAGCCACATTCATGATGATGATTCGTATGTCCGCCACTCAAATCAGTCGGAATGTGGAAGCATACATGGATGACATTGTGGTCAAGTCATGTAAGGGTTCCGACCTGCTGGCTGACCTTGCTAAAACCTTTGCCAACCTCAAAAGGTATGATATCAAGCTTAATCCATCAAAGTGCACATTCGGAGTTCCTGGCATAAAGTTACTCGGCTTCCTCATTTCCGAACGAGGGATTGACGCAAACCCAGAGAAGGTTGGTGCCCTACTCCGGAAGTGCCATGTGTGTGTACATGATGTCCAGAAGCTTACTGGTTGTTTGGCCGCCTTGAGTCGATTCATATCTCGTCTCGGTGAAAAGTCCTTGCCTCTTTACCGACTGATGAAGAAGTCTGACAAGTTTGAGTGGACAGATGAAGCTGACGCAGCGTTTGCAGAGCTCAAAGCCCTGCTTTCCACCCAGCCGGTGCTTGCTGCCCCAATCAGCAAAGAGCCTTTACTGCTTTGTATTGCAGCCACAGGACAAGTTGTCAGTACAGTGCTCACAGTCGAGCGGGGAGAAGAAGGAAAAGCCTATAAAGTTCAGTGCCCAGTATACTATGTTTCTGAAGTTCTGACTCCATCCAAGCAAAGATATCCACATTATCAGAAGCTTGTTTATAGGATTTTCATGCCCCCGAAGAAGGTTGCACATTACTTCTCTGATCACTCCATTACAGCCGTCAGCGACGCACCATTGTCAGAGATCTTGAACAACAGAGATGCAACTGGTCGAGTGGCAAAGTGGGCGATTGAACTCCTTCCCTTGGATATCAAGTTTGAGGCAAAGAAAGCTATCAAGTCCCAAGCAAAAGCAGATTCCCTCGCCGAGTGGGTCGAACAGAAACTGCCGACTCAGATTCACTCAGAGCATTGGACCATGTTGTTCGATGGATCCAAGATGCTAAATGGTTCCGGTGCTGGGGTGGTACTAGTATCCCCCCGAGGTGACAGGCTCAGCTATGTTCTCCAGATTCATTTTGACTCCTCCAACAACGAAGCTGAATATGAAGCACTTCTGTACAGGTTGCGCATGGCCATTTCACTCGGCGTCCGCCGCCTTATGGTCTACGGTGACTCGAATTTAGTGGTTAATCAAGTGATGAAGGAGTGGGACGTCAGAAGCCCAGCTATGACAGGCTATTGTAATGCAGTGAGAAAGTTAGAGAAGAAGTTTGAGGGGTTAGAGCTCCATCACATACCCCGACTGAAAAATCAAGCAGCCGATGATCTGGCAAAGATAGGTTCCAAGAGGGAGGCGATTCCCATCAATGTGTTCTTGTAACATATTCATACACCTTCAGTTCAAGAAGATCCTTTCACTGAAGAGCCCCCGCAACGAAAGCGTGCCACAGATCCGACTGAAGTCGAAGTCCCAGCCGTGGTCGACTTGATCGTGGAGGTTTTAGTCATCACTCCCGTCTGGACAGTACTGTACATCGCGTACATTCTTAGGAAGGAACTCCCAGAGGATGAAGAAGAGGCTCGACAGATCGTCCGTCGATCCAAAGCCTTTACTGTGATAAGAGGACAGTTGTTTCAAAGAAAGTGTGACTGGAGTCTGCCAGAAATGCATAACACCAGAAGAAGGTCGAGTGATCCTCAATGACATACACTCGGGGACCTATGGTCACCATGCGTCCTCTCGGACCATTGTGGCCAAAGCATACCGAGAGGGGTTTTATTGGCCATGAGCAAATGAAATGGCGAAAGAAATAGTCGACAGATGTGAAGGTTGCTAGTTTTACTCCAATATGTCTCACAAGCCTGCATTAGCCCTGAAGACCATTCCACTCGTCTGGCCCTTTGCTGTTTGGGGATTGGATATGGTTGGGCCTCTGAGGACAGTTAGGAGAGGCTTCACTCATGTGCTTGTGGCAGTCGACAAGTTTACCAAGTGGATTGAAGCCAAGCCTATCAAAAATCTTGAAGCCAGTACTGCTATCAGCTTCATCACAGAGTTAACATTCAGATATGGTGTTCCGCACAGCGTCATCACTGACAATGGGTCGAACTACGATTCTGATGAGTTCAGAGCCTTCTGCGCTTCCCAAGGCACTCGAATCAACTATGCTTCAGTCGCCCATCCCCAGTCGAATGGACAAGCTGAAAGAGCAAACTGATTGATTCTCAAAGGACTGAAACCCCGACTGATGCGTGATCTCAAGCACACAGCAGGCGCCTAGGTCGATGAACTTCCATCAGTGCTTTGGGGATTGAGGACAACTCCCAATCGGTCGACTGGCCGAACTCCATTCTTCTTGGTCTATGGAGCTGAGGCTGTACTTCCGAGTGAGTTGCTTCACAATGCACCTCGAGTCGAGCTTTTCTCAAAAGATGAAGCAGAATAGGCACGGCAAGATGCAGTTGATCTCCTGGAAGAGGAAAGAGAGATGGTCTTGATCCGGTCGACCATCTATCAGCAAGACCTGTGTCGATTCCATGCCAGAAACGTGAGGGGTCGAGCATTTCAAGAGGGAGACTTGGTTCTTCGAGTGGACCAGCAGAAACCACACAAGCTTGCTCCTGCTTGGGAAGGCCCCTTCATTGTCACCGGAGTGCTCCACAATGGAGTGTATCACCTTTACAACGTCGAGCACAAGAAATACGAGCCACGTGCTTGGAATGCGGAGCTACTCCGCCCCTTTTACACTTAAGCATTCAGACTGTTGAGATGTAATAAGAAATACCTTCTAGTTTGATTATCAAAGGCACAGTTTTACAGTCTCCTAAATGATGGTTGTTCCTTTTTTATATGTTTCAAATCCCCCAGTGGGTGTCTTAGATGCGAATCTGTTTCGCCTAAGTTTGAATAAAAATCCTGTCGAGTGAAGAGCAAGCCTCTCACTCGGAGGCTTAGCTGCAAATCCGTTTCGCTTACGTTTGAAAAATCCTACCGAATGGTGAGCAAGCCTCTCACTCGGAGGCTTAGCTGCGAATCCATTTTGCCCAAGTTTGAAAAATCCTACCGAGTGGTGAGCAAGCCTCTCACTCGGGGGCTTAGCTACAGTCCAGTTCTCACCTAAGTTTAAAGAATCCTACCGAGTGGTGAGCAAGCCTCTCACTCGGGGCTTAGCTGCAGTCCAGTACTCGCCTAAGTTTAAAGAATCCTACAGAGTGGTGAGTAAGCCTCTCACTCGGGGGCTTAGCTGCAGTCCAGTACTCGCCTAAGTTTGTAAAATCCTACCGAGTGGAGAGCAATCCTCCCAGTCGGGGTCTTAGCTGCAGTCCAGTACTCGCCTAAGTTTGTAAAATCCTACCGAGTGGAGAGCAACCCTCCCACTCGGGAGCTTAGCTGCAGTCTAGTACTCGCCTAAGTTTGTAAAAAATCCTACCGAGTGGTGAGAAATCCTCCCACTCGGGGGCTTAGCTGCAGTCCAGTACTCGCCTAAGTTTGTAAAATCCTACCGAGTGGAGAGCAACCCTCCCACTCGGGGGCTTAGCTGCAGTCCAGTACTCGCCTAAGTTCAAAAACTCCTACCGAGTGGTGAGCAATCCTCTCACTCGGAGGCTTAGCTGCATTCCAGTACTCGCCTAAGTTCAAAAAACCCTACCGAGTGGTGAGCAATCCTCTCACTCGGGGGCCTAGCTGCAGTCCAGTACTCGCCTAAGTTTGAAACATGTCCCGATCCGCAAGGACGACAAGGTGCAGGTCGACTGCAACCTTCTCTTCGGAGCTGCGCCACAAGTATAACGTGCGCTCCATCCTGATCCGCAAGGACGACGAGGTGCAGGTCGACTGCAACCTTCTCTTTTGAGCTGCGCCACAAGTATAATGTGCGCTTCATCCCGATCCGCAAGGACGAGGTGGTGCAGGTCGACTGGGACCTTCTCCTCGTAGTTGCATCTCAAGTACAAAGATTATTCCGAGTGAAGGACAAGTTCCACTCGAAAGCAAACACAAGCATATCCGGAGATAAACCAAGTTTAGATAAATCCTAAGGTTCCGGACCGTGGATTGAAGTACTCGGGCATCAAGCCCGAAGGAGTTTAATGGTTGCAAAATCACTCGGCATTCCGAGGCAAATTTAAGGTGGGGCATAAAAGTTTGTTCACTCAGGAGGAGGAGGGCTAGCAGGCTCGACGAATTCGTCCAGGTCGATTCCGTCAGCAATCCGAGTGGCAGCAGCAATAAAGGTCTCCAAGAAAGATTGGAAGTCGTGCCTCTTGGTATTGGCATCCTTGATCGCCGCTAGCTTCTCTTCTCACGCTTCCTTGTAGTGGATACGAACCAAGGACAGAGCCACATCAGCGCCGCACCGAGCAGAAGACTTCTTCCATTCTTGCACTCGACCGGGAACCTCATTAAGTCGAGTCATCAGAGACTCGAGGTCATTCTGGAGCGTCGCCCTTGGCCAGAGTGCTGTGTCGATCCGCGACATTGCGACTTTCAGTCGAGCAAGATAGTCGACAACACCAGCAACGCAAGATTCCAGTCGGAGTACGTTCATGGCAGCTTCATCCTTGACTAGAGAGTGGATGGGGTCCAAGCTTGTCTCAACTCGCCCAATCTCTTCCTCGAAGTTCTGGCAAAATTCTGCATGCACAATTCAAAGATGAGTCAGTGGTTGTATGTCGAGTCGACAGTAACAAGTCAGTCGGGCTGAAGAAAATACCTTCAAGCATGACGAACAACTTCTTGGCAAGACCTCCCAAATAGTTCTCCAGATCGCCCCTCTTGCGAGCAATTCCTTCCATCTTCTAGTTCAGATTTTTCTTGTCCTTCTTCAGGTGAGTCGCTTCCTTATTGGCTTCATCAAGGGCAGTTTTTAGCTTGGCGTTTTCTTTTTCCAGTTTGCCTACTGAAGCTAGCTTCTGTTCAGTGAGTGTAGTTTTCTCATCAGTTGTTTTCTGTGCGGCCGCAAGATCTTGATCCTTTTTCGCCTGAGCTTGGTTCAGTTTCTCTGAAAGAAATAATGCTCGATTCAGAAAAAGCAAATAACATCGGGTTCAGAGACAAATCAGTCAACAAGTTTTCTCTTACCAGCGGCTTCATCCTTGGCCTTCTGAAGATTTGTCTTGGCCAGCTCCAGATCGAGGTTGAGCTGAATCTGCTTCTTCTCCAGGTCAGCAAAACGAGCTCCAAGTTCACAAGATTTCTGTAATCAAAAGACAGTCAATCGACAGATGGAAAGATTGGTTACTTCAGAGCAATGGTCTGATAAATTCAACAAGTTCTAAGACTACTGCCGAATCAAACATCCAACAGTAGTCTCGGGGACTACACCCAGTGGGTGCACTTAGCGTGCCCCCACTGGTCCAGTTTCCACTCGACGTGGTCTGTCCAGGCCGAGTGTAAAAAAAGAGGCAAGTTGTTCTCAGACCGTAGTCGACTGCCCGCAGTCGACCATGGTCTCGGGGACTACACCCAGTGGGTGCACTTAGCATGCCCCCACTGGTCTAGGCTCCACTCGACACAGTCCGTCCAGGCCGAGTGGAAAATTTAGCTTCTCAGACCACAGTCGACTGCCCGCAGTCAACTATGGTCTCGGGGACTACACCCAGTGGGTGCACTCAGCGTGCCCCCACTAGTTCAAAGATCCAATCGACACATCCTAGTTGACTCAAGATACAAGTTTGCTAAGTGGCAAATCAAAACACCCAGTGGGTGTACGAATGCGAAACGCAGACAGATGAAAATATTTTTCAAAGAAAGTTTTCAGGTAGCATATCCTAACAGAACAAGCGACAAGCTAAAGAGTCAGACGATGATCAACCAACCTGGACGTTGCTCTGAAGGGCTGAGCTGGCATCGTAGCCGCTTGGCTGGCTTCCCGGACCACCTTCATCTGCTCCATCATGATGCCCGCCTGGCGTATAGCTTCCTTGGAAACAACCACTTGGTCCACTGGGACGTGATGGGCAGTAAAGAGCGAAGATGGATCGGCTGGAGTCTGAGCAGTCGACGCTGAAGGCTGAGCACTCGTCAGTGGTATGGCGAAAGTTACAGAAGTCCGATTGGTATTGCCACCTTCCTGGATCGCCATTTCGGTCGCCGATGCAGACTGAGGTGTCTTTCCAGCTGACGCCTTCCTGTTTCTTCTCCCCTTGGACCTCAGTGGCACGTCTTCGTCATCATTTGTAAGATCAATGACATGGGGAGGAGCTGCAAAAAGAATCAATTGCCAAAAATTCGATCGACCTATAAAACGACCGAGTAAATAAGGACAAGATTACGAGAATCGTACCTGGATTGGAGGTGACTACATCTTCCATTTCTTCGTCTTCATTCCTGTAAGCAGATGTTTCGGAGGTAGCAGCACTACAAATTTCAGGATTCAGTCGGCCATGTCAATAACTGTGAGTCGACCAAGACCCAGTTCGTACTAAACAAAGAATTCAAGTCCAACTATTACCCGGAAATAGTGGGAATGGTCACTTTGATCTTGGGCAAGGCTTTCTGCGGTTTTGATGGAGCAACTTTCGATTGCTTCGGTGCCTTCTCAGTCGGCGCTGGAGACGACGTCCGAGGGCGCTTTGACGACTGCCCAGTCTGTGCAGTCGCTTTGCCGCAGATGCTTGCCGGGTCATGAGTGTGCTTGGATTGCCTTTCCCTATGGGGAGGTGAGTCGACCTCTTCTTCATCATTCGGGTCGTCGCTCTCCTCGTCCTCCTCTCTGTCAGAGTGCCACTCGCCGCTCTCGCCTCCACTCGCTTCCCCCTCTTGATCCTACTCTTGCTCCCCGTTGGGCATCGAGTACATCTCAGTAAAGGCCTGAAAGACAACAAGTGAACCAAAAATCAGTCGGTTGACAACAAGCATTTACATGATAAATCAAGAAAACACTCGACAATTCAGAGTTGGAACTTGTCTGTTTCGTACGAGTTGTCGAGTGGAGGGACTCTCCTGGACCCCCTGGGGTTATCTTTGTTGCCAGTGATACCCCTCAACCACTTCTCCATCGTATCCTCGTCAAACTCTTCTGGGTGGATCCGAGTGGAATCATCAATGCCTGAATACATCCACATCGGATGGTCACGAGCTTGAAGCGGCTGAATGCGGCGTCTGAGGAAGACCTCCAACAGATCCATGCCGGTCACGCCATCGCGGACGAGCTGGACCACTCGCTCGACCAGCACCTTCACCTCCACTTTTTCCTCCGGGGTCACTTTCAAGGCGGAAGGCTTCTCTACTCGAGTCATGGAAAAGGGGGGAAGTTCAGTCGACTGACCTGGAGTCGGCTGGTCTTTGCAGTAGAACCAGGTCGACTGCCACCCTCGGACTGATTCAGGAAGGATCATGGTTGGGAAAGAGCTTTTACCCCTCATCTGAATCCTTAGACCCCACACATCTGGATCACTTGCGTCCTTTCGTCAATCGGATTGTCCTTCTTGACCGACTGAGAGCGACACGTGAAAATGTGCTTGAAGAGGCCCCAGTGTGGTCAACAACCCAAGAAATTCTCGCACATAGAAAAGAAGGTAGCAAGGTACACGATGGTATTGGGGGAAAATGGTGGAGTTGTGCTCCAAAGAAGTTCAAGAAATCTCGGAAGAAAGGATGAGGAGGTAGAGAAAATCCGCGGTCGACGTCGGTGGCGAGGAGAACACACTCACCCTCCTACGGCTGCGGCTCAGTCTCGCCCTCCGGGAGCCACGCGGATCTGTGGGGGATCAGTCCCCCCTTGGCCAGATTGTCGAGGTCGTCCTGATGGATCGTCGACCGAATCCAGTCGCCCTGGATCCAGCCGCGCGGCAGGCCGGACCTTGACGAGGATCCGCCCCGGCTGGACTTCTTCCCCTTCGCCTTCGCCATCGCCTTCTTCGCGTGCTCCAAGGCCACCATCTTCTCCTTCCCCACCGCTGCGAGTGGGGCTCGAACAGAGCGATGACGCTGAGGGCAAAGGTGGCTGTGGCAGAGAAAATTGAGGAGGAAGAAGAGGAATGGGAACGCACAGTGCGAAAACCCCAGGCCAGCGCCTTATATGAGATTTTTTCCGAGTGGCTGACGCGTGGGTCCAGGCGATCCTGTCAAATCCCGCAACAGCCGCGCGCGCGATACGTGGTGAAAAAGGCGATGCGAGAATCGAGGCGGCCCTGCCTAATCTGTCCCGATTACTGCGCCCCCCTCCGCCTCACACGCTTCCCAAAATTCGAATCCCGGGAGATCCGCAAACGGCAGAGCAACCTGTCAGACTGAAGATTATTTCCTTACCAGCACTCGAAGCTTAACAATGAAAGTTCACTCGACAAAACCAAGAATGGATCAAGGCGAATGAAAAAGAAGTTGGAGTCATCGTGTTGATTCATTAGACCAGGCAAGACGCTTCGAAGCACGGAAATTGAGTCGGAAGAATTGTCAACTCCTTCTCCACTCGAACCCTGAACCATTCGGGGGCTAATGATGAAGCTATGTACCTAGGGTAGGGTCAGAGGCCTGACCTAGACACCCTCCCCTAGGACATCACCCTAAAGTCAGAAGTATTCAAAGGATAACAGCATCCACTCGACTTAAAGCATTCCACTCGAAATACTAGATGTCACTCGACCGTAATAGAAACCACTCGACGGACAGAAGACCTAAAGTCACTCTGCACGGCAACGGTCGGGTGTTACTCATAGACTTAATGATCATTTATGCCACTTTATTATGGACGTTACCTGTAATGCTCCCTCTTTATGTACATTGAACTCCTTGTAACGTGGTCCAGCTGGGGTCCTGGCGCACTCTATATAAGCCACCCCCTCCACTGGCACAAGGGTTCGCACCCCCTGTAACACACACACACGCATAATTCAGTTGAGCACCTCCGGGCTCCGAGACGTAGGGCTACTACTTCCTCCGCGAAGGGCCTGAACTCGTAAAACTCGTGTGTACAACTTCGCCATAGCTAGGATCTTGCCTCCTAATACCTACCCCCCATTCTACTGTTAGTCTTAGATCCACGACAAATACCTCTCTGGGTGGACGACGAGGGGACCCTAGGGATTGACTAGTGATCACCCAGTTCTACAAATTCAAGAGGGGATCCTAGGGAGTGACTAGTGATCACCCGGTTCTACAAGGTATCCTAGGGAGTGACTAGTGATTACCGTGTCTACAAGGGGATCCTAGGAATGACCAGTGACCACCCAGTTTTACCAGGGGATCCGGGGGATTGACCAGTGATCGCCCAGCTTTTCAGAAGGCCACCCAGGCTCCAAGAGATTGATGGATCTTTCAAGCTTCCGTGTGCAGCCGCAAGTTATTATGGGCTCTAGCATAGTTGAGTACTATGGAAAGACCATGTCTCGGTCATCCCGTTCTCAAACACTAGGCAGTGCGAGGACTTCAAAGGAGACGAGTCTTCGGGTAACGTGGACAAAACTCTGCAGAGTGTTAAACTAATCGATTAGCCGTGCCCCCGGTTACGGATAGTTTGAGTGACTAGAATTAGATGGTCTCGATATTCTCAACACGATTACCGATTAAATGAATTTTGGGTTTATTAGTAATCGGGATATGATAATTGGTTGGCGGAACCATCTCATTAACAACCAAATTTGTTAGTAATTTTGCATCAGACTCTTGGTTGTAGGGAGAAAATCAGCTTTTCACAAAAGTTATAAACTTAGAGCTACCACAATGTACCGACCTACACGGCTGCAACGTCTCATGTTGCAGGATTTCTTCTACGAGTAAGAGTTACGATATAGGGCTATGATCTATACTCAACTTACCGATGGCATTGATGGGACTCCTCACCCGTTTGTTTGTTTTTGCTGAGACTTATAAGGTATATATTGGTTTTATTTTATTTATACATGTGATTGCACTTTGATATATACATTGATGTATTGTGTGTGCCAGCATACTGATCCATGGATGGCACAGATACGCAGAGGCTTGGCCGCTTAAGGGCGGGTCGCTACAAGGTTGTATGTTCATCATAGAAAAAAACTCGTAGACAAAGGACGAAGGAAATTTGGATCCCCTTCAATCTTGGTGATTCCCCCCTCGAAACCATGAAACTTCCTCGGTGATGGTTCGATTTATGAAAGGCGTGCTTGACGACATTTTTAACAGGGCACGGTGAGGCCATACCATGGCACCACACCAGGCGTCATGTTTTCCAAGAATGTATTTCATTTTTGTATAGTTGTTATCCCAGTAAACGACACATTGATGGTTGACTATTGCCACACATTTCCTTGAAATATCTGCCCATTCCTTGTAAAAGGAATGAGAATGTACTAAATAGCACGAGCATGGTTTTCCAGACCATTCTTATGCACCTTTTCATGCACCGATTGTTTGAATTTGAATTATGTGCATAATTAATGCCTAGAAAATGCACATAATCCCCTATATATGGTAAATGAGTTCGGAAAAATGTCAAATTTGAACATGTTGCATTTGAGGCGGTATGTTGATCATTGGAAAAAAAAACTGAATACAAACTAGGACGGAAATTTGGATTCCCCTTCAATCTTGGCAATTTCCCTCTCGAAAGCATTGAAGTTCCTCGGTGATGGCTCGATTTATGAAAGGCGTGCATGACGACATAAATCAAATCTTCTCAGATTTTAACCATGGCACGGTGAGGCCATACCATGGCACCATGCCAGGCGTCATGTTTTTCAGGCACGTATTTCATTGTTCTATAGTTGATAACCCAGTAAATGACGCGTTTGTGGTTGACTATTGCCACACATTCCATTAAAATCTCTGCCCATTCCTTGTAAAAGGCTTGAGAAATTACAAAATACCACGAGTATGGTTTTTCCAGACCGTTCTTGTGCACCTTTTCAAGCACCAATTGTTTGAATTTGAATTATGTGCATTAATGCCTACAAAATGCACATAATCCCCTAAATATTGTAAATGAACCTGTAAAAGTGTCAAATTTGAACACGGTGATTAGCAGGGTTTATGTTCATTGTAGAGAAAAACTCATGGATGAAGGACAAAGAAAATTTGGATTCCCATTCAATCTCGGTGATTTACTATCGCACACGATTCATCTCCGTCGCCTCTGCGAACTGTGTGTGTTCACTCACACATGCAAAAGGAAAAAAGAAAACCCTCGCCCACTTCGTCCCCACTCACTCGCCGCGGACTCCTCTGCAACTCTGCACCCTAAGATCGATGGCTGTTGGCGGCGGGCATAGGTCGCTCTGCAAATGGCATGGGATTTCGCCCCTACCGCTTTTGGCCGCCTATCTGCACCGATATTCTAGACTCTGGTCGACTGGGGTTTTCTGCGGATTGGGACGGGGATTTTTCTCATGGAGAAGGTAATCAACTTAGCAAATTATTCACTCATCTCTTACCGCAGCCCGTCCATCGCTGTTAATCAACCAGCGGAAATCGCCATGGAATCATTTTTGTTCTAGCTAATTCATGGGTGTTCATTCATGTGTCCACAATGCGAGCACAAATCGGGCAACTGTGGTCGTGGCCAGTCGGAAACGAAGTTCTATCTCACCATTCCTGATGACTTCAGGGAGCGCTCGGTAAGTTCAATCTCAACCTACCATGGTCTGCATGGACTAAATTTGTGAACATATACCGTCTGTGGCTACATTATCTATATATTTGCATCAAATCTTTGTTACATTATCTATTTTTAATTCTATATTTTTGTACTTTGCTTTCATCTATATATTGATCTATTCTATGAGTTACTCCCATATTTGCATCTTGCTCTGTTATTTCAATATATCTAATTTACGATCTTAATTTTCATTTCAAGAAGTACATCCCTTGCTTTGCAAGAACAAGAGTAGAAGGAAATCTTGGGCTTTACTTTGTTGATGACTCCCAGGATGTCATATTGACAAAGCAACATGGATTTACAATGACGGTTAGCGTAAAACTTGATAAAGATGGTCACTCCTATTTTAATGCGGACCTTTGGAGAAAAGTGGCTAAGTGTTATGAACTGAAAGCTGGTAATAAAATTCTAGTGCCTGCACCACAACCTGGTCTAATTAACATGGATGTTTACTTCCCCAACGTCATCAGCCGATCAAAATCTGATTGAGGTTAGTGTCCTTTTAACTTTCTCCATGCTGTCGTATTACTTAGCAAAATCGGGGTATTTGTTCTTACTAATTGATCACTATTTAAGCAACCAATTATGGTATCATATTCTGACTTCGTTCCTAGGCAGTAAAAAATTCTATTTACCAATTTATGCACACTATATATTCCTCTGCCATGTTCTGAATAAATAATACCATTCCACCTTTTAAGCAGGATATGTTGGATGTATAGTGGACGATCTGTATGTTACTAAACGTACCAAATTTCGCTGGAAGGACTTGAAGCATGTCATAAACTTTGTTGATAATCTGACAGAGATAGCACAGCGTATGAACACTAGATTTTGGATGGGGTTAATTAGACCTATGGTGCACACACTGAAAAAGACCAATTGTGTGCACAAAACGCTAGTAAAAAGTCTTATTTTAGTGTTGATGCTCATAAACTATATATATCTTCAACGATATGTTACAATTGGTTTTTATTCTACATGTTAACAGAAATTGCCCCTGTAGCGGTTCCTGGATCGATTTCCCGGCGTGGTCGAATTACACTTGTGCCTGCTAATAACGCCAAAGTGTCTGCAAGGTACTGCATTTCCCGCAGAAATGGAACCATTCAAATTAACAAGTTCTCGCTTCTTGTGGCAATGCATCCATATTGGAAAATTGGAGACACTGTTCTACTCATGTTCTACCAAGGCATAGGAGGGCTCTTCCTTTTCATTGACGAGATGCCGAGTCATCGTGATCAAGCTGCTTCCAGTGGATAGTTGTGGTTGTTGGCCCTCAGCCTCTTAAAATGTGCTAGTTGTTACTATATATGTTAAGTATGTAGATATGGACCATATGGTTGTTGGCCCTTAGCCTCTTAAAATGTGATGGTTGTTACTATGTTAAGTATGTAGATATGGACCATATGGTTGTCAAAACTATGTTACGAAGATCCTCCTTTTGTCGAATAGTGTACCCACTATATATATGTTAATCGAATGCTGTTACCCAAGTTCATAAATTTTCATGAAAAGTATTAGTATCGTACACAGTTCATTGAGTTTAAGTGTGTGCCCGATGTCCAAAAGGCATTTGCATATTAACTGTCCATATTGCAAATTCACACACATGTTAACATAAGGAAACATATGTGTAACATACTGATCATCGCACACGAGTACTCGCAGACGCATCGTGTGTGATACTCCTAACCACCGTAAGCAACTAGTTTGCATTTTTCAAAGTTTTTTGTACACACAGTGTAACATCCCAAAATTCTAAATTTTGGAATGTTATAATAAATAAATAGTTTTGATTGATTGATTGTTTGTTGTGTGATTGATTGAGTGAAATTGAGTGGAATTTGAAACTTTTGAAAGTTGGATGAGAGGGAATAAAATGACTTTCCCAAAACTATCCCTTTGCCCTTTTTGGATCTCAATGAATTCAATTCCATTCCAACACCAAAACCCTAGAGTGAAGATGAAATGACTTCTTCCATTTGAAATGAAAAGGGTTTTGAAAAGATTTGAATTTCATTTGAGAATATTTCAAATTCAAAGCTTTATGCAACTCAATGATTTTCATGAGGAAGATAAAAATGACTTCTTCAATTATATGAAATATGAGTTGGAAGTTAAAAGAATCAAATTGAAAGTCATTTGAAAGTGCCTTGAAACCCCCTTTCAAATTTGAGTATTATTTGGAATTTTTGAAAAAATGAATTTTTATAAAGTTTGGATTTTGCCTGTGGAAAAATGTTCAAATGATAGGGAATATTCCCTTGATCATTTTGATATATATATGTCCTATATAAAATATTTATATTTTATATATTTCTTCTCTGTTTTTATTTTCAAAAAAAAAATTAGAAAAAAAAAGACCCAGGCGCTACCAGGCCGATCGCCCAGCCAAAGACTGGCAGCCCACCGAATCGCCCAACCAGCCAATGGCCGCTGCCCACGTCCCCGACCGAGCCTCGCCTGAAACCCACTCGCCTCGGCCAACCGACGCGCCGCAATCCCCCTCCCTCTCACTGACGGGTGGCCCCCACCCCGTCACCTTCCCCTCGCCCACGCCAACCCGCGCCGCCGCTCGCCGGAGATTCCCGCGATCTCCGGGATCTCATCCCGATCCCTTGATCGCCCCTCGCGCAAGTCGTGCCCCTATTTATACCCCCGACCCGTTTTCCCCCTCGCCTACACCCTCACTCTCGCCTCACCCGCTCGCCGGAGCCCGAGTGCGCCGCCGCCGCCATTCACGTCGCACCGACCGCCCCGGCCCCCCTCGACCTCAACCGACCCCACCCCCGAGCTCCCTCGGCCGTCCGCACCACCGGACCTCTCCGGACGTCCCCGACCACCGGAGTCGCTGAGCCGCCGCCTCAAGTTGCCGCCGTCGCCGCCTCGGTAAGTCGCCGGAGCCCCCGCCACCGTTGGATCTAAGCGTAGGGCTTAGATTAGACCCCGAAGGGGTACGGTTTTTTTAGGGTTTAGTTTAATTAGCCGGTCTAGTTCCGGTCTAGATCGGTTTATTTAGGGTTTTATTAGACCGGCCCGACGCGGTTATTTTCTTTTATTCCCACGGCGCGTTTTAGTTATATTACGCCCGAAGCGCTAGATAGGCCCATTAGCCGGTTTTTGCTTTTTAGTTTTATTTTTTCGTTTTCTTTTTTAACAGATTAGTTTCAGATTTGAAAAATTCATATCTTTTAATCTACTTAATATTTTTAAGTGATTCTTTTTTTGTTGGTTTGCAAATTTATTATAGTTTCTGTAGAAAATATAATTAGTCATGTTAAAATTAGTTAAAATAACTTTATTTTAGATTTAGACAGAATAGTAAATCTGCTATAGAATGAGTTAGGAATATTATTTTTTAAATGATTCTTTTGTCACAACTTTGTTTTGACATTGCCAAACCGTAGGAATTTATTTGGGCATGTTAGGATTAATAAAAAAATAGTTTTAATCAGAATCATGTTATTCTTAATTAATTAACTAGCTACTGTTTTCCTATTGTTTTACTTAGCAAATAAATTTATTTTCATGAGAGATAGATTATTCTAGGTTAGTTTCTGTAACTTTAGAGCATGAACTTTTATTTATAATAAATAAAACTTTTATTTTATTTTTCTTACTAGAATTTGCTTTAGGCCTAATAGGAGTTTTATAATAGATTTTAAGGTGATTCTTTTGCTCCTAGTTGCTTGATGAATTCTTTTCTGTTAGGTAGCATAAACCCATGCTTAGGTTCTGTTAAGAAAAATTTTGTAGTGCAAAACTATTTCTTGATTGTTGTTGGATATGGGAAAACTTTGAGTTGGATTTCTTTGAGTTTTTCTTTGGGTTTTGGTTCAAGTGCTTTGTGTGTTATGTTAGCATGCTATTATGTTAAGTGGTCATATGTTGTATGCTTATTATGATTGTTGTATGTCTCGGTAGAATTTACGGAGTGCGTAAGCTTGCTACCACGAGTCCCTAGTTTTCAAGATCGTCAAGAAGGCAAGTTCACTTTGACCATGTTTTTCATACCTATGTGTTTTATTGCATCTAGTGCCATCTTCGCAACAAATCCCTCCAAAGAGTGATATTGAAATTCTTGTAGTTGAGTAGTATGCATGAGGTAGGAACCCATCACCTGTTACCAAGCCCGGACGATATTTTATTGCTACGCTATAGTAGACGGGGTTTGGTATGAGTGCTCAGGAGTGGTGTGAGAATGGAGGATCCACGTCAATGACGACAACACCATGATGAAATCTGCAAGGATCTGCATCTTCAAGGCCTCAAGACTTCAAGACTCGAGACAAGAATTCAATACACACTCTTTGGGTGAAGGACGGTTGACGGGCACCTGGAGAAACCAGTGGTTGGCGGGATGCATGGAGAAGCGCCATGACATCTTGCGGAAAGCTTCACCCAGACTCAAAGAGACGGAAGAATACTTCATGCCGGAAGCTTACCTGTGCAACCGCAAGTCAATATGGGCTCGCTTGGTTGACCTTAGTTGTGACTCTGGCTGGGGCCGGTGCTAGCAGATGTAGAACTACGGTAGGATTGGATGAGCACCGGACAAAGGTCGAGGAACTCTTCGGAAGACCATGTTTCGGTCATCTTGTTCTCAAACACCCTGAAGTGCGAGAACGTAAAAAGAGGGATTGAATCTTGCGGGTAAATTGTACAAACCACTACAGAGGGTTAAAACCTAATCGATTAGCCGTGTCCCCGGTTACGGACAATTTGAGCTTCTGGACTTGGACCTATCTCGGAACTCTCAACACCGGACTGATAACTTAATTGTGGGCAACTTATGATGATTTGGGCTATGAGACATCGGTTGGCGGAACCATGTCATGATAGAAAACTCTATAGTACAGACTTCATTTATTCCTTTGATGTAGGGAAAATAAATCAGCTTTACGCAAACAAAACTCGCATACGTGAGCCACAAAGCCATATTGCATATAGTATAGTTTTATCATCTGTTTTCTCATGTTGTGATCTTGCCGGTACATTCAATGTACTGACCTACACGGCTGCAACGTATCATGTTGCAGATACTTTCTTCCGACGAGTAAGAGTATGGTACAGGGTTACGGTCTACACTCAACCTGCCGATGGCGTTGATGGGACTCCATACCCGACTATTTGTTTCCGCGACTTACGAGGTATATATCAGTTTTACGTTATTTATACATGTGATTGCACTTTGATATATACATTGATGTACTGTGTGTGCCAGCATACTGATCTAGGGATGGCACAGAAACATAGAGGCTTGACCGTCTGAGGTCGGTCGCTCTGAAATGGTATCGAGCACATGTTATTTGTGAGGACGTGACCCTAGGAAATGACTTAGTAATATGAAGACCCCAACAGGAACGACCTTTGTTTTTGTTACTACTCTCGTAACACCTGATTCCTTTTACTAAACCTTCCTTAATTCAAACTATAGATGGAGAGCTACATTCCGAACAAAAGAGAACACTACGAGAAGGTTCTTGGAGGCCCCTTCCTTGTGGAGCTAGTCAGTCTTTGAAGTTACCGATACACGAGACCAAGGCAACTAAGAGGACGTCTAGATCATGGGGAGTCAAGACCCAAGTTTTTGGCCGTAAAGAAGACCCCAAGACTGCAGACATCAGCTTCGGCACCATAAATGGTGACTGTGATATGGGCATCAACACTACCGTCCATGATGCTATTGCACGCTTATGCTATCGTAATCGTGTTGCACTAAACCCACACTTCTTTGGAAGGATTGGATGGCAGAAGTTTGATGGAGCAACTATTGCCTTGACGGAAGTGCAAAAGATGAAGTTCTCCCCACTGTTAGTATACAATCAGGATCTAGAACAATACATCAAGAATCTTTAGATGGACCTCCTGGAAGCCCTATTTGACAATGAAGCACTACGAGAAGAAGTTGAGACTCGGTGAAGGTAAACAACACGGAGGAGGAGAACCTCGAGATCCCGAGGATGCGTCGAGAACTGAAAAACAGCAGGGACCTGTCTCATGCAAGGACGTTGAGATCCAAGCTCAAGGAACAACTTCAGGACATACAGTGGTCGTCACAAGAAACTCCGCATCGACAGGAAAATCTAGCGTAAAAATTGGAGGAGATTAAGTCCATTACGGAAGAAGCCCCAATGGGGACAATGATCAAGTTCCTCAAATTAGCTTAGTAGTAGCCACCATGAGAGAAATAAAGATGAACGCTTTCTCGATTTAAGTATCGACCATACCAACTTATGTGGGTGGCGATACTAAAGAATTGATTGAATAAATGAATGCTTGGTTGCTATTATTTTCTGTGTTTATTGAATGGTTGGATAGATGCGATATTCGTAGGCTTGTTATGTCAACTTTGAGATACGTAAGTTACGGAAGAATGGTAAAGGCCTTCATATGGGAAATTGGAAACTCCGAGCATTGAAGACACGAAGAAATGAGGACTTAGAAAGCGAAACCATAGTAGAACGGCCCATTACAAGCGGTACTTTTGAGCTAGGATTCTTTTGTTGATGGGTGGGTATTTGCTTTCTCTTTCTATCTCAACAGGACCCGAAATCTTGAACCCATGGACAAGTGAACACCAAACTTTTACGGAGACAATTGCAATTTCCCCATGGAGATACATTCTTTGTTCCGAGTACCCTCTTATCCTACACATGCAGATGACAACCCTTTATGAGTCTTTCCTTAAGGGCTCAAACGATCATGACCACGACAAGTGATCATGATTACACGAAGATCCTGAAGGACATGATGAAGCATATTCACCTTGAAGGAGATGCGGTTTACAAAGGCTACCCCTTCATGCAAAAGGGAGTGGAACTTTGGTATGTGGAGGTACACCTCCACCGCTCGAAAGGAGTTTGCCCAAAGATGATGGGGCAGTACTTTTTCATCTCACGTGTACCACAAGCAACTTTCTTCGACGCTGTTCGTGAAGCAGCCATGGAAGCCATACGCCAGATCGGAGAAATACTTGAAGCAAGACTCCGTTATACTCAGGAATACCTCGTAGAAGTGCATGCGAGAGATGGTGGAGGTGAAGCTCAAGGCCACCACGATGAAACGTAAGATTGAAGGTTTCAAGGCGCTTTGTCGCACAATTCCAGCTTGGATCAAGAATCCTCAAGGAGGAAAAATGAATAAAGTTGGAAGTAATGTCCGACCATACCGAACCATGTGGGTGGCAGCATTTGTAATAAACTTTTGGAATTTGGATTCTGAAAAATGGTTAAGGATGTAATAAAAGATCGATATGAAAATAATGAGATTTATGGATAAACTAGTGCATTCTTTTGGTGTCGTAGTACTCGTAACGCATACAAGATCAATGAAGAAAGAAATGTGCTATTCATGACGGTCCATAGAAGGGAGCTGGACCAAATAAGTTGGAGTTTTGTATGATCGTCACCACAAGAGTATGAAGAAACAGAGTACTACTGGATTTAAAGGAGGCAAGGATGAGTTAAAGCTGCATTAGTGTTGAAGTGGGCCATAACCCACAGGCCCAGGATTTTGAAAAGGGACAGATGTAACCTTGATGAAGGAAGAAATTTGGAAGAATCGGTGATTCAATCAGCATACATTTCGTAGGAGGTTACGCAAAAACCTGAGAGTGGTGAAGTAACGATAGATGTTTTGTTTGGCTTGCAGAACCAAAGGATTTACCCGATCCCTGTTCAATACAGGAAATATTCTGCAATGCTTGTGAGTGTGCCCAAGTGTTAGAATACGTGATTCGATGTCTGCATATGTAGTAATGGTTTAAGTACGGGATGGATTGGCCCCCATACCGGAGACTTCTATCATGAACTATCATATGTTGATGGAAAATCAGAGAGCCTTGAAAACCTTAGAAGAGTGTCGACACGTCAAGCCATAAAACCATAGAATGGTAGGGCGATGGAACCCTTACAGTCAGCCGATGCCAATCGTAGAATATACGGTGAGATTCAACCCCGAAAATTTTCCTGCAGGAGAAACCATGAATTGTCGACCACCATGAGATTTTCGATAGTTGTTTAGTATTGGCGACAGACCCGTCGGAGATGAAGACCCAGTCTCGGAAGAACCTCACCAGGATGAAAGGAAACGTGTTGAGAAAAAGGTTATACCCTACCGAAAGAGCCTCAGTGAAACCGGAGCGACCTTTGTCAACCCAAAGGGATGGAGTACCTGAGTTCCGTCGGAACCATAACCCTGCTTTTAAGTGTGGTAGCACACTAGACCATTCCGATCGATGGAATTCTTTGGAAGACCCCAAACTCTAACCCTTTCTTGTTAGCCTCTTGAATCTCGAGGATGAGATTCATTTTAAGTGTGGTAGATTTGTAACATCCCAAAATTCTAAATTTTGGAATGTTATAATAAATAAATAGTTTCGATTGATTGATTGTTTGTTGTGTGATTGATTGAGTGAAATTGAGTGGAATTTGAAACTTTTGAAAGTTGGATGAGAGGGAATAAAATGACTTTCCCAAAACTATCCCCTTTGCCCTTTTTGGATCTCAATGAATTCAATTCCATTCCAACACCAAAACCCTAGAGTGAAGATGAAATGACTTCTTCCATTTGAAATGAAAAGGGTTTTGAAAAGATTTGAATTTCATTTGAGAATATTTCAAATTCAAAGCTTTATGCAACTCAATGATTTTCATGAGGGAAGATAAAAAATGACTTCTTCAATTATATGAAATATGAGTTGGAAGTTAAAAAGAATCAAATTGAAAGTCATTTGAAAGTGCCTTGAAACCCCCTTTCAAATTTGAGTATTATTTGGAATTTTTGAAAAAATGAATTTTTATAAAGTTTGGATTTTGCCTGTGGAAAAATGTTCAAATGATAGGGAATATTCCCCTGATCATTTTGATATATATATGTCCTATATAAAATATTTATATTTTATATATTTCCTCTCTGTTTTTATTTTCAAAAAAAATTTTAGAAAAAAAAGACCCAGGCGCCCAGCCGACCGCCCAGCACTGGCAGCCCATCGAACTGTCCCAACCAGCCAACGGCCGACGGCCCACGCCGTCCCGACCGAGCCCCCGCCCGAAACCCTCTCGCTTCAGCCAACCGACACGCCGCACTCCCCCTCCCTCTCACTGACGGGTGGCCCCCACCCCGTCACCTTCCCCTCGCCCACGCCAACCCGCGCCGCCGCTCGCCGGAGATTCCCGCGATCTCCGGGATCTCATCCCGATCCCCGCCCGATCGCCCCCACGCGCAAGTCGTGCCCCGACCCGTTTCCCCCCTCGCCCCTCGCCTAACCCCTCCCTCTCGCCGCACACGCTCGCCGGAGCCCGAGTGCGCCGCCGCCGCCATTAACGTCGCACCGACCGCCCCGGCCACCCTCGACCTCACCCGACCCCACCCCCGAGCTCCCCTCGCCCGTCCGCACCCGCCGGACCTCTCCGCCGACGTCCCCGACCACCGGAGGCGCCGGGCCGCCGCCCAATCCGCCCGTCGCCGTCGCCGCCTCGATGAAGTCGCCGAGCCCCGCCACCGTTGGATCTAAGCGTAGGGCTTAGATTAGACCTCAAGGGGCACGGTTTTAGGGTTTAGTTTAATTAGCCGGTCTAGTTCCGTTCTAGATCGGTTTATGTAGGGTTTTATTAGACCGGCCCGACGCGGTTATTTTCTTTTATTCCCACGGCGCGTTCTAGTTATATTACGCCCGAAGCGCTAGATAGGCCCATTAGCCCGTTTTTCTTTTTAGTTTTATTTTTTTCATTTTCTGTTTTAACATAATAGTTTCAGATTTGAAAAATTCATATCTTTTAATCTACTTAATATTTTTAAGTGATTCTTTTTTTGTTGGTTTGAAAATTTCTTATATTTTCTGTAGAAAATATAATTAGTCATGTTAAAATTAGTTAAAATAACTTTATTTTAGATTTAGACAGAATAGTAAATCTGCTATAGAATGAGTTAGGAATATTATTTTTTAAATGATTCTTTTTGTCACAACTTTGTTTTGACATTGCCAAACCGTAGGAATTTATTTGGGCATTTTAGGATTAATAAAAAATAGTTTTAATCAGAATCATGTTATTCTTAATTATTTAACTAGCTACTGTTTTCCTATTGTTTTACTTAGCAAATAAATTTATTTTTCATGAGAGATAGATTATTCTAGGTTAGTTTCTGTAACTTTAGAGCATGAACTTTTATTTATAATAAATAAAACTTTTATTTTATTTTTCTTACTAGAATTTGCTTTAGGCCTAATAGGAGTTTTATAATAGATTTTAAGGTGATTCTTTTTGCTCCTAGTTGCTTGATGAATTCTTTTCTGTTAGGTAGCATAAACCCATGCTTAGGTTCTGTTAAGAAAAATTTTGTAGTGCAAAACTATTTCTTGATTGTTGTTGGATATGGGAAAACTTTGAGTTGGATTTCTTTGAGTTTTTCTTTGGTTTTGGTTCAAGTGCTTTGTGTGTTATGTTAGCATGCTATTATGTTAAGTGGTCATATGTTGTATGCTTATTATGATTGTTGTATGTCTCGGTAGAATTTCCGAGTCTTGAAGCTTGCTACCACGAGTCCCTAGTTTTCAAGATCGTCAAGAAGGCAAGTTCACTTTGACCATGTTTTTCATACCTATGTGTTTTATTGCATCTAGTGCCATCTTCGCAACAAATCCCTCCAGTAGTGATATTGAAATTCTTGTAGTTGAGTAGTATGCATGAGGTAGGAACCCATCACCTGTTACCAAGCCCGGACGATATTTTATTGCTACGCTATAGTAGACGGGGTTTGGTATGAGTGCTCGTGGAGTGGTGTGAGAATGGAGGATCCACGTCAATGACGACAACACCATGATGAAATCTGCGAGGACTGCATCTTCAAGGCCTCAAGACTTCAAGACTCGAGACAAGAATTCAATACACACTCTTTGGGTGAAGGACGGTTGACGGCACCTGGAGAAACCAAAGTGGTTGGCGGGATGCATGGAGAAGCGCCATGACATCTTGGAAAGCTTCACCCAGACTCAAAGAGACGGAAGAATACTTCATGCCGGAAGCTTACCTGCAACCGCAAGTCAATATGGGCTCTGGCTTGGTTGACCTTAGTTGTGACTCTGGCTGGGGCGGTGCTAGCAGATGTAGAACTACGGTAGGATTGGATGAGCACCGGACGGTGGTGGTCGAGGAACTCCTCGAAAGACCATGTTTCGGTCATCTTGTTCTCAAACACCGGCAAGTGCGAGAACGTAAAAAGAGGGATCGAATCTTGCGGGTAAAGTGTACAAACCTCTGCAGAGGGTTAAAACCTAATCGATTAGCCGTGTCCCCGATTACGGACAATTTGAGCTTCTGGACTTGGACCTATCTCGGAACTCTCAACACCGGACTGATAACTTAATTGTGGGCAACTTATGATGATTTGGGCTATGAGACATCGGTTGGCGGAACCATGTCATGATAGAAAACTCTATAGTACAGACTTCATTTATTCCTTTGTTGTAGGGAAAATAAATCAGCTTTTACGCAAACAAAACTCAGACACAGAGCCACAAAGCCATATTGCATATAGTATAGTTTTATCATCTGTTTTTCTCATGTTGTGATCTTGCGGTACATTCAATGTAATCGACCTACACGGCTGCAACGTATCATGTTGCGTATACTTTCTTCCGACAGTAAGAGTATGGCATGTGGTTACGGTCTACACTCAACCTACCGATGGCGTTGATGGGACTCCATACCCGACTATTTGTTTCACTGTGACTTATGAGGTATATATCAGTTTTACGTTATTTATACATGTGATTGCACTTTGATATATAAATTGATGTACCGTGGTGTGCCAAAGATACTGATCCGAGGATGGCATGTAAAACACAGAGGCTTGACCGTCTGAGGTCGGGTCGCTACACACAGAATAGCACACGAACTAACTGTATTGACCGTCTGTGTTGTAATTTCTCATTGCAAATAGTTCATCCGAGTCAGCTGTTTGCCACGTATCACACACATCTTGTTTACATGAATCGTTTGTGTTCTTTTGGCCCATCGCAAATAGTTCATCCATGTGAACTTTATGCCGCATATCACACACATCTTGTTAAGTTGAACCGTTTCTATTGTGTTCCCTAATCGAAAACAGTTTGTCTGAGTGAACCGTATGTCGTATATCGCACACACATTGATATGGCTGCCTGTTTTTGTTGTTCTACCTCATCGCAAACAGATCGAATGGATAAACCGTGTGTCCTGCATCGCACACACATTGATATGGCTGCCCGTTTTTGTTGTTCTGCCTCATCGCAAACAGTTGGAATGGATTAACCGTGTGCCCTGCATCGCACACGCAGCTGAAATCTGAACCGTGTTTGATGGCTCTGCCATCGAAAACGTTTTGCACATTTTGACGGTTTTTTACACCACCATTTGCGATTATTGCATCGCACACAGTTTCGGCAAAGGTTCTCTGGTCGTAGTGTCGCATTAGCAGTATCTGCAAGATCTTGAACACCCACGTAACTCTTGAAAAATCATCGACTATGACTAGACCAAATGAGTTTCCACCGAGACTTTTATAGGCGTTGGGACCAAAGAGATCCATATGAAGTAGCTCGAGCGGTCACCTCGTGGTCATGATGTTCTTCACGGGGTGGCTTCCTCCAACTTGTTTGACAAGCACTGCACAATCTATCCTTGTCAAATATAACATCTTTTACTCCAAGGATATGACCACCTTTAATAAGCTTATCAAGATTTCGCATGCCCACATGACCTAACCTTCTATGCCACAACCAACCTTTAGAAGATTTAGCAATTAAGCAAGTCCTAGGTTGAGCCTTTTAGTGAAATCAACAATGTATAGATCACCTTTATGTATACCGGTAAAGACCATTTTATGATTATCTCCATGAAACAATTGGCAATATACTTCAATAAATAGGACATTGAAACCAAAGTTAGCAAGTCTAGATACAGAAAGTAAATTATAGCCAAGGGATTCAACGAGCATAACATTTTGTATGGAGCTAACATGTGAGATGGCCACCTTACCAAGGCCAACCACCTTACCTTGTGAGTTATCACCAAAGGTGAGATACTTTCAAGGGTCGTTGTTTTCAGCAAGCTCACGAAACATATCCTTGTCTCCGGTCATGTGATCGGTACATCCACTATCAAGAACCCATTCCTTTCCTCCAGCCATGTAGCCGAGAAGATTAGCCATAAGACCAAAGTGTCTCATAGACTCATCAAGATCAAAGTCACTATCATCATCCTCATCATAGTATCCATGTTCAACATCGTCTTGTGATTGGTTAATTCCTAGAGAGAGTGATTCATTAGATATATGATCATCGCAATGTTCATCTTTATGAATTATAATGTCTTAGGAGATGATATTGCTAATGATTCCTACTTCTCCTTTGGCACGCATGAGGTTACTAAGCTCAAATAGACAATCGACAAACTTAGGATCATTGGAATTCATGTTACTCAAAGCAATATACTTGTGAAGAATCTCATCTAAGTTTTGCAAGGAATAGTTTGGGAATCGTTCCTCAAGAAATCTCCATATAGTGTAAGCACAATCAAGAGTAGGCAAGCAACCAAACAAATTTCTAGGCAAACCTCTAGTCATAAGATTGACAGTTCTAAGGTTGCGGATCATGTCAATAGACTCACTAAAGGTAGGATGCAAAGGGTCAACAAGGGGCGCACAAGGACTAGTAATGTACTTGTTCAAGTGATATTCATTGAAAGTCTCAAGCATCTCTTTTTTCCACTCATGAAAGAACTCTCCATCAAGTATAGGCACTCTACGTGTAAGATTCCCCAACATAGACTCATCCATCTTCCTCCAATGGTGATTAAACCAAAGCAATGGAGACCAATGCTCTCATACCAATTGAAAGGATTGAGAAGAGCTGTATAGAGAGGGGGGGGGGGGGTGATTAGACCCTCAACACAGAAAAGTAGCCGTTTTTAATTTCTTCAAGTTTATGTGGAGTTTCAGCACAGGTTTAAACATTCACAATACATTTCAAGCAAGCATGGCAAGACTATATGAGCAGCGGAAATTAAAGCATGCAAGTTGCAAGAAAGTAAAGGGATGGGATTGGAGTGTGCAAACGCAATTGGAGACACGGAGATTTTTGGTGTGGTTCCGATAGGTGGTGCTATCGTACATACATGTTGATGGAGACTTCAACCCACGAAGGGTAACGGTTGCGCGAGTCCATGGAGGGCTCCACCCACGAAGGGTCCATGAAGAAGCAACTGTGTCTATCGCACCATGGTCGTCACCCATGAAGGACTTGCCTCACTTGGGTAGATCTTCACGAAGTAGGCGATCTCCTTGCCCGTACAAACTCCTTGGTTCAACTCTACAATCTTGACAGAGGCTCCCAAGTGACACCTAACCAATATAGGAGACACCACTCTCCAAAAGGTAATAAATGGTGTGTTGACGATGAACTCCTTGCTCTTGTGCTTCAAATGATAGTCTCCTCAACACTCAACTCTCTCTCACATATTTGGATTTGGTTGAAAGATGATTTTTGTGGAAAGCAACTTGGGGAAGGTTAGAGATCAAGATTCTTGTGGTTGGATTGGAATATCTTGGTCTCAACACATGAGTAGGTGGTTCTCTCTCAGAAAATGAATGCTGGAAGTGTAGGCATGTTTTGATGGCTCTCTCCATGTATGAAGGATGGGTGGAGGGGTATATATAGCCTCCATACAAAATCTAGCCGTTACACACAATTCACCAAACTCGGTGGGACCGAATCGAGAAACTCAGTCAGACCAATTTGGTTCAAAATGTGAACGTTAGAGTTTTCGGTGGGACCGATATGATTAACTCAGTGGGACCAATGTGCTAGGGTTAGGGTAAAACCTCAACTCGGTTTGACCGATTACACAAACTTGGTGACACCAATTATGGTAATAAGCAAAACAGAGAGTTGATCAAGCAAACTTGGTGGGACCAATTACATATTTCGGTGGGACCGAACTAATTACAACAGGCAATAGAGAGTTTGCAAGCTCATCTCTGTGAGACCGAGATCCCATCGGTGAGACCGAACTGATTAGGGTTTCTAGCAGTGGCTATGTCAAGTGAACTTTGTGGCGCCTGATAGATCAAATAGGTGGGGCCGAGTTTGACTTTAGGTTTGGGACATTTGTGGAAACGAGAAAGTGGTTGAGGGCTTTGGAGCATACACTACAAAAAAAGACACATCCGTGACATTTTGGGCCGAACGAATTTTTTTCTGTCATACATATGACACTTCTATGACGATAACTGTGACAAAACCCGGTATCATCAAAGATGTGGTGGGCTCCTACTTCTATGACAAAAAATCATGACAGAAAATGGGATTTTCGTCCTGGGCGAGCCGGAGACGCAGCTGCATGACATTCTTTGGGCCGTCTATGACGGAAAAAACCGTGGTCGAAGCGAGGGGGAGGAAAATTTCGGGGAGTTCCCGGTTATAGTGGGAGGTAGAGAGCCGAGTGATGCGCTGCTTTCTCGTGACACGTATGCGTGTTGGCGGTAGGCGTTGGCTCTAATCGAACCCGAGCGAGGCGTTGGGCTCTAATCGAACCCGGCGATTGCACTGCAGTCTACGTTATCGAACCCGAGGGATCGATCGATGGCTGTTAATGCGAACCCGATGGAGAGATTCGCCGCCATCGCCGCTAATCAAGCCGAAGCGATCGATTGGATGAACAATGAGCGTTAGCGGCGGGGGGGTTGGATGAACAGTGAGCGGTGGCGTTGCCTCTGGATGAACAGGACCACGTGGTGTGGAGGGTTGGATAAGCGATGAAGCGGTGGAGGGGTGGCCCGTGGAGGGTGGTTGAACAGGACCCCGTGGTGTGGAGGGCTGGATGAGCGAGACGGTGGATGGGTGCCCGTGGAGGGTAGTTGAATAGTAGCGGTGGAGTAAGCGCGGTGGAGGCTGGATGAACAGGAGCCCATGGAGGCTGGAGGAGGTCGACGGTAGCTCGTGGAGGCCGGAGGAGGTCGACGGTGGAGATGAACAGTATCCCGTGGAGTCTCGTTTTGGTACGCCACACCCTCCCGATGAACAGGACCCCCCGTTTCGACCGTGGCGCTCCAACACAAGTCCGTTTTCGTCCGTTTTGCGCGATGCGCCACACCCCTCCCGATCAACGGGACCCCGTTTCGATCGTAGGAGGTCCGTTTCCTCCGTTTTGCGGTACGCCACACCCCTCCCGATCAACAGGACCCCCATTTCAACCGTAGGAGGTCCGTTTCCTCCGTTTTGCGGTACGCCACACCCCTCCCGATCAACAGGACCCACGTTTCGATCGTAGGAGGTCCGTTTCCTCGTTGTGCGGTACGCCAGGCCCCTCCCGATGAACAGGTTCCCGTTTCGAACGTGGCCGGTCGAACACAAGGCCGTTTCCTCCGTTGTGCGGTACGCCATGCCTCGTTTCCATCGCATGTTCCGTCCAAGCCCTCCCGATGAACAAAACCACGCATTCTGTTTCGACCCAGCCGGTTGGCTCCCCATGAACACGATGATGACGCTGCTTCTCCGTTCCGACCTAGCCATGTACGTATGCGCAAGTAGGCGTTCGAGACCCTGCCCGTATGTACGTACGTGGCCGTATTTTCTTTCTTGCACCCTCCCCGCTGTACGTACGTGTACATGCTACGTGCGCGCCTCTACAACGACACGTGCGCGCCTCTACATCTACGACACGTGCGCGCCTCTACATCGACCGGTAATACGCATTACCGTTCGCGACCAGAATGACAACGCTACATACGCTTCGACCAGGTGGGTCCCGACTGTCAGGCACTTCCTTGCGTGCGAAGATGTAGCTGGTGGGTCCCAGCAGTCAGGGGGGCGAATCATTTTTTCGCGAAATATGGTGGCCCGTCTGATGGGTCCCCGCTGTCAGGTGGAGGAATAATTATTTTGCACGTAATAAGGAGGCACTTCCTTGCTGCGACCGTGGACCAAGCTGTCAGCCTCTCCACGTCTGATCCACATCCGATGGAAGCCGTTCCTTGACCACGTTGACCACGCCTTGGCCGAGAGCACTGGGCGGTGGACGACGGCGAGGCCTAGGAATGGGACGATGCGGAGCCGGGAAGACGCGGCGATGGATGCCCACGGCAGAGGAGTACGAGGGTTCACCGGTTATTGTGGTGTGAGGCTGCCGTCGCTAGAATAACAGGGGTGTGGGTGAGTCTGAGGATGGCTTTGGCCAGCGGTGGGAGTAGTAGGGGCGGTGAGGCCTCCGCCGTGTCGCATAACCCACGGAGGAGGCGAGCACGAGGCACGACCGGGCGCTGGTTTGGGCGGCCGGAGCAAGAAGACCAGAGGTTGAAGAAGCACTACGGCCGTTGGATGGACATCGTCTGCAGTCCTTTGGAGCTAGAATCGTGCATATTGACTAAGTTGACAAAGCCCTCCGTCCCCGTCAACTTAGTAGGCCCACAAGTCAGCCTGCCACTATACTGGGTCCCAGCTAACAGGTGGAGTATTCATTTTTTTGTGCGTAATAAGGAGGCACTTCCTTGCGTGCGAAGATATAGCTGGTGGGTCCGAGCTGTCAGCGGCGGTAACGTTTTTTTTTTGCGAAATCTGAGAGGCCCTTTCGGTGGGTCCTCGATGTCGTGGAGGAATCATTATTTTGCTGCGTAATAAGGAGGCATTTCCTTGCGTGCGGCCGTGGACCCAGGTATCGGCCTCTCCACGTCTGATCCACTTCGGATGCATGTCGGTAGTTGACCATGTTGACCAGGTCAGCGCCGAGAGCACTGTGGTGGTGGACGGCAATGAGGCCTAGGAAGGAACGACATGGAGGCAGGGAAGACTCGAGAGTAGTTTCCCACGGAGGGGAGTACGACCAACGACGGTTTCTTGGTTCTGCCGTCGCCCGGAGAATAACAAACAGTGTGGGTGAGTAGAGGGATGGCTAGGCCAGCGATGGGAGTACGGTGGGGCGGTGAGGCTCACTTGGCAAGACAGCCGGCCGCGGGGAGGAGGGAGCGAGCAGTCCCTTGGCGCTTGTTTGAGCGGCCGGAGTAGGAAGAGCAGAGATTGAAGAAGCACGACCCGTTGGATGGCCATCCAACAACACCGCTTAAAGGCCAACCTTTTTGGAAAGCCTCAAATCTGTGGAAAACATCATACAACCCATCTGCCATTATTTCTAATAATTTACAGCCCATTTGCTAATTCTTAAGGTTTTTGGATCCCATATTCTTTTGTTAGCATTACAGCCCATACTGTGGCCACGGTTAAAAATTATACTGAAATTTTGCATATTTCAAAGCGGTCCGAACTGTTTTTAATCCCGAAATTTCGACTCACATTCAAACTGATTTTAAAAATAAATGTATATCAATATAAAATCCAACAAATTCTCCACGCATAAAAATTAATGTAATTTAAAATCTCAAAATGAAAAAAAAAGATATTTGAAACTAATTGCCGGTTTGATGTGTTTTAAAAATGTACAACCCATTTCTCATTACTGATGGGCCATTTTCTCGGCCAGCCGAATGAAATCTCTCCTTGTCTTGAAAGATTTGCAGCCCAACAGGCCTGACAGAGCGACTTGGCAAATAACAAAAAATCTGGGCTGTGGCCGTGGACCCAGCTGTCAGCGTCTCCACATACAGTACTGTTCCGATGGAAGTCGTTCCTTGACCATGTTGACCACGCCGCGCGGAGAGCACCAGGGCGGTGGACGACGGCTAGGTCTAGGAAGGGGACGACGCGGAGCCGGGGAAGACGCGGCAGTGGAAGCCCACGCGGAGAGGAGTACGAGGGTTCACTGGTTCGGCTGCGGTGTGAGGCTGCTGGCCGCCACGAGTGGCCCGCCAGCGTGGGAATAGTAGGGGCCAATGAGGCCTCCGCGGCAGCACAGCCGGCTACGGGAGGCAGGAGCATGAGGGACGACCGGCGCTGGTTTGGACGGCTGGAGCAAGAAGACCAGAGGTTAAAGAAGCACTACGGCCGTTGGATGGACATTGTACGGTCACTGGAGCTAGAATCGTTCATATTGACTAAGTTGACAAAGCCCTTCGTCCCCGTCAACTTAGTAGGCCCACAAGTCAGCCTCCCACCAAGGTGGGTCCCAGCTAGTAGGGGGAGTATTCATTTTTTGTGCGTAATAAGGAGGCACTTCCGGTGGGTCCAAAGGCGGCGGGCGTTTTTAAATCACGGTGGCCGTCGGTGGTCCCATCACCATGGGGCAAACATTTTTTGCAAAATACGGTGACCCGTCGGTGGGTCCCTCTTGTGCCGATTGGAGGAATCATTATTTTCCGCGTAATAAGGAGGCACTTACTTGCTGCGGCCGTGGACCCAGCTGAGACTCTCCACGTACAGTATACTTCCGATGGAAGTCGTTCCTTGACCACGTTGACCTCGCCGCGTTCCGTTGCATGCATGCGTCCATGGGCATGGTGCGTCCCCACTGTCAGCCTCTCACGTACAGTCATCTTCCGATGACTCTCGGTTGTTGACCACGTTGACCATACTGTGTCGAGCGCACCTGCATTTGGAACGACCCGGAGATGGGGAAGACAGGGCAATGGAGTCGCAGATGGAGAGGAGTGGGAAACTTCACTGGTTCGGGTGCGCGGCAGCACAACCGCGGTGCACGGGAGACAGGAGCAAGAACAGAGGTTGAAGAAGGATCACGGCTGTTGGATTAACATCCAACGGTCCAGCTGCTAGAATCATTTGTTTATTAAGTTGAGAAATTCTTGCGTACACGACCGCTTAAAAGTCCCACAAGTCACCACCAACCGACGGGTCCCGGTATCAACGGGATGAATAATTTTTTCGCAAAACAAGGAGGCACTTCCTTCCGTGTGAAGATACAGCCGGTGGGTCCCAGCTGTCAGGTGGAGGAAACATTTTTTTTCAGCTTAATAAGGAGGAACTTTCCTTGCGTGCGACCATGGACCTCGTGGGCCCCAGCCGTCAGGATCTCCATGTACAGTCCTCTTCCGATGACTCTCGTTTGTTGACCATGCCGCACCGAACACAGCGAGGCGCTGGACGACGGCGAGGCCCCGGACGGGAACGACTCGGAGATGGGAAAACGCGGCAGTGGAGTCGCAAATTGAGAGGAGGAGAAGGGTTATAACTGGTTCTGTTGCGGTGTGGGGCTGTAGTATGTGGAGAATAACAGGAGGTGTCGAGGGGTGGAGGGATAGCCTGGCCGGCGGTGGGGTAGCGCTTCACAGCGATGCGTGCTAAGCAGAGCCGCTAGCTGCCGGAGGCCGGACCAGGCGGTCCCGACGACGCTGGAGGAAGAAGACGAGAGATTGAAGGTGCATGCCGGTTGTTGGATATAAATCCAATGGCTGTGGATGACACAATCATTTGTTGACCAAGTTGACAACGCCCTGCGTAGGCTTCGACCTATTGGCCCACATGTCAGCCTGCAAAAATGTGGCATATATATAACCCATGTTTTCTAGAATGTACAGTCCATTTGCTGGGCTGGTTGAACAAATAATTTCGTCTCAATCAGGCCCATTTATATTTTCTAAGAAATCCCAGCCCATTTGCACTTCCTTGAAATACACGTATTAGGTGGGCTCGTTATATATATAATGTTATGTTAGAAGGAGAAATTAATATCAAAGAATAAACCGGAGAGGCACATTATATATATATATATATATAAAATTAAGAAATCAGTGAGTTATTGCTCAAAATAAAAATGAGCGCGTTATTATTAAATTGGTCCTTAAAATCTTCGCGAGCTTTTGTACGCAATCACCAGGATTTTCCTTGCCTGTGAGTCAAAAACAACCAGGATTTTCCGTTAAACATTTACTTTTATAAGTTAATAACACGTGGGGTGTTTTTATAATGTATACATAAGTCTCTATAAAATATACAATAATAG
The DNA here is from genome assembly GCA_021605145.1 of Aegilops bicornis. Classification (NCBI taxonomy): domain Eukaryota; kingdom Viridiplantae; phylum Streptophyta; class Magnoliopsida; order Poales; family Poaceae; genus Aegilops; species Aegilops bicornis. Next base: position 278,459,651 of record CM038674.1, read on the forward strand.
TAATAATATAAATATATATAATGTGGTTAGAAGGGAAAACATAAATTGGACACAACATTACTTTTATAAGAGACTGGCGTTTTATACCCGACAAGAGGCATACTAACAAGTTCACACACAAATACAACATAAAAGGTAAACATTCATATCAAACTCAGGTTCACAGGACATGTTCATATTCATAGCCAACATTCACTATCAACAACTCAAAAGATTCATATATACACAAGCTCAGCATATCTATGCATCCAAATGATTGATAGATCACACGACAATATGCATACATAATTCACAAAAAGATTCAGATATACACATGTTCAGTATGTTTATGCATCCAAATGATTGAGATCACAACCAATATGATCCATGGACGAATTTTAATTACCAAGGGTACAGACTGGTAAATGTGGTGTTCAATCGGAGGTACTTCTTGCTAAAATTAGTTCTTGTACGAGTAAACTTTTGAGTACATAAGAGGCAAAGACATGCATAATCTGAACTTTGCTTGTAGGTTTATCCTCAAATAGTGGCCTCGTGCGAGGGAGGTTTGAGCAACTTGGCCACTACTTTCATCCAACTAGTTCTTGGCTCATCTTGGTCCTCAGATCTCGCCAAAAATTCTACATTGCGACGAGAAAGGAGGCGGTTGAGAAAATGAATCGCCCAAATTTTTGTGCAGTTCAACCTGAAATGGAGCATCCTTGGCGTGCATCGATTAAGTGCTAGATGAATATACGCGTCAACCAACTTGTCTAGAATCTTTAGACTCCATGCCATATAGTTCGCTACCATATGTGCCGATAACCAAAAGGCACAAGTTGGGACCAAAAAAGGCGGGCTGCGTTTTTACGGGCTATGCACCAAGCAATATTTTTGGCGTTCACTCTCCTAATACTTGAGTTTGACAATTGGTTGACGCTGGTTGATACTCGAATGAATATAGGCACTTCTTGTCAACATCGTCCGTGATAGCCCTTTCGTAAAAGGGTTCCGCCAGATTCCTAGCCGCCCGGATATAATCCAACGCTATTACTCCGGAGTTTCTTGATTTTCTGGCAGATTTCAATCTTCTTCTTATGTGCTTTGTGGATTTCATGTTGTCCTTTGAACTCTTAGCCTTGGCAATCACTGTTTGATTGTCACAGTTCATAAGGACAACCGGCGCCGTTTATCAACCACCGCAAATCCATCAAAAGCTCTCAAGCCATTCTCGCTTGACGCATGATGTGTCTAATGTCGTGAGTTCTGCTTCTATAGTCGATCCGGTTGTCCGAGTGAACTTTGGAGTACATAGCAGAAGCATAAGTACCTGTCCATCCGATCATTTTGTGCAGTTCTCCGAAATCACCCGATGTAATGATTTGCTTATGTAGTTCAGGCTCCAAATTACTCCTTTATGAAATCGGCAAACAGTAGCACAATACCAAATTACCAATACATATGACAGGCACAATAATCAGGATAAAGACCAATACCAACCTGTGTGAGGTAGCATATCAATTACTATTTCCTTTGACTGGAAGCCGAGATAAGCCAAGCGACTGACAGCAAAGGAAGAAAGCAAGCGGAGATTAGCGACTGACAGGAAAGGACGAAAGCTGTCGAGGCAATGAAGCACCCAAAGTTTTTGTGCAGTTCCACCAAAATCGAGCATCCCTGTTGGCACATATATTGAGAGAGTGAGGTTACTGTAATAGTGGGACTAGTTGATGAAACATACACTAAAAAATAGAAGCACCCTCATTATCTTAATGGGGAAAGTTAGCAACATAGTAGTCTTGCTTAAAGAGAGGTATTAGTTTATTTAATCAGTGCCAATTAGCTCAACTCAACACTCAAAGCATTGCCATTTATCATAGGTTGCAAAACTTTAACGTGCAAAGATAATGGAGTTTCTCATGACAGTAGCACGATACAAATAGAGATGACGGCAAACTAATATGGATGAAGGCCTTAGGCCTGTACCAACCTGAGAAAAAAAGCTTATTCATGTAGTCCCATAAGAGATGATAAAGCACTCACTGGAATCACACAATAGTATATATTTTTGTGCACTTCAAATGTATGGTTGAAATCACTCTTGTTTACCAAAGGCCGGGATTATATTGAAAGATTATCAAGAACTTCCAAAGAGAGAGTTAAAGCCTTTGGCTGGGATACAGTTCATTGTATTGTCTTGTGTAGTTCCACTAAAATGTATGATTGGCACAACATGATCTCTGTTTGCACAAGTAGGAACAAGGTGAAACCTTCATTATCTTAGTGAGAAAGGATAGGAAGACATTAGCATATTACTCAAACAGTAGCATCAAATTCATGATGGACAATAGGCAAAACATTGCCTCATTGAACCAATGGCAATAAATTGACATGCAAAACAAAAGCACTATTATGTCATGACACTAATAATATTCCCTCCCTGCTCCACCACATGATTCACCTCCATAGACAAACATACACACGTACATGATTCAAAGATAGGGTCCTACTACATGATTTGTTTAACTCCAATAGGAAAATTAGGCAAGAATAAATTAGTGGTACTTAAGTACTCCTAGTTAATTAAGTGAGACATCGAAGTGGAAGGGCTCCTCGGAGGATCGTCTCACATGTAAGGTAGTCGCTGTCGAGCCCTTGAATGGCCTCGATCGAGGCCTCTCGCTTCAAAGAAGATCGCCTTGGCAATCGCTTATTTATTCTTCTTCTTCTTCCTCTTCATGCTCTGTTTCTCTTTCTCCTCACCAGTTGGTGAAACCAAGTACATGATTGGCCTTCTAATTCAGAATTGGTTTTGTCAGTGAGGTAGTACAAGTGTACTAGTAAAAACAACATTACTTTCTCATGGCAGTCGGAAAATAGAGATGAACACATGCATTAAATATCATTCTTACCTAAAGGAAGGTTATGGCGCCAATATGGATGATGAGGATTGGAACACAGATCCCCCTTTGTGCAGTTCCACCCAAATGAACCAACTGTTCCATTCTGACATTCTAGTTAAACAGCACAAAAGTCACTTCTTTTAAGAAGAGTTTTGTGCAAAGGCACCAAAAGGTCTACAACAAAGAACTGTGTGAATTGGATATCCCTGTTTGCACAAAAAGGCACAGAGGAAACAAATGTAGTCTCAAACAATTACAGGCAAAAACATTTGGCTAAACTTGTCATGGCTTATAACAGTGGCATGGCTTCATTTTTACCAGCGACATTAGATTAAGAACAGCTGGGACAGTGGGTGCACCAGCAGTCCAGCACCATGTACGTGAACAGGGACATAAAGTGGTGATTCATAGTTTTTTGCCCCGAGAAATAAACGTCCAAGAAACATATCTGGGTTGGTCCCATTTTTGTTCACTCTAGCCACCTACTCCTATGTGTGGATAGCAAATCTAGTCCTGGTCATACCACTGTGTACAATGTTACCCCTATATTTCCCTTTTCGACCAAGAGAACGGTTGGGTGACTAGTCTGTACTACTTTCACCCCCTTTCCTTCCTATTTGTACCAAGTCCGATGTACATACTAAATTCCCCCACCCCCACTTTATTTCTTGTTTGAACCAAGTACAAGATTCCACTCCATGAAGTAGCTTTACCTTTAACAATAGAAGAAGAAAAATATGTGACGTTGGACCATCCGATCAAGATGGGCTGAGAGGTAGAAAATGATGCACATGTAGCGACGTAGCGAGCTGGGGAAGTAGAGCTAAGGTGGTTTCGAACGAAGATATACCTGAATGTCGTCAGGATGTGGATAGGTGGGCGGCGGGAGGCCGGAACCGCCCACAGGCAACGACGAAGGGATCGGAGGACCTCCCGCGCCGGTGCTCGGCCAGAGATAATGGTGCAGCCGGCAGTGGGTCTCCTCCCTCGCTGTCGACGACGGCCTAAACGCCGCCCCTCCTCCCCTTCACCGACGGAGGGGGATACGTCTGGATCTGAAACCAGTGGTGATGATAGAAAGCTAGTGTTTTTTGAAGGGAGAAAGACAGTGTTACTACCCCTATCTTGTTTAGATCTGGAGAGGATGAGAGTGTGTGAATAGAGCAGCCCTAGCAAGCAAGCGCGGAGGTTCAGCCTATATATAAGTAGTGGGGTAGTTTTCCTTTTTCACTCCATCAAAACAATCGTTTAAAATTGTGTACTACTACATGCCGTGTCGCGGTTTTTAGTTGTTGATTGTTTTTGATATAGCTACCCGCTTGTTCCAAGTGGTGTTACGGTGTGCCAGTGTCGCACTTTGTATCATTCAAGTCCGGTACTACAAGTCCCTCCATTAAATGAACAACCACCCCCTCGTAAAAATTGTGAACAAGCCCACGGCTAAAATTAGCGGAAACGTGGGTTGCCCCAACATGCATTATTATTTATATTTTCTACTCCCTCCGTTCCTAAATATAAGTCTTTTTTATTAGCCACACCTAAGACAATAATTTTTTTATTAGTAGTGAACCCCACATGTCATAGACACAAAAATTGTGGCAAGATTCCCTTAGGCAAGCCAAACTGTGTCTAACAACTTGAGCAACTCAGGTTAGGCAAGTGTGGCAAGTGTGGGAAAAATAACGTGGCAACATAAGACAAACATAGTCACAATCCAAACAGCCCCGTAATTTTTGTGACATGCATGAAAATTTGGTTAGTTAAATTTATAGTCAAAATTTGGCAAGGTGCATCAAATCAACACATGCAAGTATCAAAAGGAAAGTCACGGCATGCATCATGCGTTGTACTCCCTCCGTTTCCAAATATAAGTCTTTTTAGAGATTGCAACAAGTGACTACATACGAAGCAGAATATGTCTACTCCTACAAGTAGCCCATTTGAAATGTGTAAAAAGACTTTTATCGAGTGCAGTGCTTTGATGTGTCGCGTCAACTCGTACAAGACCGAGAAATTTGATTACTACGACGCCCTCTCCCTCGCGGACGAGCTCCGGTGCCTTAACTGCACCTACCTTTGGCTGCATGACAGGTGGGCCAACCACCTATTGGGCCCACCTGTCATAGATGCAAAGGCAGGAGCAGTAAGTAGAAGCTTTCGCTACACGCTATCTCTCCCGCATGAGGTGGACGGACATGCAGCAGTGGATTCGATACTGTAGAAGTAGGAGTAACATCATTGTTCGTCTTCTCGAAGAGGCGAAGAGCCAAGCGCAAACCGAACGTGGCAGTTGCCAACGCTCGCGTGGTGCAGTTCCTTGGAGTACTAGCCAGGCTCTTGCATGAGACAAAATTGCTATTGATTAACAATTAAACTCCATTATCCATTGGTTGATATTCATTCTGCATAGGTCCACGCGCTTAGCACTGTTTCCTCCTGGGGTCACTAATGTTTATTTGCTAATTAATAGCATTCCATGCAATGAACTAGCCATTGCAAGTCATTAAAAGCATGCACACCTCTCATCTCTTATTGGTTGATACGTATGTCAAGAAACAAGAAACAAGGTAGAAATTAATGCACCGCGCCTAAGTGTTTTGGGACTATTTGGTTTTCAGTAAGATGACTTACACACCTAGACGGAGGGAGTAGTAAAGACCTGTAAACAGGAAAGGAGAATTTGACATTCTAGAGAAATCAACAAGTGACTAGACTACACAGAGTGCAGTACCCCCTCCCTACCGGTTTATAGGGCTGAAATCTCAAATCTCATGAACCAAGGCATTTTGTGATTGGAGGAATGTATCAGATCTCGTACTTTACAAAACTACCCTAATTAAACTCATGCATTAATTACGTAGTTCTCTCGTTTTCCTCTCCGCCTTGGTCGCGGTGCACAATATTGAGCACTCCTATATGACTAGCCTCTCTATCTACATGGCGGGACATTTCAAAGCATCCGGGCCCGCGCGCCATCCACCAAATCATAGCGAGGTGCTACAGTCGAGACTCACCTGTCACCCCAGTGTGGCCGTCATGACCCGTCATATCACAAAACCCACACCTTTACTAGCAGTGGTAAGGTGGCCTCCAAGTTGGACTGGACGAAGCAACCATCATTTCATTGGAACGCTTGTTCAAGACCTTTCTTCCCTTTCTTGAAGAAAACCTCACTCCAGGCTACTCACTTCTGCCATTTTTCTTCTCTACCAACGAAGGTAAGGTGGGTGAATCAGTTATGTTGCTATATTTTCATTCCAATAATCTTCTTTTTGCAAAGCACCGACCGATTCTCACATCCTATTCTTTTCCCGTTTTCATTGCGATTGTGGTTTCCTTTTGATTGCTTTTTGTTTGTCAGTTCATTGATGGATCCTGGAGCACTAGGCAAAGAGTTGCCAGCGGACAACCCACTGGAGACAGTGATCTCCAGGAAGCGAGCACCGACCAACGAGTTGACCATGTTGGCGGGCCAACCCATGGAGATGAAGAAATCCAAGAAACAAGCACTGGCCAAAGAGTTGGGGACGTTGGCGGACGAACTCCTCAAAGAAAGTTTGAAGAACAGCAAGGGCCCCACCGTGCCTACCCCAGGAACTCTGATTGCCACCTATGTGAGGCTCAAGACCGAGTTTGAGGAGATAGTCGCCGTTGAGAAGCGGTATTCCCGGCAAGGTGATGGCCCCATCGAGGACGAGGAGATGGCCCCAGAGGGATGAGATCCCCTGGTGAGCTACACAAGGTAAAAAATAATGGCTTATTACCATAGTTGTGGTTTTTGATTATTTGCAATGTGCTTGCTTTTTGATTATTTGCAATGTGCTTGCTAATATGTTAGGGTTGTGCAGGTGCCGGTGGTTGTCCTTGATGATTTCGATGTCGTGGCCCGTCCTATTGGCATCGCCCCGGAGATCGATTCCGATGCCGCTGTCCATCCTATGGACATCGCCCCAAAGATCGATTTTGATGTCGCGGTCAGTCCTGTGAACATAGCCCCAGAAATCGATTCCCATGCCGCTGTCTGTGCTGTGGTCATTGCCCGAGAGATCGATGACAAGAAATAGTTGGTCTCGCTAATCCTTCAGGGTAGTTTGCATTGCCCTGTGTTTAATTACCAGAACGATGCGTGTTATCAACCCATCTTAGGGCTAGTGCACTGTCTTCTGTGGGCGGATCTTGCTACTTTTGTTTGATAGTGAATCATGGGATGAATCATGCGAATCCTCTCTGAGTTATGGAAACAGATGTATCCTCACCAGCTTTTGATGTAATATATGGCATGCTTAGATGTAATTTTGAACTATTTATCATATCAACATGGCTTGTTTGATGATTCTTGGTGTTAGTAGGCTAGCTACTGTGCGAGCTATAGTACTTGCAAAACACTCACCGAAGAGAAACGTTGGGGCTGATGAGCTCGTGGTACGCTTATACTTATCCCTCGTCGATCGACCAATAGCCCTAGCTCCTAAAATTGTAGGCTTAGCGATCGATCGGACAATAGTCGACATACATTCAGGCCTCATTTGGTTCATAGGGTAGGAAAATCGTAGCAAAAGTACGAGAACGCGCAAGAACACAAAATCATTGCAAAGGTCAGTAGACGTACTCCCTCCGCTCCAAAATAGATGACCTAGGCGGGCTAGTTTGGCCTTGTGGGTTTCAAAGTGATATGGCGTGGTACGGTGTCGTCCGATCTTCGCGTGTGGTAGCAGATTGTGGAGTACAGTAAGTTTTCTTGAAGAAGCGGAATTCAACGAAGTCATGATGGTTCCTTCGTCCGAACAACTTAAAGTGGGAAAGGTTGGGCCTGCGATACGACCGGGGTAGACCAGGATAATTTTGTGCATGGCAGGTGGACCAGGATGGTCGACATCCCACATATCGGTGAATGAAAGTATTCTTTCCGATATAGAGGACGAGCAACGAGTATTCATTATTTATTTTTGATGAAAGCTATTGTCTCCACTGTTACTCCTTGACTTTGTCAATGCATCCCTCTCCTCCACATAAACGGGGACTACTTGCTATGCATGCAGCAGGCAGCTGGCGTCTTGAGGGGCCAGGGCAGTGAGAGCGGGCTCCGGAAGCGGTCCGGACTCCAGCATGGCCCACCTCACATTATCACCATATATTTCTTGGAGTCCGTGCGCGGTGGGCGAGCGATCTCTTCTCCCTCCCCCGTTTCTCTCTTCTCAGCCGACGCCCGCCGAGCGATTAGATTTCGGCTATCGACGGTTTATTCAATTATGGTCCCACATGTCAGTGAAATTGCAAGACAACGTGTGTCCCCTCTGGTGAGCGGCGTGCGAGCCGGACTGTCGGGGTTGCGACGCGTACGAGTCGTAAGTGTGCCGCCTTTCCTTTAGAACTTGCGAAGCGTAACATTTTCGCGCGATCGATCGATAGAAATCCAGAACAAAATGACGAGGGCGGTGCTTTCCCGCTCGTTAGGCGGGCTAGTTCGAGTGATATGACGTGCTACAGTGCCGTCCACTTGCTCCATTTTTATGTAAAAGAGTTTACACTATTACGCGGGAGGAGTGCGAAACACCGCGGATCTGATTTTGATCGAGGGATAATTGTTCCCTCCCAAATAATGGAGGATTGTTAGCGATTATAGCATGATAGTTAGGGCATCTCCAGCGCTGGCCCACAAATTTATACCGGCATCTGTCCAAGGACACTGACGGATGCCATCCAATGCTGCCCGCATACCTTTCGACAACTATATGAACTAACCGGACGAAATTCGTGCAAACAAAGCAAATTTCAAATTGACCGGATGAAATTCATTACATTTCGAGAACTTCTCCTACAAACTGGATGAAATTCATTACATATTTCGCACAAATTGTACTAAAACCTACTGTAAACCTAATCTAAACGATCGTCGGGCCCCGACCACCATGTCTGGCCATGAACCCGAGAAAGCAGGCTATTGCCTTTTCCTCCTCCTTATCCGCCTCGATAACCTCCTCCTCCGGAGCACAAGGTTATGAAGATTTCCGCCTCCACGTCGCCATCAAGAGACTAATCGGCCGCCAATTTTTATTCCACCTAGCTTGGCGTCGACTGAGTGGAGGAGCGGTGGCCTTCCTAGGACCAGAGCGGTGGCGACCTACCGTGTACTATTCTTCATCGCTGCCGGCTGGGCCCGCGCCTGCCGCTTCGTGGTCGTGGGTGGCGGAGGGCGGCCGGGAGCCGGCGATCTCCTTCGCTTTGCTCTCGCGACAAGACGTCAAAGAGAGCTTTGAGCGCGCCGAGCGGAGCCGCCGATGTCCTCGCTCGCTTCCTCGCGACAGTACGTCCAAGAGAGCTTTGGAGCGCTAGGAGGCCATGGTTGAAGTGGTGTCGACAGAAGGAAGGGACTGAAGGAGAATAAGTGTGGGTCTTTGGCTATGGCTGGGAGCTAGGGCTCAAGTTAATATAGCGGGCGAATGGCAATGAGCCGCGGCAGACGGATGGGCAACTGGCGCCGGAGTAGGTTCGTCTGGCGTGAATGGGGACGCTGCTTCAGTGACTTAACTGCAGATGCGTTTGGGTTACTGACATGTGGACAGATAGCGCGTCTGGCCCGCATGTAAGTGACACACCAATTGCACCTGCAGTTATGTCTGGTGAATGCGGCATTGACATTCTGGAGAGACGGTGACCGTTTCAGGCGGGAAGCGCGCGCTAGTGATGGAAGGGGTTTCGGTGTGCAGTGGCACTAAGATCGGTCGCTCACGATAGTACATACTCCGTACCATACTACCATAGTACCCTCTCTAGCTTAGGTTGTTTTATAGATTGTCGTTGTGATTGATGATATACATGAGCAAGGCAGTCCGAGTATGACTGTTGGTGTTGAGCCAGGTGAATACATGCTCGGCGTTCGCGTAGGCCTCCATCAAACGTCTAAACAGTAATGTCAGGCAACGCCGGGGCGCGCAGGTGATGGGCTCGCCGTTTGCGTTGCGCCATGAGCAGGACTTTGATTTAGAGGGCGACGTGCATGCATTAGCATGCTTTGACAGCATGAGCGTGAGTCTCTGACGCGAAGTATTTCATTTTCATTTGGCTGACGAGGGTGCGTTGCAGCGATGAGTCCATGGTTTGATTCCCCACATAAGCATAATTTTGGTTTTTATAGTATTTCTTTCTCCATTCACAGGTAGGCCCGCGTAGATAGATAAAGAACACGAGCTGATGAGGCGCATGCGGATTGTTTGACTGGTCAACCATACAAATACAGAGCTATACGCTGAGTCAGTGACCGTATAATCACCATATCTCGTATACAATGATCAAAGTGAGCTATCAAGACAAGTTCGATGACCGCGAATGCATTTTACTTGGTAATAAATGACCAGGATTGAAGGGGAATCCTAATTTGCTTCGTCTTCTATCCTTGAGCTCTTGACAAACTAATGCACTATACGGTTGTCTGGCCACTCCACCCCATAGCTCTCACCAAGCGTCGTTCATGCCACCGCGCCGCACACTAACTGGTAAGGCAGCGATGGCATCCCGTCGCGCCGAGTTCCTCGCCGCCCACGAACGCACACAAAATGATAGGGAAGCGATGGCATCCCGCCGTGCCGAGTTCATCGCCGCTCGCGACCTCACAACTATGTGGGAGGAATTTGAAGATGCCAAGGCCGAATGGGAGGTAGAGCAAGAGGCGGCCAAAGCCGCACGTAGGGAGCGGAAAAGTCGAAAGCACTCAAGAAAAGAGAGGCCCACCGCCAAGAAGAAAGAAAAGGACGCATGTCTGCCTTGGAGAGGTCGGCGGAGATCCAAGCACGGTGGGGTGTCGCCGACAAAGCCGGGAAGGAGAACGACGACGTCTGGCCAGCATGTGAGAAGTAGTAGTACTAGTAGTTAGTGTGTGTGTCTGTGTCTGAGTACGAGCATGTACCAGTACTACTAGTTACTACTGTTGTTTTTAGAGCAAATTACCAGTACACTAGCCTAGACTAAATGGAAACATTCCTATCCTATGCATCAAATGGCATCTCTTTCTCTATAGGAATTGAGATGTATGTCATCTCACTTCCTATGATTTTCATATTCCTATCCTATGAACGAAAGGAGGCCTCTGTTGGAGTAAATACTATAGCTAGCAAAGATCGCTGGTACAGTAGTTTTCTTCAAGAAGCGGAATTCAACGAAGTCATGATGGTTCCTTCGTCCGAGCAACTTCAAAGTGGGAAGTGGGCCTGTGATTTGACGGCTCATTAGTCATTGTTACTGCGGCGTGATGACCTGGGTGACTCTCCCTTGCAGTTCTGCATGCATTGCAAGTGGACCAGGATGGTCGACGTCCCACATGTTGGTGAACGGAAGTATTCTTTCCGATATCAAGGAGCAAGGAAACCGCGTGGTATAGTATCACTGCTGATTGGTTCGCAAAAAAATAGTATCACTGCCGATTTCTAATTATTTTTTATTTCTGATGAATGCTAGCGTTTCAACTCTTACGACGAAGGGTGCAAAACACGGCACGTGCTGGATGTCCCACACGTCAGCGAAGGAGTGGGACATGAACAGCGTGGTAGAGCCCAGCGTAAAAAACAGCGTGGTAGAGCGTCTCCACTTCTTCCACTTACGGGTCGAGACCACACGTAGTAGTACTTAGTGGTATGAACGATACAAAGTGCGACCTGGAGAGAAAGACACGTATAGTTGGAAGGCCTCGGGGCATACACGTAAACAAATATAAAAGTTAATATGTGCCTCCAACTAATGTAATAGTAGTAGAGTACTTAGGCACGTACTCCATAACATCACCGTGCATTGCACGTACAACATTTAGTGGTAGTACGTAGTAAGAGACAAATGCCGCCCAAGAGTTCCCTTCTCGACCTACTTTTGGGTGTTTGGTAGAGTGTATGGAGGGTGCATGAGTCCACACTAGTTTAGCACAAATACACTAGAAGCATGCATGAAGAGAGCATGCATGAAGAGGGTGTTGAGTTGAGCATGTATGAAGAGGGAACAACTATCTTTGAGACGAGAACGCAACCAAACACACCCTGTATGCCACGCATGTTCATACCATTTGTGCCTTTCTACTTCACTTACAGCGCTACATTACTCAGGTTTGTACGTCCACTCCTGGGTACACGTCCGTCTCGTAGTTCCAGTCCCACGTGTTCTTCATATAGATGTAACGATCGTTGCATAACACGTGCACCTTGATGCTAGATGTCTCGCGTGTTGGCAAAAGGATGAACAAAGCTCACGTAAAAAAATAGAGTGGAAGAACAATAGATTCCGGACGACCGAGAAGGAGCAAGGAACCTCGTGGTGGAGCGTCTGCACTCATAATATTTAATATTATTCAGCGATATAAAATTAACCAATCATCTCCACAGTGGACTGGAAGAGTACGAAACACGGCAGCCAAGTGTAGTTACATCATACTAGTACATGGCTAACCCATGCTATCACCATATTTCTTGGCTTCCTGCGACACCTATCTCTAGTAATCCAAAGGCCTGTATCGCTTCTCCCTCCTCGTCTCTATCAAAGTGCGGCGGGCTAGCGTTTCTGCCGCCTATTGAGGTCGGTTAACTATCACATGTTAGGGACATGCCAAGAGCATTCTAAAAAAATTCCTTTCACGTTCCGTTTTCAAAAAGAAAAAAAATCCTTTCACATACGAATTTGCGTGTATGCTTTGAGCAACTTGCATGTCCTATACTGCTCCTATTTGATACTCTAACTTAGCTAGAGGTTAGACTAACTCATGACTAACCCTGAACTAACTGTAGCCAAAGAGGTGTTTGGGTTACAGGGTTAGATTGATAATAAATGCACTTCATGGAGAGAGAAAAGTGATTTTTCAGTGGTCCCAATGAGAACTATCTCCAGTTAGCACCTCTTGGGTGGGATAGTTTTTTTGGTGGGTTCGGTGCAACTTGCTCCAATTTAAACCCTCATGCTTGGATACTTTAGGGCTATTTGAGCCCCAAATAGCTCAAACTAACTCTAACCCACGGATCCAAACAGGGCCTATGGCCAGTCTCAACGTGGAGGAGTCGCGTGCACCGGGAAGCGGCGCTCTCTCGGTCGTCGCGCCACTTCAAAGCCGGTGCCAGTGAGAGGTCGCCTGCACTGCCGGGCATTAATGCGCAATCGACACCCTGTGTATGACGCTGACCATTTCACGCTGGAAGCGCTGCTACCGCAAGTGAGTATAGGTTTTGAACCGCTTGTGTGTAGTAGTAATGGTAGTTTGCAAAACTACTCAATTATTGCACTCAGTTTCCTAAGAAATTGTGGTAAAAAATGTTACTCCACAGCCCGCTTCCCTTCTCCTTCCTGCTCGTGATTTACGTGGCCATGTTAACGTGGTTGTGCCAAAAAATGTCACTTCCTTCTCGTGATTTGTGTTATATAATTACAAGCATGATTCTCGTGCATTGCACGGAACATCAATATGCATTCTTTTACAAAACACCTGTTGTGATTGATCCATGCAGGAGTAATCCCATGTGTAAAAACTAATGATATCTTGAGAGTTTTATCGGAAAACTGGTATCTCGAGAATGTCATCGAAAAAATGAAAGATGAGAGATAAGGCGAGGAGGAGTGGAGCGTGGTGGTGACTGGTGGTCGGAATGGGCGGAGGCATTGGGGATGGATTTGGCGCCAAAGAGCGGCAGCGGCCACCATGCATGCTAGATTGTTCCAGACACTTATTCCTTTTTTAATTCCTGAGCAATGAGGTTGCGGGAGATAATGATGTGGAGAGAGGTGCGGGTATCTTTTGTAAAATTATCATAGTTTGCTTTCTATCCGTCAGATATAGATCATAAGGTCTCAGACATAAGATGGCAGGCACACCATCATCGCCAACTCGCTTTTTTATAAGGGTACAGATGATAAGTTTCTTGACTACTAAAGTAAAGTGGAATCTGTCCATGTTATGCAAGTAAATAAAGGTGATTGTTTATCATACGGGTAAGGTTGGATGAAGGGTGGTAGGAACAAATGCTCCGCCTAGAGCATGTGTGTGTGAGATGGAGTCTTAGTGTGTGTGTGTGGGGTGTGTGTGTGTGAGAGAGAGAGAGAGAGAGAGAGAGATGGAGTCTTAGTTTGTGTGTGTGTGTGTGAGAGAGAGAGATGGAGTCTAAGTGTGTGTGGGGGGGGGAGGGGTGCGTGCGTGTGTGTGTGTGTTTGTGTGTGTGTGTGAGAGAGAGAGAGATGGAGTCTTAGTGTGTGTGTGGGGGGGGTGCATGCGTGTGTGTATGTGTGTGTGTGTGTGTGTGTGTCGCGGGGTCCTCTATGGCGGATGTAATTTAAGTGTGCATGGCTTCATCATAGAGAGGTGATGTGTATGGCAGAGGCCACCAACGAAGGGGTGCGAGAGAGAAAATGCCCGTAGAGAGGGAAGAGAAGGTGCGTGCGCGTGAGAGGAGTCGACATCGAGAGAACGTGTTTGTTCGAGAGACACGAGGAAGACTACTATATATCGATGGTGCATGTAGGCGGGAATTAAACAAAGGGATGGTCTTAGTGGTTTCGGGGATATAGGGGAAGAGTGAGAGGCGCGGGGGGGGGGGGGGGGTAGCTAGAAGGTGATTGTTAAGTGTGTGTGTGTGTTTTGCCCAACCAGGCGGAAGTTATGTGCACAAAAGAGGAGAACGATTCGATGTGGCGTTAGGATTGAGGGTAATTAACTACGTATGGAGACATAGAGACCTTCAACGTGCATGTGTGAGAGGTGTACATGTATACGTGGGATGTGTGTGTGTGCGCACGCGCATGATCGAGATAAAAGAAAGAAGACATAAGTCGTAAGAGCAACGACATGGGAGAGATGGGTCGGTATGACAATATGCATGCATGTGAGAATGCAGGGAAGAAGGCCCGACAATTAAGCATGTGTTTTTGTCTTCAAGAGATAGTGGCGTGGGCTGGAGCATGCATCTATGGCGAGCAGAGGGGGTGAGGCACAACGATTGTGCAAAAGAGATCAACCTATAAATGCATATGTATGGAGATACATATATAGTGTGGGTGATAGGAAGCAAGACTCCGTGCGAGAAAGAAATCTTGATGGAGAAACTACAGATAGATACAGAGATGGAGATGCTAGCTAGAGGGACATCCGTTAGTTTGGGTGTTGGAGATGACCGTCGGGTGGTTCAAAGGGTGAAGTTATATATGTGTGTGAGAGGGCACTTGACTGCATGTAGAGAGAAACATATGTAGTGTGCGTGATAGGAATCAAGAGTGAGGGCGAGAAAGAAGGTTGATGGAGAAACAGATAAATAGAAAGATAAAGATGCTAGCTAGTGTGCGTTAGAGATAGGAGTCGAGTGGATCAGAAAATTGGGTTATGTGTGTGGGTGTGAGAGAGATAGAGAGAGGGTGCATGTGAGTCACATACAAACAGATATCAGAGAGAAATGAGATCCAGAGAGACGGAGTTTTGTGTCTGCGAGAGAGAAAGATATTTCACAACGAGAGTGATAGCTAGAGAGACATATGAGGGAACACAAGATATCTCTAGGGAGAGAGGGTGTGTTTGAGCGACATACAAGAGAACAGTGGAGAAATATGAGACCCTGGGAGACAGAGTTTGTGTTTCTGTGTGAGAAAGAGATATTGAAGAGGAAGAGTCGTAGGTTCTCATATCTAAGGAGCGAAAGACATCTCTGTATGAGGGGTGTGCGAGTGGCACACATGGGAATAGTTGAGAGAGATGAGACCCCATGAGACAAAGGTTTGTGTTTGTGTGAGAGAAAGAGATTCCACATGGAGAATCATAGCTAGAGACACATAGCAGGGAGCGAGATATACTTAGAAAGAGATAGAGTGATGAAGGTCGAGGGAGAGTGTCGTGTTATTCTCACAGGGGGCTTGCGAGTCGACAGATGTCACAAGGGCTTAGTGTGAGGGTAAGACTGCTGCTGATAGGACCGGGAGCGGGTATGCGAGTAGCACGCGGTGGTTTACCCACCTTCGGAGCTCTCCGGAGAGATAATACTCCTACTGCTGCATGTCTGAGTATATATATCTGGGGTGTACATCGGGCAATACAAAATGCTCCTCGAGTCAGATCCGGGATCTGCCAAGTGCATCCGATCCGTATATGCATGCGTATGGCCGGCTCTAGTGGCCATGTATGGCCATGGCTTGTAGCCGTGAGTGGCCTTATGGCCAAATGAATGTGGCCGTGGGAGTCCATCCCCTGGATGGATAGATGTGTGCCCCTTTATATAAGAGAGGGTAGCTTAGGATGTAAGCTTGGTAGTGGGCATGGGTAAGGCATGGTGCATGTCATGCTTGTCTCCTGGGTCACTTCATAAATAGTGCCCAGGGACAAGTGACACTGTACATGATGGCGTCGCGGTACAGGTGTCTCGTCCGTGTTATGGCCGTCTCGTCAGAGTCTTGTCCGGGTGCTTAAAGGGGGTCCTGACCGGTCAGGCTCGACCGGCCAGACGGCGGAGCGGGACGCGGCCGAGCCTGCTTAGCATAGCCGCCAGGCGTCGGAGCAGGAGGCGGTCCAATAGGTAGCGTGTGTCTCGACTTACTATTCGAGTGGTGAAGCAGATGGACGGGCCATCCGGACGTAAATTTTTTCTTTGTCTCTTCAGTCGGCTGCTGGCGGCCGGAAAAAACTTTTCTTTTTCAGCCGGACGCCTGTTTCTTTTATCCGGCTGTTATCAGGCGGACGTTTTATCCGGCCTTTGACTTTTCTCGGGCAGACTAAGTAGGCAGTCGGCCTCTTTTTTTTGTTCGATGTCCGACTCCACGCGAGCAGCCGGCAGCATCTTCTCTTCTTTTTTAGGCCAGCAGGGCAACATTGACCGAGTCTTCCCTTCTCTCCGCGTTACAACGTACACGCGAGAGCCTGGTGCAGCTCGGGCCCTCAGGCAGCCGGCTCCAGAGGAGCGTGCAGTCGGACGAGGCCGAGGCGGGGCCGGCAAAGGGCGCTGGCGAAACCAAAGAAAGCGGCCGGGTCGGGAGCCGGCTGCATGGGAGCACCCGCCACGGCTGGAGGAGCGGCCGCCGGAGGTGCGGAGCGGGCGCAGGTCGGCGGCCGGGCGCGGAGCGGGGAGGTCGGACGGCGACCGCCAGGGCTCGAAGGCCGGGCAGGGGGGCGATGAGGCCGGGCGCGCACAGCCGGGCGCGTCCCGTCCCAGACGGCCGAGGGCGGCGGCGGCCAAGCAGGGCGGAGCAGGTGGACGCTGGCCGACGAGCGCGGGCGAGGAGGGCTTAAGCGAGGCGGACGGGCGTAATCCGGCGAAGCGGAGCTGGCCGAGGAGGCCATGGAGCGGAGCGGCTCACGGCGAGAGGTGCCGGGCCAGACTGCAGGCGGGGACGGCGCCGAGTAGCCGGACGTGGCCGGGCTCGGGGAGGCGGCTCGGAGCCAGCGCGAGGAAGCAGGCGGAGGCGCGGTCGAACGTGCGCACAAGGCGGAGCCACGGAAGGGCATCGGGCATGCCGTGCGGGACTCAGTTTGTCATCCGGAGATGGTGGCCGGGCCGCCCGACGACCTGCGGGGGAGGACCCCGGGCCTGAGCATGGCACGGGGCAGCAATCAACAGCAGCGGCAGCTTGGCAAGCTGCAGAGCAGCGGTCATGGTCGGAGGTGGCACACGGGAGCAGGAGGTCAAATCGAGGCAGGCTGCGCTGGGCGCGAGGAGAGAGGCTCTGCAGGCGAGGCGCAGCCAAGGAAGGGCGTTCTGGAGGAAGCGGACGCAGCGTGCACGCGACAACATATGAGTTAGCAGCTAACGCATCCGCGCCTGGGCGGTGTCCAACCAATACACCAATGGTGTATGGGTAGTGTATAAGCAATATCTGGCTAGTGTATGACTATGGTTTGACCATTTTGTGACTTGCGTCTAGCTAGCTTGCATAGATGATATGCGGAGGAGCGCTTTCCGGTCGGAACAAGGCGCAGCGCGGAGGGGAGCAAACGCGAGCGGCGGCGTGGATATTACGGCCGACCGAACGAGGCCCGCGCACGGCACTTCAGCGACATGACGGTCGGTGTTGCGGTGGTGGTGAAGAAGGCAAGGCCGATGGCGAGGTCACGCCGCCCCTCACGGCCATTCCGGGGATATGTCGATGTCGAGCCCGCGACCGCTATCGGAGAGGCGGCGCGACGCTGCGATGATGAAGACGAAGAGGCCGATGGCGAGGACGCGCCGCCCCTCGCGGCTGCTCTGAGGGTGTGTTGACGTCGGGCCCCCGTGCGCTACCGGAGAGACGACGGCGATGCCGCGGTGATGACGAAAGTGGTTCAGTCCAGACTACAAAACCAGCAGCAGCGTGGTAGCATAGTAGTAGGACCACACCATGGTGGGCGCCAACTGTCGTGGTATTCTCACGGGGGGCTTGCGAGTCGATAGATGCCACAAGGGCTTAGTGTGAGGGTAAGACTGCTGCTGATAGGCCCGGAAGCGGGTATGCGAGTAGCACGCGGTGGTTTACCCAGCCGAGCTCTCCAAGAGATAATACTCCTACCGCCGCATGTCCGAGTACATATATCCGGGGTGTACACCGGCGGTACAAAGTGCTCCTCGAGTCAGATCCGGGATCGAGTGCCAAGTGCATATGATCTGGTATATGCATGCGTATGGCCGGCTCTAGTGGCCATGTATGGCCATGGCTTGTAGCCGTGAGTGGCCTTGTGGCCAAATGAATGTGGCCGTGGGAGTCCATCCCCTGGATGGATGGATGTGTGCCCCTTTATATAGGAGAGGGTAGCTTAGGATGTAAGCTTGGTAGTGGGCATGAGTAAGGCATGGTGCATGTCATGCTTGTCTCCTGGGTCACTTAATGAATAGTGCCCAGGGACAAGTGACACTGTACATGATGGCGTCGCGGTATAGCTGTCTCATCCGCGGTATGGCCGTCTCGTCGAAGTCTTGTCGGTGTCGGGTCGGGCTGTAGTCGGCAGCCGTCCGGGCGGAGCAGTCGGACGGGGAGTCGGCATGTAACATCCCAAAATTCTAAATTTTGGAATGTTATAAACAAATAGATAGTTTTGATTGATTGTTTGATTGATTGACTGAAAGTGAGTGAATTCAAAAGTTTTGAAAGTTAAATGAGAGGGAATAAAAGGACTTTCCCAAACTTACATTTTTGCTTTTATGATCTTCGGGAATTCAAATTCTTTTCATCACAAAACCACGGAGAGAAGATGACATGACTTCTTCCATTTATTTAAATGACAAGGGTGTTGAAAATATTTGAATTTCATTTGGAAAATATTTCCAATTCTGAAACTTTATGCAACTCAATGATTTTCACGAGAGAAGATAAAATGACTTCTTCAAATTAAATGAAATATGAGTTGGGAGTTTTAAAAGAATTAAATCCAAAGTTCTTTTGAATTTATTTCCAATTTGGAGTTATTTGAGTTTTATTCAAAATATTTTTCTCCAAAAACAAAATATATGGAAAATAGGGTAACATGATTCCCTACATCAGAAAATTTGGAGAGAAATTAATTTGAAGTCATTTTGATATTTTTAAAATGATTTTTGTTGGATTTTATTGGACCAGAAGCACTCTTTGCTTTATTTGAATTTGTGTGAATTTTATTTAACATTAGAATAATGTTCATCATGTAGGAAATCTTTTTATGAAAATTTTGATATATTATATGCCTATATAATATTTTCATTTTATTTTATTTTATCATTTTGTTTTCCTCTCTGTTTGTTAAAAAAAATTCGCAGCGCCTTAGGCCCAAGCCGCCAAGCCAGCCGGCCGGCCGAGGCCAAGGCCATCGCACGCACGCACCAAGGGAGCCAGGGAGCTGCCAAGGTTTCCTATTCTTTTACAAATCCTAGTAGGATTTGATCCCGTTTCGTTATTCCGTTTTTTATTCCTAGGATTCCTAATCCTACTCTAATTCTTGTCCCCTACTCCAAGCAAAACCCCTCCCCTCCCCAATATAAATACCCAAGCACCCCCCCCCCCTCCAACACATCAAACCAACACCTCTTCTCTCCTCTCCACCGTCCCGTGATCTATTTTCCTCTAGGAGCAACCGCAACATCGGGTCCGATCTTCTTCCCCAACTCCGACGACTACTCCGGTGAGATCCACGAAATCCCGTAATTCATTTTTTTCAGAAAATAGCAATCTTAGAAAATTCATATCTTTTAGAGTTTTTAGTATTTTTGAGTGATTCCAATTGCTATGTGTCAAAAATTTTCTGAAGTTTCTGTTAGTGTCTCTGGATTTCAAATTTGAGTAGCTTAAATTTGAATTTGATAAGTTTTGTTCAGATTAGTATTTTGGCCATAACTTGAGTTTAAAAATAGGTTTTTAATTAATTCTTTTTGCTCCTGGTCACTTGTGATATTTTTTAGCTGTAGGATTTAGTTTGGTAATTTTGGAGTATTTTAAATTAGATTTTTAGTAAAAACAGTACTGTTTTGCTTATATAGTTGTTTTAGTTATGTAATTATTTTTTTAATTATTTTAGTTCATTCCTTTTGTAGATTTTCACTTGTTGTTATATGTTTATGTTTAGCTACAGTAGATAAATTTTTGTAGTTATTTATTAGTGTTTAGCTACTGTTTTTGTATTTGCTTGTTTAGCTCATAGTGATAGTGGAAAATAGTTTTATTAGTTTTAAAAGTAATTCTTTTTCCACTTCAAGTTATATTGTTTTTGTTTCTGTTATTTGTGAACACATTAGTTGTTATATTTATTTAGTATAGTTTATTAATGTTTTAGTAAATGATTTGCTGTTATAGTTGTCTTAGTATTTTGCTAGTTGCTATATTTGTTCTAGTATTAACTAGATGGTTATAGTAGTTTTATATTAGTTCTTTTTGTTAGTTATTAAATTAGTAATTTATTTTCTGTTATTTTATTAGATTTATATTTTCTTTGCTGTAAAAAAATGTTAGAGTAATTTAAAGATGTTATGTTAAGATTTGAGTGAGATCGTCACCACAAGATTTTCGTTGAATTTTTCTTTCAAGTTTTTCCTTTGGTTTTCGACTTGGTTTTCTTTGTTGCTTTTATTTTGATTGAGTATTGTTATGATTGATAGAATTGATTGCTAGGATGATTGCTTATATGATTGTCTGTTTAATATAGATTTTCAAAGGAGTGACGAATAGTTCTACCAAGTCTTTATTCGAGAACGTTATTATCTTCATCAAGTAATACTGTGCAAGTTCACTTTGACCATGTTTTTCATACCTATGTGTTTTATTGCATCTAGTGTCACCTTCGCAACAATCCCTCCAATAGTGATATTGAATCCTTGTAGTTGAGTAGTATGCATGAGGTAGGAACCCATCACCCTGTTACCAAGCCCGGGACGTTATTTATTTTAAAGCTACACTATAGTAGACGGGGTTGGTATGAGTGCTCGGGAGTGGTGTGAGAATGGAGGATCTACGTCAATGACGACAACTCCATGATGGAATCTGCAAGGACTGCATCTTCAAGGCCTCAAGACTTCAAGACTCGAGACAAGAATTCAATACACACCACTGGGTGAAGGATGGTTGACGGGCACCCTGGAGAAACCAGTGAATGGCCGGGATGCATGGAGAAGCGCCATGACATCTTGCGGAAAGCTTCACCCAGACTCAAAGAGACGGAAGAATACTTCATGCCCGGAAGCTTACCTGCAACCGCAAGTCACTATGGGCTCTGGCTTGGTTGACCTTAGTTGTGACTCTGGCTGGGACGGTGCTAGCAGATGTAGAACTACGGTAGGATTGGATGAGCACCGGACAGTGGTCAGAGGAACTCTTCGAAAGACCATGTTTCGGTCATCTTGTTCTCAAACACCCTGAAGTGCGAGAACGTAAAAAGAGGGATCGAATCTTGCGGGTAAAGTGTACAAACCTCTGCAGAGGGTTAAACCTAATCGATTAGCCGTGTCCCGATTGCTACGGACAAATTGAGCATCCGGACTTGGATCTATCTCAGAACTCTCAACACCGGATTGATAACTTAATTGTGGGCAACTTATGATGATTTTGGGCTATGAGACATCGGTTGGCGGAACCATGTCATGATAGAAAACTCCATAGTACAGACTTCATTTATTCCTTTGATGTAGGGAAAATAAAACCAGCTTTTACGCAAACAAAACTCAGATACAGAGCCACAAAGCCATACTGCATATAGTATAGTTTATCATCTGTTTCTCTTATTGTGATCTTGCCGGTACATTCAATGTACTGACCTACACGGCTGCAACGTATCATGTTGCAGATATTTCCTCGACGAGTAAGAGTTATGATACAGGGTTACGGTCTACACTCAACTTGCCGATGGCGTTGATGGGATTCCACACCCGATTGTTTGTTTCCACTGGGACTTATGAGGTATATATCGTTTTACGTTATTTATACATGTGATTGCACTTTGATATATACATTGATGTACTGTGTGTGCCAGCATACTGATCCAGGGATGGCACAGATACACAAAGGCTTGACCGTGCGAGGTCGGGTCGCCATGTATATGGTATCGAGCACATGTTGATCAGAGGACGTGACCCTAGAAACCGGAAAGCCCCTAGGACCGAAAATCTCTAAAACTTTATTTTCAAAAGACTCTTACTTCTCATCTCTTCTGATTTTATCAAATAGACACTCTCACCTCAAATAGTTAGAATATACCCCTTTTCCCTTTTGATCACATGAAGAATCAACTGAAGTCGCTCCAAGAAGGACAAGATATCGGATAACTGATGGCCTCTTCAGAGTAAAGAGGACTTGACCATGCATTAGAAGAGTTGAAGCTGCAACAATTGAAGACTCAAGACTAGAAGAATTTGAAGAATCTGAAGAATTATTTGACCTTTAGAAGACCAAACCCCTGTTACACACTTACGTTAGATGCGGCGATTTGTGAGCTGTCATTTGTTTGATGTTTTCCGATAGGCACAAAGTAAAACTTGTTTCTTCAAAAAGTATTGTTTGTATTGTGTGTATATCCCTCCCCGCCTCTCTCATATCTCATCCCAAAACTTTTGGACCCCATAGATGATGAATGAAGTTGGTCTGCTATTCTCTGGACCGATGACTCAGTTGGAGGCAGAGCTATGGATTCAAAACATGGAGGATCAATTTAGAAAAAAATTGATTCCAAGGAAGTATGAGGTTCAATACGCTCTTCAGTGCTTTACAGAAAGTGCTGCAACCTGGTGGAAAATGCATCAAGCCATACAAGGATTTAATGGAGCAAGAACTTGGGAGGAATTCAAGAAGACCCTGTTGAGATCACGTCTCATCCGGAAGCACTATGATAACTCAAGAAGAAACCTTGTGCCTGCAAGATTTATGGAGAAATAGGACACACCGGGAGGAACACAAGGATGGATGCCCTCATTGTGAGGAGAAACACCCAATGAGGAATGCCCAACTAGTCGTGTGACTTGTTTCTTGTGTGAAGGAACCACCCACTACCCGACTCAAAGGTCACATTTACCCCATGGTGCAACACAATATTCAGGAGCAGGAAGAAGGAATGAAAGAAGCCCTCCGAGAAGTTATGAAAGAACCTGTGATGAAGGAATTTGTTGAAGACCCTGATGGAGAAGGCCTCAACAGATTTTACTCCAATGCTCGCTATTCATGTGGAGAAGAAGGACATTTTTCACAAAGATTGCACCAAGGAAAGAAAAGAGTATCCGGGATACTTCTCGACGGAAGCAATAGAGTTTGATCCACAGGAATAAAAGGTTTGATCGTAACGAAGAAACCCCGGAAGAGAAAACAAAGACACCCTCAGAACAACCCAATTTCTGCAAAGAGGGACAAGTCATATTACCTGTTTTGAATGTAAGGACGTCGGGCATTATGCCAATCATTGTCTTGAAAGGAAGCAAGGAACTCAAGCAGCAGGCACCATCTCCAAGAAGCCCAAAGACTTATCGAAAGTTATGAGTTTTCATTGCAAGGAAGCAGGACATTATGCTACTAAATGTTCCTACAAGAAGGAAGTTGGAGTTGAGTAGTTGGAATTTTGATATGGATAATAAGAGTGGTAGAAACCATTTTTTTTCATGATTACAATAAGTTGAGTTATGTAATTGGTGCTCAGAGTTTGCAATGGATTCATGAAATCAATAAAGTTAAGGTGACATGTTTTCATATGTTTAATTGTATGAGTTGTTACTCTATGAACACGGATTTTGACCATTTTCGAGGATATGAGAAATATGGTCTATGGATGGATTTGTGAATTTAATTTTAAGGGTGATAGTACCCTATGAAGAACACTAGACCAATGGAAATGGAAATGTGTCCCACATGTTGGAGTTTTGAAAAAATGAGTTGAAGTTTTATCTTTGATATGATGGTATTAAGAAATGAAATGTTATTGGATTTAAAGTGGTGTAATGTTGGAAAATGGAGCAATTGTAACTCCAAGGATGAGTGAAATTGGTACAAGTGTTGAAGTGGGCTCATAACCCACAGGCCCAGGAATTAATAAGGGTCAAGTACCCACTGGAAGAACAAATTTTGGGAAGTTGCGATATTATCAACCGACGATTATATAGTAGTTTACGCAAAACCTGAGATATGTTAATGAACGATCTATGTTTGTTTGGCTTGCGTAAACAATGGATTTTCCGAACTTGGTTCGTCGACAAGAAAAATTCTGCAATGCTTGTGAGGATGACCGAGTGCTAGAATGCGAGATTCGCTAAACCATGTGCAAGGTAATGATTTAAAAGCGGGATGGATTGATCACCATACCGACTTACTCTTATTATCCGCTTTGCTATGTGGGATGGTAAAATCTGAGTGACTTACCTATAGTAGAGAGACGACGATCAAAACCTTGTTTAAACCTTAGAAAGGTATAGGTATTTTTTCCCTTGTACACGGCAGTTGTTGCCAACCGTAGGTTATACGGTGAAGTTCAACCCAGACCCGTTTTCTGCAGGAGAAACCATAAATCGTTGACCACCATGAGATACCGATATTTGTTTAGAATTGGCGCCAGACCTATCAGCTATGAATACCCAGTTTCGGGACAACCTTATCAAGATGAAAGGACACAGGAATTGAGGAAAAGGTTATGCCACTACCGGAAGAGCCCAGAGAGGAATTGTCCTTACAATCTGAGAAGACCGACATCGCCAAAGAATAAGGATGGAGTATATGAGTTTTTGATGGAACCGTAACAATGCTTCTAAGGGTGGTAGCACCGAGACCCCGGAGATGATCGGGCGGATTTTGAAGACCCCAAACCCTAACCTATTTCTTTCTAGTTTCTCCGAATCTCGAGGACGAGATTCATTTTAAGGGTGGTAGTTTGTAACATCCCAAAATTCTAAATTTTGGAATGTTATAAACAAATAGATAGTTTTGATTGATTGTTTGATTGATTGACTGAAAGTGAGTGAATTCAAAAGTTTTGAAAGTTAAATGAGAGGGAATAAAAGGACTTTCCCAAACTTACATTTTTGCTTTTATGATCTTCGGGAATTCAAATTCTTTTCATCACAAAACCCTGGAGAGAAGATGACATGACTTCTTCCATTTATTTAAATGACAAGGGTGTTGAAAATATTTGAATTTCATTTGGAAAATATTTCCAATTCTGAAACTTTATGCAACTCAATGATTTTCACGAGAGAAGATAAAATGACTTCTTCAAATTAAATGAAATATGAGTTGGGAGTTTTAAAAGAATTAAATCCAAAGTTCTTTTGAATTTATTTCCAATTTGGAGTTATTTGAGTTTTATTCAAAATATTTTTCTCCAAAAACAAAATATATGGAAAATAGGGTAACATGATTCCCTACATCAGAAAATTTGGAGAGAAATTAATTTGAAGTCATTTTGATATTTTTAAAATGATTTTTGTTGGATTTTATTGGACCAGAAGCACTCTTTGCTTTATTTGAATTTGTGTGAATTTTATTTAACATTAGAATAATGTTCATCATGTAGGAAATCTTTTATGAAAATTTTGATATATTATATGCCTATATAATATTTTCATTTTATTTTATTTTATCATTTTGTTTTCCTCTCTGTTTGTTAAAAATTGCAGCGCCTTAGGCCCAAGCCGCTAAGCCACCGGGCCGGCCGAGGCCAAGGCCATCGTGACGCACGCACCAAGGGAGCCAGGAGCTGCCAAGGTTTCCTATTCTTTTACAAATCCTAGTAGGATTTGATCCCGTTCGTTATTCCGCTTTTTTATTCCTAGGATTCCTAATCCTACTCTAATTCTTGTCCCTACTCCAAGCAAAACCCTCCCTCCCCAATATAAATACCCAAGCACCCCCTCCAACACATCAAACCAACACCTCTTCTCTCCTCTCCACCGTCTCCGTGATCTCCTTTCCTCTAGGAGCAACCGCAACATTGGGTCCGATCTTCTTCCCCAACTCCGACGACTACTCCGTGAGATCCACGAAATCCTGTAATTCATTTTTTTCAGAAAATAGCAATCTTAGAAAATTCATATCTTTTAGAGTTTTTAGTATTTTGAGTGATTCCAATTGCTATGTGTCAAAAATTTTCTGAAGTTTCTGTTAGTGTCTCTGGATTTCAAATTTGAGTAGCTTAAATTTGAATTTGATAAGTTTTGTTCAGATTAGTATTTTGGCCATAACTTGAGTTTAAAAATAGGTTTTTAATTAATTCTTTTTGCTCCTGGTCACTTGTGATATTTTTTAGCTGTAGGATTTAGTTTGGTAATTTTGGAGTATTTTAAATTAGATTTTTAGTAAAAACAGTACTGTTTTGCTTATATAGTT
Source organism: Aegilops bicornis (assembly GCA_021605145.1). Taxonomy (NCBI): domain Eukaryota; kingdom Viridiplantae; phylum Streptophyta; class Magnoliopsida; order Poales; family Poaceae; genus Aegilops; species Aegilops bicornis. Next base: position 278,486,254 of record CM038674.1, read on the forward strand.
GTTTTAGTTATGTAATTATTTTTTTTAATTATTTTTAGTTCATTCCTTTTGTAGATTTTCACTTGTTGTTATATGTTTATGTTTAGCTACAGTAGATAAATTTTTGTAGTTATTTATTAGTGTTTAGCTACTGTTTTTGTATTTGCTTGTTTAGCTCATAGTGATAGTGGAAAATAGTTTTATTAGTTTTAAAAGTAATTCTTTTTCCACTTCAAGTTATATTGTTTTTGTTTCTGTTATTTGTGAACACATTAGTTGTTATATTTATTTAGTATAGTTTATTAATGTTTTAGTAAATGATTTGCTGTTATAGTTGTCTTAGTATTTTGCTAGTTGCTATATTTGTTCTAGTATTAACTAGATGGTTATAGTAGTTTTATATTAGTTCTTTTGTTAGTTATTAAATTAGTAATTTATTTTCTGTTATTTTATTAGATTTATATTTTCTTTGCTGTAAAAAAAATGTTAGAGTAATTTAGAGATGTTATGTTAAGATTTGTGTGAGTTGGTCACCACTAGTTTTTCCTTGAATTTTTCTTTCGAAGTTTTTCCTTTGGTTTTCGACTTGGTTTTCTTTGTTGCTTTTATTTTGATTGAGTATTGTTATGATTGATAGAATTGATTGCTAGGATGATTGCTTATATGATTGTCTGCTTAATATAGATTTTCAAAGGAGTGACGAATAGTTCTACCAAGTCTTTATTCGAGAACGTTATTATCTTCATCAAGTAATACTGCAAGTTCACTTTGACCATGTTTTTCATACCTATGTGTTTTATTGCATCTAGTGTCACCTTCGCAACAATCCCTCCAATAGTGATATTGAATCCTTGTAGTTGAGTAGTATGCATGAGGTAGGAACCCATCACCTGTTACCAAGCCCGGACGTTATTTATTTTAATGCTACGCTATAGTAGACGGGGTTGGTATGAGTGCTCGGAGTGGTGTGAGAATGGAGGATCTACGTCAATGACGACAACTCCATGATGGAATCTGCAAGGATTGCATCTTCAAGGCCTCAAGACTTCAAGACTCGAGACAAGAATTCAATACACACTACTGGGTGAAGGATGGTTGACGGGCACCCTGGAGAAACCGGTGGATGGCCGGGATGCATGGAGAAGCGCCATGACATCTTGCGGAAAGCTTCACCTGCACTCAAAGAGACGGAAGAATACTTCATGCCCGGAAGCTTACCTGCAACCGCAAGTCACTATGGGCTCTGGCTTGGTTGACCTTAGTTGTGACTGGCTGGGACGGTGCTAGCAGATGTAGAACTACGGTAGGATTGGATGAGCACCGGACGGTGGTCGAGGAACTCTTCGGAAGACCATGTTTCATCATCTTGTTCTCAAACACCACGAAGTGCGAGAACGTAAAAGAGGGATCGAATCTTGCGGGTAAAGTGTACAAACCTCTGCAGAGGGTTAAAACCTAATCGATTAGCCGTGTCCCAGTTACGGACAAATTGAGCATCCGGACTTGGATCTATCTCGGAACTCTCAACACTGGATTGATAACTTAATTGTGGGCAACTTATGATGATTTTGGGCTATGAGACATCGGTTGGCGGAACCATGTCATGATAGAAAACTCCATAGTACAGACTTCATTTATTCCTTTGATGTAGGGAAAATAAAACCAGCTTTTACGCAAACAAAACTCAGATACAGAGCCACAAAGCCATACCGCATATAGTATAGTTTATCATCTGCTTCTCTTATTGTGATCTTGCCGGTACATTCAATGTACCGACCTACACGGCTGCAACGTATCATGTTGCGTATATTTCCTCGACGAGTAAGAGTTATGATACAGTGGTTACGGTCTACACTCAACTTGCCGATGGCGTTGATGGGATTCCACACCCGATTGTTTGTTTCCACTGGGACTTATGAGGTATATATCGTTTTACGTTATTTATACATGTGATTGCACTTTGATATATACATTGATGTACTGTGTGTGCCAGCATACTGATCCAGGGATGGCACAGATACACAAAGGCTTGACCGTCTGAGGTCGGGTCGCTACACGGCAGGAGCAGCCGGGCAGTCGGACTGAAGGGCTTTGCTAGCCCCGATGCCTTGAAATATTGTCTTGCCGTCTTCGGGGTACCCGTGGTCAATTACTCCGTCAGAGAGAGTACCGTCAGTGTGTTACGAAGATAAAAGATCATTGTCGACATACAGGTAGCACGAGAAATGCCTGAGAGACGATGAACGCGTATAGGTCCAGAGAGATAGTCCTATATAAGCATGAGTGATAGCTATACGAGACTAATATCTGGATTAAAGGGGATTCAAATATTTAAACTGGAGATCACGACATCGATAATATCATAACGCAAATCTGTGTATCAAACATGCATATTCATTTGAATTTGGGAACACGTGTAATGTTATATAGTTTATCAATATTGGTGATCCATAGATTCTTCAATTACAAACAATGCATGGTTTATATGCAATTAATGTCTAAACGGGATTAAACTATATGTTGCATGTGTGAAACACATTATACATGTTTGAGAAGTTAAAAAAACCTGCATGAAACATACATTAATTGGAGACAGTTAGCGAGGAATGCGTACATTGGATTTCAACATAAAGTGGTTTCAAATATTTGAAATTCCAAATTGATGGATACAACCTTATGAATCTGAGATCATGCCATTTGTAAACCATATTTATGTATAAATGGTGTTGTGCTTTTGGAAGTATATATAAAAAAATGATGTATATAGAATGTAATTCCAATTGAAAATGGATCCCGCCCAAAAAAAAATAGTAGAATACAAACGGGATTCGAATTGAGTTGGCACGGTAAACGTGCACTGTGAAAAATTTGAACGAAGCGGGGAAAGTCGCAGTAACCCCGCCCGAAACCAAAATCTGCGAGATGGAAATCACTACCGCCTATCCCTGCCACGCAAAGCCTATCTGCTGGATTTCTATAGGTTTCGATAGGGGTAGGTTTGTAATTTCACCCAAACGTGACGTAACCGCCTCTCACCCAGATTCATACACGGTGGGCGCCAAAACACAGTGTGCCCTCGGCGGAAATCGACTCCCTCCCCGATTCATATTCATACACGGTGGGCGCCAAAAACAAACTCTCGTCGGCAAATATTTGGTGTATGCAAGATTACCGTCCTATCCCCAACCGACTAATGTTGCTGTGATGTAGTACAAATTTGAAACGGGGGCTAAGTTTGTAAATTTCCTCGCATTTGAGACAAGCTCGCCCTGAATACATGGTTCCCCCCTTCCTTTCTACCTCCCTTTTCCCCATTCGTACTCCGTGGGCGCCAAAACACCCTCTCCACCCCACCCTCCTCCGTCCACCGCCGTCCGCCACCCCATCCACCGCCGTCCTCCTCCACCATGCCGGATCTGATACCCCGACACCGCCGTCCATTACAAGAGATCGACCTCTCTCATCCACGCCTCCGGACTGGGATCCTTGCATCCTGTCCTCTCGCTTCATCCCCGCCGTCGTCCACCTTGCCGGCGCCGCTCCTACGACCATCTCATCCACCGCGCCCCACCGCCACCGTGTACCCTCCTAGATCTGCTTCCACGCTGCCGACAGCCATCGCTACCGCAACACCGTCAAATTCTTAGCAGATGCGTACACGGCGCCGCACTAGAGGCGGTACTCTTTCGTATCTGCTCAACTTATTTATCACAGCAAGAAAATAGATCGCCACTGCTTTACTCTGATTTCATGTCTTGGTTGCGAAGTTTCCTTTATCCGGTTTGCACCTTCAGATCTGCCATGGCACGCTCAATACTATACTCCCAATGCTTATGGTTTTCCCCTTTTATATTCCACACTAGTTAAATCACAGTAGACTAAATTACCAAATTGGGTGGTCGATTTTGAGCTTCGCGGAGTTCGCCGGTGCGATCCAAGGGGCTCGGGTGGTTGTGGGGCCTCGCCGAACGAAGAAAACTCGACGCGGGTGGGGGGTGGGGGTGGCGGAGGAACACAGGCGGTGTGGGCCGGTTGTTCAGCCGGCAGCCCGTGCGGTGTTCTGTATGGGAAGAATTAAGAGACGAGGAAGAAGAAGGGTTAGGAGACGTATGATCTTCATCCAACTGCCTGAAATGGTCGAGAGACAGCTTGGAGTTGCATTCTTTATGCGCTCTGGTTCATCTTGTGTGGGCACTGCGCAACCAACATTTTATTATCCAAAATCTGCTTGCTCTTCTTTACCATGTTCGATAGTGCTGGCTCAGACGTGATCGATAGGCTTTCAATTACTAGCTGCAATACAACACCGTATCTTCAAGCCAGTTCCACTTTCCCGATTTATATATCGTGGTTATGGTGTACCCCTGTTATGTACACGATGATCTGCCTAGTTGCTGTGTGCTCTTGTTATCGTGGTTTGGCAATAAACTCAGATATGTGATATTATGAACCTATCATCTGCCAACTATCCTTACTTCTGGAGCCTATTTTTTTGTGTACTTTTGCCAGATTATATAAATGCACGCACGATATTACAGCACACATGAGCTCTCTCATGAGAATCCAGTGATAGCACATAGGTGTTTACAGGGGCGCCCCTATATTAGAATATCATCTGCATTACAAAGATAATCTCACAACTATTTATGTTTTCATGGTTCTCAGATATTATACGCAATTAGAGTGAATATCAGAATCCGCGCATCAGAAGAATATTGTGGAACACTGCAATGACTTACAAAATTGGCACCAAGGCATTGAGTGCCATTCTGGAAGCAACGAAACTCGTACGCTCCCCACCTGTTGATTCTTGTTCATAATATCATCCTAATGACTATTCTAACCTCGAGGAGTCAAAGGCAGATGGCCTGTCTTGTTCACCCATCATGGTGCCTGTTCTAATTTGGCAAGGTTTTATTGATTGTGCGTATCTTGCATATGTTGTCTTGCATTTCTTCTACTTTGTTGCACCACCATCTGCTTAGTTTACTCATCATATAACTCGAGATGCCATGCCCATCCATTATCAATACATATTCCATCTGTCGTCATACCATGTTTTCCACTCAAATGATGTTGTTGTGCATCAGACATCAAAAATGAAGAGGGTGATTGCCGAACTCAAGGAGCACCAAAGAAAGTCCTTGAAAACGTGGTGGTGCCGGAGAAATCGACATACGCCCACTTATATTGGCTGTACAACCAGTGACACAAAACATAGGACCGACTCCAGCAGACTGTACCCATACTTCACTGGCCACACCACTAGCCCCACCACATAGGACCTGCACTCCAACAAAAAGTATACCGATTTCATTTGCCATAGCACCAGCCTTACCACAGAAAAATCCCACTCCAAAGAAAAAGTACAAAGAAGTCCACCGTCAAGACCTATCCCAACCGCAGAGACGGCCAATTCCTTTAGATTGGAACCCCATTCCATTTATTCCTAGTTTAAAAGACAATGCTTTCAATGTTGTTAGGGACTACGTGCATATATTCCCATCATGGGAAGATTATAGTGAACACAAACACCATTTTCACATCGTCCTGTCCACCTTACGTTTAAGTGCTATTATTCATGGTTATGATTTTCCTGTTTTCTCACGATCGAACACATCAATGATTTACATTACATTGTTGTAACTAGGTGAGGGTCAATCTGGATAGTCATGACGAGCAAAGCTTGCTTGTGCTTTTCAAGGAAGCATTGCAAAGAGATCGGTGTTACCTCGTGAAATCACACTTTGATGGCAAGTCTATAAACGAATTTCCGTGAAGTCTCCTGCTAAATTTAGAAGACATTGAATGGAAAAACCTTGTTATGCATTGGTCTCGTTCCCAGGATGAGGTACTGTCTATGAAATCACACGACAATTTGAACTTCTACTTTTCCGCATGTGCCTTACGGATCTTTTTTGCAGGAAATCTGCTCGAAGAAGAATTCCGGTTTGAAAAGAACGACAGGATATCGCAAATATGCTGCCCGCTGCTTTGCTCTTGTTAGTACTTGTTGTCCTATATCACTGTACTTGCATACATACCTGGTTCATTATGTGACAGCAGTATGCATGATAGCTTGCTTATCAATTGTTCACTCCAAATTACCTAATATGTATGAATGGTTACATTAGTGTAGAATATATCCAAAGCCAATGAATTTTTTTAGCTCTACATTGTTCTTGTAAGTACATGTTGTCCTTTATCAGTGTACTTATATTGACAGCTAGTTGTTCATGTACCATCACTATGCAGCTTATTTTACTGTTGCCTCCATTTTCTACACATCGGATCTATATTTACTCTTACCATAAGGTTGGTCTTGAAGAAGATTAGCTGTGCATAGCTCTTGGCTGTACCTATTGCCTCTATCGCTGCACGTACATATATAGCTACATGTTTAAGTAGCATCAATCTTCATCTTATCTTAAATATTCTCCATTTTTTCGTATATTATCACATCTATATTTACTCTTAACAAAATGTAGAATAAAGGGAATGCTTATGAAGAACATTATGTGCTAAACTTCTTGAATTGCCCCCCCCCCATCAGCATGGACAAGGGCTTTATAGAGCATGTCTTCACCAGTAGTGTAGGTTTATCCTTCCCAAGCCTTCAAACTTTGTGGTGTATATTTGGTTAGGCTTGACTGCAAATAACTGTTTATTTTTGGTGTTTGCATCAAATTGCATGTTTAAAGTTTATTATGTAGTTCATAAACAAAAGTTTGTCCTTCTCAATTTAAGTTTTCAGTTGTACAACCAAGTTCCTTCTTCATACCATGTAAATTAAACTATCTGAGCAAGTGATCTTCTTTTGCACTGCATGTATGCTTCTATTCTTCATCCGTAATCTAGTGGTGTGGTGAACCTACCCACTACAGCACAATGTCATATTCTGCAATGTCTTAACTATGAACAATGTCATATCAGCCGCAAAAAAACAATTCTACTACTCCCTCCGTCCGAAAATACTTGTCATTGAAATGGATGTATCTAGATGTATTTTAGTTCTAGAAACATCCATTTTGATGACAAGTAATTCCGGACGGAGGGAGTATTATTTAAACCGCCTCTTTATTTGCCAATCTGAAATGGGATAAATTGACAAAGACACTAACCATTGATACTTATGAGTTCTTGATCTGTAATCCAGTGGTGTCGTGAAGCTGCCAACTCCTTCACAATGTCATTTCCTGCCATGTCTTGACCTGAACAATACCATATTGTGTTAATGAAATTTTAAACTTTGTCGCTTTATTGTCAGTAAGAAATGTGATGAATTTTCAGCACTGATACTTTTATGTGCAAAACCTGTCATCTATCTGCTAGTTTATCTTTCAGAGTGAGGAAGATATAAGTGTTGAACAAGCGCAGTCTCATCTTGCTCAATTGCTTCTTGCAGCTGACTCCCAATGAGGCTAACCTTTCTTGAACTCTATTGAAGTGCTCTTGGTTTTGTATATTATTTTGTCGGCGTGTTTATTTGCAATTGGTGGCGATCTTTGATGCCCAAAGTGTATGTAATCTATTGTCTGCTTGTGCTTTATTATCATAGTGGCGAACTTTGATGCCCGGTGGATGTAATATGCCATAATTTCTTTATTGTATAGTCTAGGTTTTTTCTTATTCATGATGTTGCAGTTATTTTCTTGTATATATATCCTGTCTTTGCGATAACCGGCCAAACCGTAAAATTACGGTACATAATCAGGCCGTCATGCAATCACGATGTATGATCCGCATCATGGGCCCCGTCAACCGCCCACTAGTAGATTCGGGCCTTTAATAGGCCGAGTAACCCCGACCCTCTTTTCGCAAGAAAACTCAATGGGCTTTTAGGAGGCTGAGAAGTAGGCTGGACTCGAACGTCTTTGAATAGCTCACGGGCGTGACAGCCGAAATGGACCCCGGCCCATGATTGTGTGAATCAATTCACGGGCTTTTAACAGGCCAAAGTTGTCTCGGTCCTTTTTTGGCCCAATCAGATATCGGCTGCGAGCAGGCCGGATGCAAACCGGGGCATAGTTAGGCCCAACTATATGACGGGCTTTTAACAGGCCGAAATTAATATAGGGCCGAAATGTTAAATGGGCCCTTAATAGGCCGAAATTAATATCAGGCCGAATTACTAAATGAGCCTTTAGCAAGTGGACCCAAAAGCATAGCGTCCAGTCAACGGGCCGAATCTGATATGGGCCATAATTGAGCCCAAAGCCTCTTAAAGGGCGGACTGACCGGGGCCGTGATTTGGCCCAGAAAGTGGGAGGCTTTTAACGGGCGGATCTTATATGGGCCATTATTAGGCTCAAACGTGGCAGGCCATTAATGGACCGGATCAAATATGGTGACATTTGGCCCAAAACATGGCAACCGGTTAATGGGCGGCCTACTAGGGTCCTCAAAATCTTGTGGGCCTACAGCTGGGCCGGCCCATTAATGTCGGCAAAATCTCGTGGGCCTTTAGCTGGGCCGGCCCATTATGATCCGCAAGAATTTTGTGGGCCTTTACCTGGGCCGGCACATTATGGCACATAAAAATCTTGTGGGCCTTTACTGGGCCGGCCTAATATGGCCCGCGAAATCTTGTGGGCCTTTAGCTGGGCCAGCCCGTTATAGCCCGCAAAATCTCATGGGCCTTTAACTAGGCCGGCCCATTATGGTCCGCAAAATCTTGTGGGCCTTTAGTTGGGCCGGCCCATTTAAACTTGATGGGCCGTGCCACGTGTCGACGTATCATAGGCGCCTACATGCGGTGAGTGGATGACATCTGTCCCAACGATGAGCCGACACGTGTTTCCTCCAGCCAATGATGATTTTACACGTGGAAACTTCCCATTGGTCGGGGCTGTTAACGGGTTATCGGATCCAAAATCTGACCCGATAGCTTAACGGCGTTCCGTTATGGTGGATGCCACGTGCGGTCACCCTTGACGAAAGCACTTCTGTGACGCGCGATTTATCGTCATGGAAATGGACACTTCCATGATGATAATTTTGGTAATGTCATGGAACACTTCTACGACAGCACAGATATGACTATCTTGATTCTGTCATAAATTTGTCATGGATGTACATGCATGACAAAAAACGCGACCTACTATGACAAACACGTATCATCACGGAAGTGTATTTTTTTTGTAGTGATATCACTAAGCACTTTGAGCAAGCAAGCCATTAAGCAACACCTCATCCCCTTTTAACAGTATCGGCTTTTCCTACAGACTCAATGTGATCTTGTATCATTAAAATAGAAATTGTCCTTAGCTTCTTGAAGGGGTTCCACATCCTCTTGTCCATGCCATTCCACTGTTGAACTCATCTGAAATATACTAGATAAAAGTATTAGTCCAACAAGAGATATATTGACATTAATTACCAAAATCACCCAGGGAGCACTTGTGCTTTCACAAAATTATGCTATGACTTGTTAGAATTGCTCTCTATGCTTCACTTAAATTTTTTTGAGCCTTGGAATTGCTCTAGTGCTTCACTTATATCTTTTTGAGCATGGTGTGTTGTGTTATCTTTGAAGAAATTCTCTCATGCTTCACTTAGATTAATTTGAGAGAAAGAAATATGATCCTCATGTTATTCACTGCTCATGTTATTCACTAATATTTTTTTGAGATTATTAAAAGCAACATATGAAACTAGTTCCAAAGTGGTAGATATCCAAGGAGGATATTATAAAAAATTTCATGAAGATCATTGGACAAAATAAACTTGATTCTTTGTAATAGTTTTGAGATATGATGATAGTGATATGTGAGTCATGTTGATGAGTAATTATGCTTTAGTAAGAATATTGGTGTTAATGTTTGTGATTCCCTATGCAAGCACGAAAGTCAATAGTTATGCAATGAAATTACATCCTACTTGTGGTGCATTATTCGGTGTTAGTTATGCTTAATGCTTGCTTATGAGTTTTTTTGTTTCTTGGATGGATGCTTCTCAATCTTTTGCTAGCCTTCATTTGCACTAAGTATGATCACTATTCTTTTGCTGTTCTAAGCAAATTTGTATGTGCCATCTCTAATTTTCAAAATAAATTTCTCTTTTGTGAGCTCGTACCGCTCATGAAACTGTAGGGGGTGGCTGATATATTTCCATGCTAGATATATTATTCTCAAGATGAGTGTTTATTCACTTGTCATTGCATGAGAGTACGGCAAAGGTATTAGAGATGCCCAGTCCCGAAATGAAAAATGAATTTACTTTATATTGTCAAATAATAAATTCCTTGGAAAGTGTTGGTATGGAAGGCACCCATGGATACAATTAGTCATGGAAAGTGAAAGTTTGGTTGAAAAAGAAACAAACTTTATTTTTATGTTTGGGAACCGCCTATGATATATCTAGCATAGAAAGTTTTGGGAACTACTCGATCGTTTTCATTGACAGGAAAAGCATGCCACCCAAAATGTTTTATCTCTATCTTTTTCACTTTGAGCTCTGGCACCTCTACAAATCCCTACTTCCCTCTGCAAAGGGACTTTCTATTTACTTTATGCAATTTTTATTTTTACTTGAGTCTCCATCTTCACTTGTAAAGCACCAACTAAGGGGCACTATGATCATACTTGAGCATTGGGTGTAGCTAATATGCATGCGAGTGTGTTTCATGAATGGATCAATGATTGAGCATAATGGGTTAGGGATAACTTGCTTTAGTGTTGATATTTTGAAAGACGTGGTTGCTTGTTGATATGCTTGAGTATTAGAGTCCTCATTTAAAAACGAGACTATTGCTTTGAACCATATAAAAGTCCAAATGTCCATGCTACAAAGAAAAGAATATGTGATGAATATGTTAGGTAGCATTCCACATCAAAAATTCTGTTTTTATCACTTACCTACTCAAGGACGAGCAGGAAATAAGCTTGGGGATGCTGATACGTATCCAACGTATCTATAATTTTTGATTGTTCCATGTTGTTATATTATCATTCTTGGATGTTTTACAATCATTTTATATCATTTTTGGGACTAACCTATTGACATAGTGCCAAGTGCCAGTTGTTGTTTTCTGCTTGTTTTTTACATCACAGGAAATCAATACCAAACGGAGTCCAAACGCAGCAAAACTTTTTGTGGATTTTTTCTGGACCAGAAGACACCTGTTGGGGCAAGAAAGTACCTGAGGGGAGCTCTGAGGGGAGTACAACCCACCAGGGCACGCCACGGGGCCCAGGCGCGCCCAGGTGGGTTGTGCCCACCTCGGTGGCCTCCCGCACCGCCTCTTTGCTCTATAAATACCCCAATATTCCAGAAAGCCTAGGGGAGACGACGAAAATCAAGTTCAGCCGTCGCAAGTTCCAGAACCACCAGATCCAATCTAGACACCATCACGGAGGGGTTCATCATCCTCATTGGTGCCTCTCCGATGATGCGTGAGTAGTGCATTGTAGACCTACGGGTCCGTAGTTAGTAGCTAGATGGCTTCCTCTCTCTCTTTTAATTCTGAATACAATGGTCTCTTGGAGATCTATTTGATGTAACTCTTTTTGTGGTGTGTTTGTTGGGATCCGATGAACTTTGAGTTTATGATCAGATCTATGTTTTTATCCATGAAAGTTATTTGAGTCTTTTGATATCTTATATGCATGATTACTTATAGCCTCGTATTTATTCTTCGAATATTTGGTTTAGTTAGGCCAACTAGATTGATTTTTCTTGCCATGGGAAGAGGTGCTTTGTGATGGGTTTGATCTTACGGTGCTTGATCCTAGTGACAGAAGGGGAACCGACACGAATGTATCGTTGCAATTAAGGATAACAAGATGAGGTCTATTTCTACATAAATAGATCTTGTCTACATCATGTCATCGTTCTTATTGCATTACTCCGTTTCTCCATGAACTTAATACACTAGATGCATACTGGATAGCGGTCGATGTGTGGAGTAATAGTAGTAGATGCAGGCAGGAGTCGGTCTACTAATCTTGGACATGATGCCTATATAATGATCATTGCCTGGATATTGTCATGATTATTTGAAGTTCTATCAATTTCCCAACAGTAATTTGTTTACCTGTCGTATGTTATTTTTCTCGAGAGAAGCCACTAGTGAAATCTATGGCCCCCGGGTCTCTTCTTTATTATATTTGCCTTCACGATCTATTTTTATTTGCTTTTATTTCCAGATCTATTAATCCAAAAATACAAAAATACCTTGCTGCAATTTTTATTTATTTATTTTATCTCGCGTTCCCGCGAGATCTATTTATCCAATCTACTACAATTTTACCTATCTTTTTACCCGGAGGGATTGACAACCCCTCTCTTACGTCGGGTTGCAAGTATTTGTTCTTTTTGTGCAGGAGCTGTTTACGTGGTGTTGTGTGGTTCTCCTACTGGTTCGATAACCTTGGTCTCATCACTGAGGGAAATACCTACCGTAGGTGTGCTGCATCATACCTTGCTCTTTGGGGAAATACCGACGTAGTTCAAGCCGCATTAGGGAGGTACCAAATTAATCCAGGAGCGGATCATTGGACAGCGGTAAAGAATATCCTAAAGTACCTGAAAAGGACCAATGATATGTTTCTCGGTTATGGAGTTGATAAAGAGTTCGTCGTAAAGGGTTACATCAATGCAAGCTTTGACACTGATCCAAATGACTCTGAGTAGCAATTAGCTAGAGTAGCTCCATGTAGAGCATTGTAGACATAGAAATTTGTAAAAACATACAAACCTGAATGTGGTAGATTGAGTAAACCTCTCTCACAAGAAAAACATGATCACACCTTAGAACTCATTGGGTGTTAATCATATGGCGATGTGAACTAGATTATTGACTCTAGTTCAAGTGGGAGATTGTTGGAAATATGCCCTAGAGGCAATAATAAAGTGGCTATTATTATATTTACTTCATCATGATAAATGTTTATTATTCATGCTATAATTGTATTGACCGAAAACTTAAATACATGTGTGGATACATAAACAAATAACGTGTCCCTAGTAAGCCTCTACTAGACTAGGTCGTTGATAAAGAGATGGTTAAGGTTTCCTAACCATAGACATGTGTTGTCACTTGACAACGGGATCACATCATTAGGAGAATGATGTGATGGACAAGACCCATCCATTAGCTTAGCATATGATCGTTTAGTTTATTGCTATAGCTTTCTTAATGTCAAATACATATTTTTCCTTCGACCATGAGATCATGTAACTCCTGGATATCGAACGTCACTGTCACATCCTGATTTTCATGCCACTACACTTAAGCTAACAATCATGATAAAATACGGTCTGACAAAAACTTTTGAGTGTTTTGGACCTTGCCTTGATTGGTTTTTGTCTGTTGCTTGCAAGTGCTCTAAAAATAAAATAAATCCTCGAACTCTTATACTCCTTCTCCTTGATCCAAAACTTCTGCCCAATGATCATGCCATGTGTGTAGGTCATAAAAATAATTTCTTGTAAAAATATTTTGGCCAAAAAGTATTTTCTAAATTTAGTTTTCCAAAAACCCCTGAATTGAGGTTTGCACTGCAAGTACTTAATTAAGGGCAGTAAAAATCTTTCCAAAAATATATTTGACTCCTATTAGATATAGGATACCCAGAAACCATAAAAATATGATTTTAAAAATTATTTTACTATTTTATTTAAAAACTTTTTCTTAAGGCCAGAAATGGTCTTTAATAGGTTAAAATTATTTTAATGCTTTAAAAATATTTGTAAAAATTTAGGGAAACTCAGGGGACATATATTGTCCATATATAAGAGTTTCAACACATGGTCATGTTCAAAATATTGGTCAAATACCTCAGAAACCCTTTCTGGATATTTCAAGTTTTTGAAATATTTACAAAGGAAATATTCTCCAAAAAATTCCAAGAAAATTCTGGCATGTCACATATGACATGTTTCATGATCTTGACAAGTATCATGTCATGGACAATAGTATAACCCCATGAAACCCTCTCAAAACCATATCTGTCCATTTTGAAGTTTGAGCAACTTTACATTGCCAAACATGTACAAATGCTCTCAAATCTTGTGTACATGCTCAACTGGTCTAATCATTCATCTAGACCAAATGGCTCAAGTTGGAGAACAAGTTAACTTGATCAAAGAGCCCCAAAACCCTCTCTGACCAGAACCAAATTTGAACAATTCTACATTACCAACTTTCTCTCCTTGATTCCAACTTTTGTGAGCAGGATCACATGACCAAATGAGGCCACCACACCTAGTGGTGCATCAAGGAGAAGTGATTTGATCAACTAGATCTACACAAGTTCATTTCTGCCAAATTCTAGGGTTTACAAAAGTTGCATTGGCAACTTTGCCCAAATGAGCTCAAAATGGGAGGAAGGCCCTAATTACATGTGCCATTTCACCCTGTGGAGTCTCATGACAAATGGAAATCATCTACTTGCCCAAACCACCATCAAACACCTTCTGGCAGAAATTAAACATGCAAATTCCCGCCTCTTCCACTCATCTCCTTGAGCCCTGCTTTTTACCACAACCCATCCTAGTTCCCCTCTAGCACCTAGATGCTTTTCTGCCCGAGGAAGCAATGATGAAGGAGGGGAGAACCCCATTTTTCTTCTCTAGACAGCCACTTTTCCCTCCCTTTCTCGCCTCTCTCTCTCTCCTGGCAAGACCCAGGGCATCCAATGCCTTTTCCCCACATTGTTTACTCCCCTGTGCAGCCACTAGACACAAGTGGGCGCGTGAGGACGCGAGGAAAAGCCGCGGGTGCCGGCCATTTGCGCGCTCTGGAGCATGTCAGCGTGCTCCCGACCTATGATGCCGCGTCCCCCGACCACCTCGAGCCTCCCCCTCGCGCCAGTCGATGTGCCTCGACGTCCGCAACACGCCACCGCGCTAGCCCCCTCCTTTCCCCCTCTGTCTTGCCCATGCCGCGCGTGCCCAGAGCCGCCCGAGCCCGCCAATGCGTGTGCGAGCTCGTGGCTCCACCCGGAGCTCGCCCCGCTCCTCCTCTCTCTTCCTGGCACCCTACTCCACCCCCACTAACGCCGCAGACAAGTCCTCGCCCTCTCTCCTGGCCTCCCGAGCCGTTGCCGCGGCCACCCATGCGCCGCGTCCACTGTGAGCCGCGGGTCAACTACTTAAGGCCACCCCCGAGCCCCCTCTCTACTCCTTTGGCCCTCTCTCCCTCCCGTGCATCCCCTGGACCAACCCACACCTCTCCTCGTGCCCTCCATCCACCACCATGGCCGGAGCCTTGCCGTCAGCCTTCGCCTAAATCCGCGCCCACCATCCCTCCTCCTCCCCTCTAGACCGCGCTAGAGCACCTCCACCACCACCGCGAACCTCTCCCGTGCTTCTCCCTCTCCTTCCCATGGCCGTGTTGTCGAGTTCCACCACCATCGCCGGCCTCGCCGCTGCGGCCGATGATGTGCTCGCATCCGGCCACCCCCGTGGTCGTGGCGCACCTCGTCGGATGCGCTGCTCTCCCCTGAGCCCGCCGGTGTCCGGGCGTCATGGGAGGTGACCGGAGCCGGGAAGAAGCGGCAAGCCTTCGGCCCCGCCTCCTCTGCCTCCTTCATCGCCAGGGACGAGGGAGGCGACCCTGTGGTGGACCTGCAGGTCGGTGACTCCGTCGGCCGGGCCCCTCCGTTTAAGTGGAGGCGATTCCGCGAGGCCGCCGACATGGCCTCCCGGGCGGTGAGAGGCTGGGCAGGCCCAATGCGCTGCCCCGCTAAGTCTCGCCCGGTGCCTTCTGCCTCCCTAGATCCAGCCCATTTAGGTAAATTCCTTTTCTTTTTCTTTTTCTGTGGACTGGTAAAATCCATAGAATATTCATATTAAGTCCAAATTTGATGATTCAAATTTCTAGGGGTTCCACAAATCATGATCTATCACATGGTGCTATTTGCTTCATAAATATTTATCAAAACCCCAGTTTCCATTTCTGTGATGAACTTTAGAAAATCACAGAGAGATCAAATTTGATCCAAAT
This sequence comes from Aegilops bicornis, assembly GCA_021605145.1. NCBI lineage: Eukaryota > Viridiplantae > Streptophyta > Magnoliopsida > Poales > Poaceae > Aegilops > Aegilops bicornis. Next base: position 278,502,182 of record CM038674.1, read on the forward strand.
GCCATGATTCAAATTCCTAGATGTTTCTAAGTTCATAACTTAGTTTATGAACATTTTTCTTAATACTTTCTGTACCACATAAAACAATGAGCCATTTCTTCATATTTGTCAACTTTGCAAATTCATAGGAAATTCATTTGAACTCCAAATCCAGTGAAACCAACTCCTAGATGCTTCTAGAATCATGGTTTGTTAAATGGGTGCCTTTGCTCATTTTTCAAAAACATGTTCCTGTACACTTCTTGCAAATCCATAAACCCCTTGATTCCATCATATTGAAATGTTCAGAGATATCCTTGATCCAATTCCAATGAAACCACTCTGGTTATTTTTCATATAACCAGAGATGTCCTAGAAAAGTCAAATTAATATTTTTGGAGCACTTTTATTTTCTGCCTTCTTGTGTTGCTTATTATGATTGTTTCCGACGTTAGTTGACGAAGTAGACGGAGTACATGGAGAAGGACCAGAAGATTTCAAGACTCAGATGAACCAGGCAAGCAGCCCTTTGACCATGTCCATGAAACCCTTTTTATACATGTCATATATCACTTATTATTGTTGCATCGGAATCATGATGAGATGGTAAACCACGTTGGTTGGTTGCCTCTGTTACTTCCTCATTGATACTTGCATTGAGCATGACCCTACCTCCTTATGAGGGTTATGCCGGTGGGAGTAGATAGGATGCTAAAGTAGTTGCTACGCAAAAGGGACGGGAATATGCATGGTGATGGAGGCAAGTATGTTCCCAAAGACTTTTTGAAAACCCCGTCGGGTGCCACTATTGCCGAGGAGATGTTGAGCTAGGTAACCACTTGACAAAGAAGTGGTGTACCGGAGAAGGATATGTGAGTGTGGTTTCAAAAACGGATTGGTTTAAGTTGCGACCGTTATTCCAAGCTTACATGCGCAACCACTCTACCCTTATATGGGAAAGGGCATTATTAATTACCTAGGCCGATACTAGCTTGGAGCCCACATTAATAGTGACGGGGGAGAGTTGGTGCTCTCTCTCGGGAAGGGGTCGTGCCAGGTAGGGCGGCCAAGAACATTTTTATGGGGCACCGGACACACCGTTGGTACCCCGTGCCAGTGGTATGTGACGAATATGGGAGCGAGGCTCCACAATTTTAAGTTGTGAAATGTTGGGCACGGGGGTTACTACCAATCGAGTGGACTCCATGTTAGTGTCGTCTAGGGAAAGATAGTGATCGGGTGCTTACCCCGGGTACTTGAGGTATCGCGGGTCGTGGATGACACGGAAGTTCCTCGGATCTTGTGGGTAAAGTGTGCAACCTCTGCAGAGTGTAAAACTATTCGAATAGCCGTGTCCACGGTCAAGGACAGTTGGGTAACCGCTCTTGGGCTACGTCCATATGTTTACGAAACTTGGTGAGTATGTATGGACGAGTGGAGAGAACTACATGGGTCAAGTCCAAGGACTTGACATGATTGAGTTGGGTTGGTGCCCACTCCATTTATGTTGATATCTATAACTTGTCCTCAGGGATTACATGAATCCTCTTGATGCATGTTATGCAAGTTGTAGAACATGTCATTGCACTCAAAACTAGCTTTCTGCAAAAATTTACCTATATCATGCATTGTTGAATCTTGAACCAAAACATGGGTGTCTTGCGAGTACATTCAAAGTACTCATTGGCTTGCCACTGGTTATTTTATTGGCCAGGCATGAAAGAACATGATGTGATGAAGGACACGTTGGTGACGAACATGCGAGCTAGGACGCGTTCCCAGTCAGAATGCCTGTAGGGTTAAGGCAGATGGCATGGGTCCAAGTTATCGACGAAGATTTCCGCTGCAATGTTATACTCAAGACTTGACCATAATGGTCCTACTTGTGTAATACGGTATGTATGGATGTAAGCCTCTTGTTATTCAGCTTCTGTGTGTTCAGTGAGCATTGATCTCTGGGATCACTGTACATGTGCATTCGGTGATCACGACTTATGAGTCGGGGTCCCCACAGTCACAACTTAAATGGGTGATCATAAAGATTCTCTACAGGTATCTCTGAAGGTGTCTGTTGAGTTGGCATGGATCAACACTACTAGGGAAAAGCCTAGCAGCAGCGCGGTTTTGAGGCTATCAGTAGCGCGGGAAGCCGCGCTACCAATAAGGCGCTACAGCTAACTGTTAGTAGTAGCGCGGTCGGTACCCGCGCTACTACTATTGACTATGTTAGCAGCGCTTTTCCGGAACGCGCTACTATTAATTAGCTGTAGAGATTTCCTAGCCCTGCGCTACTGCTATATCTTTCATCATTTCCCCTGGCTTCCTACCCCATTTCAGCTTCAATAAACTGCAATTTCCAGGTACTACTAGGTATCAATTTCATAAAGCATTATCGGTACTAGGTAGTACTCCCTCGGTTCCAAATTACTCGTCGTGGTTTTAGTTCAAATTTGAACAAAAACCACGACGAGTAATTTGGAACGGAGGGAGTACTAGATAACAATTTCATATATACTCAACATGCATCATCAAGCAGTAGTAGGTGATATCAACGACGATCATCATATGTAGTTCTAGATGATATCGACAATGATCATCATATATAGTTCTACAAGATATCGACGACGATCATCATATGTAGTTCCAGATGATATAGCCACACACACATATGTAGTTCTAGATGATATCGATGACGATCATCATCCTCAAGCATGGGCGGTGGGTGTTCCTGGTAGTAATTAGGATGGCCTGTCCAACACGAAGATTCTTGCCAACGAGGAATGTCTTCCACCCAACCGAATTTAAGTATGTGCGACCGTCTGTGTCCATGCGGTAAGTACAGGTAGTGATGGTGCCCCTTGTGGTAAGGCGTAGTCCAGCTGAGTCTTCTTCATCAGGCTCGATACCACAACTCACAGATAGGTTCTTTGGCAATTTCTGAATAAGAAAAACATATCAATCAATAAATAGCCTCGCACATACTCTTGCAAATACATTTCTATTAAGTCTAGATTTCTACACTATCAAAATACACAGTACTACACATTTGTACTAATTAATCATGAATTCTACTAATAAGTATATATGGATTATCTACATTATTAATAGTTCCTTGGATTCTACACTAATAAGCATGTGATCAGACTCTACACAAAAGCATATCATCGACTAGATTCCACAAAGCATATCATTGGACTCTACACTAAGCATATCATCGGATTCACTAAGCATATCATCGGATTCACTAAGCATATCATTGGATAATTTGCATTTGTAAGTATAACAATAAAGCATATATATATCATCAAATTACTACAGTCAGTATAACATACCATTTCATGCCGATCGACCATGGTACTTGTCAGGTGGGTTACGAATGGCACCCCGACAAAGTCATCACATGGCGGAATTATGTCCCATAGGTTGCACACCTCCTCCTTGCTCAGCCTCATTCTTTGAGCTACGATGGCTTCATGAAGTAGGTTCTCATCATCTTCATCGAGTGGGTCCTCGTTATCTTCATCATCTTCGTCATATTTATCATCTTCCACCAGGTTGATATAAATGACAGCCAGCTTGGGTCTTTCTACTCTGAAGGAGAAGCTGATCAACTCACCACCTGTAAGACGCATGCGGGCGAGGAAAAGGGCCCATCCATCTCCTCCAATCTGTGACATATTGCGTCCTTTCTCGACCTCCATAGTGTACGGCCCCCAGGAGCCTCAAATGTCACAGTGTCTCCTGTCAGCTTGTTGAATTTCAACCTCACATTGCATGGGACGATCTGTGTAAAAAAAGCAAAATGACACAATGCAGTAATGCCAATACTAAAAATAAAATAGTTGTTACATTTCATCTAATTTCTTACCGCCGCATGACGAAAACTCGGCTGGAAGTAGATCTTAGAACAGCTTACCGGGTTGCAAGGCTCTTGGCCGACGACCTTGACTTGCACAGTCGACATAGTGGTGGTGGTGGTGGCGCCATTTTCCTAAAGCAATATGAGCAAAGGATTAACGATCCACTTCACAGGAAAGAAAAACAGTAGCATGTGATATTTTTGGTTCTTTCGCGAGAAGCAATTTGATGGACAATTATAATCCTATTGCCGAAAAAACCTTTTCACAAATATCTACCAAATCAGGGTACCACCTACCAAGACATTTCATCTAAGTTGGCCCCTATTGCCTAAGATAATTGGTTGAAAAAAACAAGTGGCAAATTTAACTAAATTGGCACCTGCATTTTTCCAAAAAATAACTTATTACAGAAAAACAAAAGCAACTAAATCAACTAGCCTACTAAATCTACTAAATCAACTGGCCTACTAAATCAACTAAGTCAACTAGCCTACTAAATCAACTAAATCAACTAGCCTACTAAATCAACTAGCATACTAAGTCAACTAAATCAAAATGTTCTAAATCAACTAAATCAACTAGCCTACTAAATCAAAATGTAGCAGGGAGGATGGGTTGTGGATGGAGGAGGGAGGAGGGAGAAGGAGGGGCGACTCGAGGAGGATGAAGAGAGGAGGACGTAGGAGGAAGACGGAGCGAGGAGGGGCCAGCCGGCGGCGAGTGGAGGGAGGATGGAGGAGGAGGCCGGTGCCGAGTCCAGCGAGGAGGAGGAGGTGACGGCCGCGCAGATTGGAGGAGGGGCGACGGGGGAGGACCGACGCGGGGGGTTGAGGGGGAGATCGAGTGAGTGTGAGTGTGAGTGGATCGAATAGAGGAGAGTGGGGGTGGGAGATGGAATGGCTTAGCACTAGCGCGCTATAGCAAAAGGCGCTACTGCTAAACGACCTAGCATTAGCTCCTTTCACAAGAACGCGCTACTGCTATGTGTGAGCATGTAAAAATAGACATAAAAAATACATTGATCATCAATGATCTTTTTGTGTACAATCTGATTTGTCAATATGAGTCCTCACCAGTTTAGGAACTGGTGAAGACTCATATTGCGGCCACAAATTCTACACATAGAGTTCAATGAAGATCAAGTGCTTGTGAAAGTTTGAGAAGTAACATATTTAAGGTGGTACAAACTCTCTTCACGGAGCGAGGTGGGACTAAATTTTTGTAGTAAACTTAGCAAAGAGCGGTTATTGTGTAAATGCGTTGCTGCTATGATCCGTAGCAGCAGCGCTCTTCATGTTAACGCACTGCTGCTAGAACTATCCTCGTGGCGGCGTCGTGGCAATTATAGCAGTAGCGCGTCTTAGAGCGGGCACGCTACTGATACATTTACTTCGGCAGCGAGTATTGTGCGCGCGCGCGCTACTGCTACTTAGCAGCAGCGCCTTATTTTAAAGCGCGCTGCTGGTAAGATTCTGTGTATAGGCTTTTCCCTAGTAGTGCAAGATTGGGATTTATCACTCCGTGTATCGGAGAGGTATCTCCGGGCCTTCTTAGTAATAAAACATCACAAGAAGCTTACAAGAAAAGTGACTAAGGAGTTAGTTACGAGAGGATTGAGGGGGTCCGTGATTAGGGGGTCCTCGGGTGTCCGGGCTATTTGATATTGGCCGGACTGATGGGCCGTGAAGATACAAGCTGAAGACTTTCCCCCATGTCTGGGTAGGACTCCCCTATGCATGGATGGCAAGATTGGTGTCCAGATATGTTATTTCCTTCTCTTACCAACCGACTCTGTACAACCCTTGTTCCTTCCGGTGTGTATATAAACCGGAGGGTTTAGTCCGTAGAGGCTATAAGAATTCTCATAGGCTAGACAGCTAGGGTTTAGCCATTACGATCTCATGGTAGATCAATTCTTGTAACCCCTATATTCTTCAAATACAATCAAGCAGGACGCTGGGTTTTACCTCCATTAAGAGGGCCTGAACCTGGGTACACATTGTGTCCCACTTGTCCCTTGTTACCATCAATCCTCAGACGCTCATATCGGGACCCCCTGCCCGAGATCAGCCGGTTTTGACACCGACATTGGTGCTTTCATTGAGGGTTCCGTTGTGTCGTCAGCAGAAGGATCGATGGCTCAACTTGTCATCGACGATGATGCTTTTTCCAGGGGGACTTTTCTCCCAGTTCAATTCTTTCTGTTTGGCGGCTTTGCTCTGCGTGCCAATTCAACTGGTCACCTCGAGAAGATCGATAGCTACACCCCTGGTCATCAGATCAGGTTTGGAAACTTCAATTACACCGCTGATATCCGAGGAGACTTGATTTTCGAAGGGTTCTCGGCCTCGCCTGCCCCTCCTCGTCTACATGAAGGAAGCCCGTCGGATCCACCATCAGATTCTGCTCAAGGATCGACCATACCGGCCTTAAATCCACAGCGAGCCACTCTGTCCGAAGACGGGAGGATAAACCCCGCCGGACTCTTCCCTATTACGGAGCTATTTGTTAGAGACCCAGATGTGACCACTCTGTCAGCGGGCCCGGAGTCCAATAGGACCCTCCCTGTCATTGGGAAGCCAAACTCATCCCTGGATGTCAACTCCGAACTCTCGAGGTCTACGTCTAGTGAGCTCGGTCAAGTGGTGATTCCCGGACCCAGCTTTGCAGGTCCTCAGTCACCTATCTAGCTTTCGCTCCCAAACAAGGCGCTGGACCTAATGCAATCTCTCGCCATTATGGAAGTGTCACTTCCAGACTATGCCCAGCCTAAACTAGGGACTGAGAACGGGGAATTTTACGTCCCACCCACCACCCACTTAGTAGCCATTGTTGAGGACCTAACCGACATGCTAGACTATGCCTCCGAAGACATCGATGGTATGGACGACGATGTCGGAGCCGAACCAGGCCAAAACCCGCCTATCATCGGGCGTTGGACGACCACTTCTACATACGACGTGTACATGGTGGATACGCCCAAGAAGAAGGATGACGATGGCACTCAAGATTCGATCGAGGACAAGCCCGCCGAGGCACCACCAAAGCGCCAACGCCAGCGGTGCCGCTCACAATTGCGTCGGGAAAAAGAAAGTAATACCGGCACCGGAGATAACAACACTCCGGATAATGACGATGAAAGGATCGAGAATAGGTGTCTAGAGGGGGGGAGTGACTAGACCCTCAACAAAGAAAAGTAGCAGTTTTTAATTTCTTCAAGTTAAGGTGGAGTTTTAGCACAAGTTTAAACATTCACAATACATTTCAAGCAAGCATGCCAAGAGTATATGAGCAGCAGAAAGTAAAGCATTCAAGTTGCAAGAAAGTAAAGGGATGGGATTGGAGTATGCAAACGCAATTGGAGACACGGAGATTTTTGGCGTGGTTCTCATAGGTGGTGCTATCATACATCCACGTTGGTGGAGACTTCAACCCACGAAGGGTAACGGTTGCGTGAGTCCACGGAGGGCTCGACCCATGAAGGGTCCACGAATAAGCAACCTTGTCTATCCCACCATGTCCATCGCCCATGAAGGACTTGCCCTTACAAACTCCTTGGTTCAACTCCTTGCCCTTACAAACTCCTTGGTTCAACTCCACAATCTTGACGGAGGCTCCCAAGTGACACCTAACCAATATAGGAGACACGACTTGCCCTTACAAACTCCTTGGTTCAACTCCACAATCTTGACGGAGGCTCCCAACCAATATAGGAGACACGACTTGCCCTTACAAACTCCTTGGTTCAAACTCCTTGGTAGATCTTCACGAAGTAGGCGATCTCCTTGCCCTTACAAACTCCTTGGTTCAACTCCACAATCTTGATGGAGGCTCCCAAGTGACACCTAACCAATATAGGAGACACGACTCTCCAAAAGGTAATAGATGGTGTGTTGATGATGAACTCCTTGCTCTTGTGCTTCAAAGGATAGTCTCCCCAACACTCAACTCTCTCATAGATTTGGATATGGTGGAAAGATGATTTGAGTGGAAAGCAACTTGGGGAAGGCTAGAGATTAAGATTCTTGTGGTTGGATTGGAATATCTTGGTTTCAACACATGAGTAGGTGGTTCTCTCTCAGAAAATGAATGATGGAAGTGTAGGCACGTAATGATGGATCTCTCCATGAATGCAGGATGGGTGGAGGGGTATATATAGCCTCCACACAAGATCTAACCGTTACACACAATTTAACAAACTCGGTGGGACCGAATAATGAAACTCGTTCAGACCGATTCAGTTCAAAATGAGAACGCTAAGCTTTTCGGTGGGACCGACATGATCAACTCAGTGGGACTGATGTGCTAGGGTTAGGGTAAAACCTCAACTCAGTTTGACCGATTACACAAACTCGATGAGACCGATTTTGCTAATGAGCAAACAGAGAGAGCAAACTCGGTGGGACCACGCATATTTCGGTGGGACGAAATAATTGAAACATGCAACAGACAGTTTGCAAGCCCATCTCGGTGAGACCGAATTGATTAGGGTTTCGGGCAGTGGCTATGTCAAGTGAACTCGGTGGCGCCGGATAGATCAAATCGGTGGGGCCAAGTTTGACTTTAGGTTTAGGACATATATGGAAATGAGAAAGTGGTTGAGGGCTTTGGAGCATATCACTAAGCACTTTGAGCAAGCAAGCCATTAAGCAACAACTCATCCCTTTTAATAGTATTGGCTTTTCCTATGGACACAATGTGGTCTAGGACCACTAAAATGAGAATGTAGAGTCTTGAGCTTTTGCCAATGTTTGTCCTTAGCATCTTGAAGGGGTTCCACATCCTCTTGTCCATGCCACTCCGCTGTTGAACTCATCTAAAATATACTAGATAAAAATATTAGTCCAACAAGAGATATATTGACATTAATTACCAAAATAATCCAGGGAGCACTTGCGCTTTCAATCTCCCCCTTTTTGGTAATTGATGACAACATACATGAAAGCTTTGGAAAGACATGTAACATGCATAGGCTCCTCCTACATGCATGCAATCATGTAAATATGGAATGTAAGAGCATGTGAATACATAAGCATGTCAAAGCAAGCAATGAGTTACATGTATCTTGGCTATATGCATCAGAGCAAATGATGTGAATGTAGGAAATGTACCTTCATGCTCATGATTGCTTCTTGCAAACAATATGTACAAGAGCAAGAAATCATCATGTACATGGATGTGATGCATATACTTACCTTGCGGTCTTGAGCTGGCTTTGGAAAAGGTGAACCTGAGTAAACAAGGTTAGATAACGCATGAACACCCTCTTGGACAAAGCAATTTGATAAACCACAAGAGTACCAAGATTGGGATGAGATGTAGAGAGTGAGTACTATGTACTCTATTGGATATAGACATGTCCCCAAATAGTAAAGATATGCAACGAATTCAAAGATTTCCTTCCCTTAGATGTCTTTCTCCCCCCGAATCTTACATTGGATAATGGGAGAAGATAGGGAAAAAGAAAATCAGAGCAAAATCAATCATAACAAACATACTAACATGTCTTTCCCCTCTTGAAGACATGTGACTTCTCTCCTCTATGGATAATAAGCATCTAGAGAAGATTAAGGTGTGCATTCTCTCTTATGTGATAAGACTTGATGTGCTCTCTCTCCCCCCCTTTGAGATCAATTTCCAAGAACGGATCTTCTGAAGCATGAGTCAAGTAGGTTTGGTCCTTGAGTCTCATTACAAAGCAACATGTAATATAAGATGCCAGTAGAGGACAAGAGTCATTGAGTGGAGTTGGAATAAATATGCATGATGCAAATGGCAAACTGTTTGCTCAAAATTGAAATCGGTAACACCGAGTCTTTTTATTCGTGGCACCGAGTTGTTTTCGTTTTAGCCGAAGGAAACAAGCCGGTGAGGCCGAATTCAACACAGAGAAAAAACAATTGTCATCTCAGCTCACTAGGAAAATAAGATCTCACCAAGATTTGCAATGAATTGGATGCAGGGAATGCAGAACATAACAAAGAAAAGAAATATAGATGAAGGTTTTTTTATTAAAGGGAAAAACAAAACAAACATGCAAGAGATAAATGCAAGAACACAGAAAAACACTAGAGAACTTCATCTAGAATTGGTCGGCGACAAAGTCGCCGACGTGCTAACAAGCGGTTAGACTCACGCTTGTTCCTCTCCATCTCTAACATGAACTCTGCCAACGAAGACTGGTCGGGAGGATCCTCATCCCTACCATCTTCGTGGTTCCGGCTACGAGCAACAGAACTTCGGTTAACCGGCACATCCTGAAGAATGAAACCAAGGAAACAAGGATCGATTCAGCATCAACTATAGGATGCAGAAGGTAGCACAAGAAATTAGTATCTCTCGAACTCCTAGGACAATTCCAGCAGCATAACGGCAGTAAAATGCTCAAAATGAGACATCCTGCAAACAATGGGGTAGTACCATACTCAACATCATCACTCGAGGTTCTGTGATAGTACTAAACAAACTACACCGGAAGTACTAGAGAACTGGAATATGACTCTGATCAACCAATCCTATGAGGCTACAGAGTAGTAACACGTGATCCTGATAGACAGAAGAGAAAGCCTAGTTCCTAAACCCCGTAGGAAAGATAGGATGACTCAGATCAGAAGGGTATGAGATACAAGGAGTAAAAAGAGCCTTACGTTCCCTTCCACAATCAATTCCCTTACATAACTAAAGAATTCTAGACTCAACTTTGACCAGGATGACTTGCTAATCCTACAGGCAGTCAGGCTCTGATACCAAAGCTGTCAGGACCCCGATTCTAGGCCACACCGATCTAGCATGTAGCACCTCATATCACTTTGCGGCCTCACGCACGGTATTCCCATGGGTGTCGCCTTACCATGCCCGGGACCGTTTGCGCCTTTTGGCACATGTATATGATAGTGTTGCTAGCATCCGTATGACAAGGAACCCGGGCTGACATGGCTAGTCGTGAACCCAAAGTGGCACTAACTTACTGTGACAGACATACATGACCCATCAACGAACGTGTCGGTCATCAGCAAGTGAACCCGGGCTGTAGCAACTGGGCTAGAAGGACTCCGGTAAACCGGGCTGTAGCAGGCTAACAGGACTCCGGTAGACACCGCGTGACATTTCCCGAAGGGACAGACACATGAACAAAGAAGGACACATGCCGGCCAGCCTAAGTGTTCCGGAGCAGTAGCAAGCTACCAGGGCTCAGTGGAAGCACTAGGAGACATTTCCTGGTAAGAGAGGCTACTAAGGATAAACAACTAGATAGTCAGATCCCACACATAGCAATACACATTACACGTACGCATAACATGCAAGTATGTGCTGTACAACATGGCATCACAAAGATAACTCAACAACTTATATAGATAAAGGCTCGGAAGATCCACATAGCATTTAATACAAACAGGGTCTCATGACCCATCATTCGAAAGCATACAAGCAACGGAAGCATTACATGTCCGAGTACGCATAACTACAAAAGAAAAAAGGCTGAGAAGCCCAACTATCTACAACATTCGATCAAGATCGTAGCTGAGGTACAAGCTACTTGTCAAGTCCATGTAAACTAGTAAGACCAAGTCTCCACCGCAAAAACATAAATAAAGCAACATGAGTACGAAGGTACTCAAAGAAGAATTACATCAGATCCTATCATACATGCATTTGTATCAAGAGGGTAATGTGGGGTTTAGTTGCAGCAAGCCAGCTTTGACTCAGTGGCTATCCTGTTCTACGACTACGAGAAACTTCTTTGAGGTGAGATGGCGCACACGAGTCCACTAATCACCACACAATACACCACTATGGATTCATCCCCGTCTCCCTACGAGAAGGCCATCCATAGCACTCACATTTCTCTTGAGCATTTTATAGTATCCACCTCAAGTTGTCTATGTACCATGTAAGCATCCAAGAAGTTCATAAATCATGGACACGGCTATTCGAATAGAACATGTTAACCCTGCAGGGGTGTACTTCTTCACACACGCTCTCGCCACTTACCGCCATGTACACGTCATGTACCTCGGCAACCTTCAAGCGGAAGCCTGGCGAAGGGAGTCGGCCACGACCTAACTAACCACACAAGACTCTAGTCCAGATTTATCGCCTATTCGGGTTCCATCCGCAAGGAGATTCGGCCGAGGTGTCGCTCACGGCCCCAAACCATGTGTGCAGGGTTCCCAAGCCCACCTCGCCGGATGGATCTACACTTGGTACTTTTTGCCACTTGTGCCTAGTCTGTCCCAAGCCCACCTGGCTGGGTGCCACTTAGTGGACTACTAACACTACCTACAAACACCAGAAACTATTTGCGACTCCTGGACAGAGGCCAAGTCGTTTAATAAGTTGAGAGGGGTCGAGTTACCGTAACCCAATGGGTGGTAGTATCTAGTCATTGGACAACATACACAGAACTCAGTGCTTAAGGATGGTTCCAGTGAGACAACCCACCATGTACTCCTACATGGCCTCTCACCGCTACCTTTACCAAATCGTGTTCACACACTTCACTCTCAGCATCAGAACATAGAGCACTGCACTCCAATTCATTCCCAATGAATCAGACCTGACACATTCTAAGCAATAGCAAACATGGCATGGTAGGAACACAACAATGGCTCAATCAACTCCTACACATGCTAGTGGATTTCAACTATTTACTGTGGCAATGACAGGTCATGCAGAGGAATGGGTTCAACTATCGCAGCATAAAGTAGCAGTTGAATCGTTGTTGTCCTAATGCAATAAAAGAGAGCAGGAGCGAGAGAGTGGGATTGTACCGGAATGAACAAGGGGGTTTGCTTGCCTGGTAGATCAACAAGGAAGGCACTGCTCCTCAGGACAGTACTGAACGGCAGTCTCCGGAGCAGGACCTATCGAGAAGGAACGGTGTCGGCAATCAATATACAACCATATGCAACAATATGATGCATGATCATGGCATGTAGATGTGATGTTGTTTGAGCTAATGCAGCTAGGTTTCATTTGGATGAAGTCCATTTGAACCAAGAATTCAAATGCAACTCCAAGTTAAGTCCTTATAAATGCCATTTATATGTTTTCACCTATACAGCAAGTATAAGTTGGTTTATCATGCATGAAACTGGTACAGATGGATAGATTGAATTTTTCTGATAATTTTTCATATATAAATTCTTTCAATCTGAGCTACGGTTGAATTTCTATGAATTTTAGAAGTTTATATCATTTTCTGGATTTTCCTGATTTATTTTAAAACCAGAAAATGATATATTGCGTCAGCCCTACGTCATGCTTGCGTCAGCAAGTCAACAGCACTGACTGGGTCAAACCTGACGCGGGGTCCACACATTAGTGTCATAGTTAATTAACAGAGGTTAATTAAACACCCTAACTAAAAATTATTCAGGGCCGGGCCCCACCTGTCATTGACCCACACGGGTCAAATCCAGTCAATCGGGGTTAGACCCGTCAATCCCGTGGCGTTTAGCCTCCGGGCGAGGCCGAACGCGGTGGAGGGTTTCGGGATCGTCGCCCGGCGACCATTTAGGCGGCGGAGACCACCTACGCTGAAGCCTGTGCTCGCGCATCGATGGGACACGCCGGAGGCCGTGGGATGGTCGGAGCTCACTTTGGAGCGAGCTGCCGGGCGGCCGGAGTTCGGTGGCATGCGGTTTTGGTACTACGGGGCACGGCAGGGGCTGCGAGCGGTGCGTTTGGCTCCTGGGGCTGCAACGAATTCAGTGAGGCGCTCGGGAGCTAGCTGCGGTGTCTCTGGCCACGGCGGCGACATGATCGGCGACGAGGAGCTACGGCCATGGAGGGGAACGGAGCCGAGCGCAAAAAATGAGGGGAGAAGAGGGGTTCGCAGAGGAGCTCACGGCAAGGCCTCCGGTGATCTCAGCGCGCTCGGGGACGGCTTGGAGGCGACGGAATGTCGGTGGCGATCTCCGGCGGCCGATGATGAAGACGACGGCGGTGACGGCTCCACGGGCGTCCGGCGATGCGTGGCTTGACGGAGAGGACGAGGACGACGGCGCGGAGCTATTGGACTTGTCGGGGAGGCGAGGCCGTGGCGGTGGGTGCGGCAACGTCGTGCGGTGGCGACGGCAACGCTCGGGCGCGGTGAGAGAGAGCGAGGGAGAGGAGGGGCGGCCACGGGAGAGAGAGGGAGAGGTGCGGGGCGGCGCGTGGCGTCGCCACGCAGCATCCAGAGCGACGGGGAGGGGGGGAGGACAGGCAGGCAGGAGGTGGCCGAACGCGTGCGTGCGCGTCGCGGGCACATGTCCCTGTCCTCCTGGCGGGAGGTGGAGGACGACTGGCACTGGCCAGTCGGCTGGGCCGGCCTGTTGGGCCACTGGGCTGCCAGGCTGCAGGTAAGCACAGGTAAGCATTTTTCCATTTTTGTTTTCTTTTCTATTTTCTGGCATTTGTTTCTGATTTAGTAGAATACTAAGCCAATTTATTTTCTTCTGAAAATTATTGTAGGAACTAATTTGATTATTCCAAAGCCCCACAGTAAAATCAGAATTATTGGACATATATAATATATAATATATATATATATCCAATGCAAATAATTATTGCATTAATTCCAAATGGCCAAAATAAATATTTATGAGTTCCTAAAAATATTGGCTTGAATTTTACCTCTGACCAATATTTTCAGAGAGCAACATGAACATTTTCTTGAACCTTTTTGGAGCAACTTTTATCTGGGTTATTTCTAGAAATGATTTCTGAGGGTTTCACAAATCCCCATTTCAAATTTAAATGAAATTTAAACATGATGCACACATGACTAGCTAGTCTAGGTCATACCAGAACTAGGGATGTGATAACTCGCCCCCACTTGAAAGAATCTCATCCCGAGATTCAGGGGTCGATGAAAAGAAGGTGGGGTACTCCAGTCGAAGACGATCTTCTCGCTCCCAGGTAGCTTCTCTCTCAGAGTGATGAGACCACTGAACCTTGAGAAACTTGATGTTCTGACGTCAGGTAACACGCTCTTCTTGATCAAGAATGCGAACATGGTACTCTCGATATGTGAGGTTATCTTGGAGATCAAGCATTTCATGGTCCACTCCACGGATGGGATCCGAGAAGCAACGCCTGAGTTGAGAGACGTGGAAGACATCATGCACTCTGGAAAGATGTGGGGGTAGTTCCAACTAGTAGGCAACCTCTCCTCGTTTGGCGAGAATGCGAAAAGGACCAATGTAACGAGGATCCAACTTGCCCTTGATACTGAAACGATGGGTACCCTTTAGAGGAGTAACCCGAAGGTAAGCCTTGTTGCCAACTTCATAAGCCACTTCCTTATGACGACGGTCATACTGGCTCTTTTGACGAGATTGGGCTGTTTTCAAATTCTCACGAATGATGCGAACTTGCTCTTCTGCCTCGTGGATCATATCCAGTCCAAAGAATTGTCTTTCACCGGTTTCTGACCAGTTCAAAGGTGTTCGACATTTTCGTTCATAGAGAATCTCGAAAGGAGCTTTCTTGAGACTGGATTGGTAGCTATTGTTATAAGCAAACTCGACGAATGGAAGGCACTTCTCCCAATCCATACCGAATGAGATAACACAAGCTCTAAGCATGTCTTCGAGAATTTGGTTGACCCTTTCCACCTGACCACTTGACTGAGGGTGGAAAGCGGTACTGAAGGAAAGATGGGTGCCCATGGCAGTTTGGAAACTCTCCTTAAATGAGAAGTGAAAAGACTACCACGGTCTGAATTGATCTCTAGTGGAACACCACGAAGTGAAACTATTCGAGAGATATATAAGTCAATGAGCTGACTAGCGGTGATATTCTCTCGAATGGTAGGAAGTGAGCCACTTTGGAAAGACGATCAATGACTATGAAGATAGCATTATTCCCTCTCTTGGTCCTGGGAAAGCCGGTGATGAAGTCCATACCAACTTTATCCCATTTCCACACAGGAATAGCTAAACGCTGAAGGGTGCCAGCAGGCCTTTGATGTTCTGCCTTAACGCGACGAAAAACGTCACAGTTAGCAATGAACTCAGCAATCTCTCTCTTCATCCTAGTCCACCAGAACCTCTGGCGTAGGTCCTGATACATCTTAGTACTACCGGGATGAATCGTGAGAGGAGATTCATGCGCCTCCTTAAGGATCAGTTATCGAAGATGCTCCTTCTTGGGAACCAGCAGGCGGTTTCCGAAGAAAACAACACCTCGATCGTCCAATAAGAAACTAATGTTTCTCTTGATTCGGGTAATCCCCGTATCATGCTTCTGGGCTTCTATGATATGATCCACAAGAGTAGGTTTCGCCACCAAGGTAGAAAGGAATCCGTGAGGAGCAATGTGAAGATTAAGCTTACAGAATTCTTCATGGAGAAGTGGTTGAGCCTGCTGCAACATGAGATTGTTGCAATAGGATTTACAGCTTAGCGCATCAGCCATGATATTTCCCTTGCCTGGGGTGTAGGTAATACCTAAGTCGTAATCTGAGATCAACTCCAACCAACGTCTTTGCCTAAGGTTCAAATCTGGTTGGGTGAAGATATACTTGAGACTCTGGTGGTCGGTGTAAATCTCGCAACATTTACCAAGAAGGTAATGTCGACATGTCTTAAGTGCATAGACTACGGCTGCAAGCTCTAGATCATGTGTAGGATAATTCTCCTCATGTGGATGCAACTATCGAGATGCATAGGCAATCACATGATGATCTTGCATAAGAATGCAACCTAGTCCCTCGTGTGAGGCGCCGCAAGAGATAACAAAGTCCTTAGTGAAATCCGGTGGCACAAGTATGGGAGCAGAAGTCAGGCGTCTTTCCAGTTCCTGAAAACTGTACTCACACTGTGGGGACCACTCAAACTTTTTATCTTTCTTGAGAAGTTCCGTGAGAGATTTGGCCACTTTGGAGAAGTTCTCAACGAAGTGGCGACAATAACTTGCTAGACCAAGGAAACTCCTAACTTGTTTAACTGTTTCAGGTGGAGTCCAATCAAGAACGGCCTGAACTCTTTCGGGATTGACAGCGATGCCCTTACCAGAGATCGCGTGGCCCAGGTAGGTCACTTCTGGCAACCAAAATTCGCACTTGGAGAACTTGGCATAAAGGCGGTGCTCTCTGAGTTTCTCTAACACAAGTCTAAGATGTTCGGCATGCTCTTCCTCGTTCATCGAGTAAATAAGGATATCATCGAGGTAAACCATGACGAACTTATCTAAGTACTCCATGAAGATCGAGTTCATCAAGCGGGAGAATGTAGCTGGAGCATTGGTTAGACCAAAGGACATGACGGTGTACTCGTCCTGACCATAACGAGTGACAAAAGCCGTTTTAGGAATGTCCCCATTTCTAATCTTGATTTGATGGTAGCCTAACCTCAAACCCATCTTGGAAAAGACTGAGGATCCAGCGAGCTGATCATACAGGTCATTGATCCTGGGGAGCGGATAATTGTTCTTTATCGTGACCAAATTAACGGGACGATAATCTACAACCATCCGGTCCATACCATCCTTCTTCTTGACAAAGAGAACGGGGCAAGCCCAGGGAGAAGAACTAGGACAGATGAAACCCTTTTGCAAGGACTCATCGAGTTGTTTCTAAAGCTCAGCTAGTTCTAAGGGTGCCATCTTGTAAGGTCTCCTAGAGATTGGAGCAGTTCCTGGGATAAGATCTATGACGAACTCTACATCTCTATCAGGTGGAACACCTGGCAGTTCCTCTGGAAAGACATCCGGAAAGTCACGAACTACCGGGATATCTTCAAGGTCTGGAAGAGGGTTGGCATTAAGGGAATATAGTTGACGCCTTGCAATTCTAGTGGAGACAGTGACTATCTTGCCAGATGGGTGTGTAAGCTGAACAGACCTGGTGTAACAATCAATCTTGGCATGATGAGCTGTCATCCAGTCCATACCCAAGATGATGTTAATATCCGAAGACTTGAGAGATATCAAAGAGGCAAGGAATACAAGTCTGTCAACAAGGATTTCATTGCCATAACTTATCTTAGAAGTTTGCCATTTGGATCCAGGAGTTTGAATGAGTAGCGGGGAGGGCATATCACAAAATGACATGTCGTGCAAGTAGGCATAGCTTTATCTTAGAAGTTTGCCATTTGGATCCAGGAGTTTGAATGAGTAGCGGGGAGGGCATATCACAAAATGACATGTCGTGTAAGCAGACATAGCTTTCAGAAATGAAGGAATGAGATGCTCCAGTATCGAATAGAACCGAAGCTGGATGACAGTTGACAAGGAGTGTACCAAGAACGACATCTGGATCATCATGAGCGTCTTTAGCTGAGACGTGATGCACACGTCCATGTTTAGTGGGAGCTGACTTGACACTGATTATCTTGCGTGATGGCTTACTACCACAGCCAACAGACTTCTCGGGCTGGGGTGGAGCAACACTGGTCTGAGTGCAAATACGGGCAATGTGGCCTGGCTCTCCGCACTTGTAACAAATCTTGGAGGTAGGACGTGGACCCGCATTGGCAGGTGGTCCACCAATAGGCCTGGGTGGTGCATATAAGTGAACCGGGTGAGGCGCCACATAATATGGCGTCGGTGTGTAGCCGGGTGGAAGAGCAGAGTTCGGAACCCAAATCCGGCGCTTCTGAGAACTAGAACCGGAGGAAGAAACCAAATCGCGGGTGTGCTTACGAGACTCCTCGTAGGTGAGCTGAGCTGTCTCCGCATTAATGGCCTTGTTCACAAGAGCCTGGAATGTATTACAATGGTGCAAGTGGAGATCACGACGCAACTTGGGGTTGAGACCCTTCCGAAACCTAGCCTGCTTCTTGGCATCCGTAGACACCTCTTCTGAAGCATAGTAGACAATGTTCTCAAACTCTCTGCTGTAAGGATCAACAACCATCTTACTCTGGGTGAAACTACAGAACTCTTCTCTCTTGCGATCGATGAGGGCTTCAGGAATGTGATGCTCGCGAAAAACCTCCGTGAAATCTCTCCAGGTAGGAATCTGACCAGCTGGAAGCATAGCCTCATAGTTTTGCCACCAAAGACTAGCAGGACCTTCCAGGTGATATGCAGCATAAGTGACCTTGACACTTTTAGCTACGTTCGCAGAATGCAGCTTGTGTGTGATACTACAGAGCCAGTCATCTGCATCGAGTGGTTCAATGGAATGATGAAAGGTGGGTGGTTTCATAACAATGAAATCATGGATGGTCGCTGACTCTTTGCACTGGGGTGCGGTGTTCTCCTCGATACGTGCTAACAAGCGGTTAGACTCATGTTTGTTCCTCGCCATCTCTAACATGAACTCTGCCAAGGAAGACTGGTCGGGAGGATCCTCATCCCTACCATCTCCGTGGTTCCGGCTACGAGCAACAGAACTTCGGTTAACCGGCAACATCCTGAAGAACAAAACCAAGGAAACAAGGATGTATTCAGCATCAACTATAGGATGCAGAAGGTAGCACAAGAAATTAGTATCTCTCGAACTCCTATGGCAATTTCGGCAGCATAACGGCAGTAAAATGCTCAAAATGAGACATCCTGCAAACAATGGGGTAGTACCATACTCAACATCATCACTCGATGTTCTGTGATAGTACTAAACAAACTACACCGGAAGTACTAGAGAACTGGAATATGACTCTGATCAACCAATCCTATGAGGCTACATAGTAGTAACACGTGATCCTGATAGACAGAAGAGAAAGCCTAGTTCCTAAACCCCATAGGAAAGATAGGATGACTCAGATCAGAAGGACAAGAGATATAAGGAGTAAAAAGAGCCTTACGTTCCCTTCCACAATCAATTCCCTTACATAACTAAAGAATTTCTAGACTCAACTTCGACCAGGATGGCTTGGTAATCCTACAGGCAGTCAGGCTCTGATACCAAAGCTGTCAGGACCCCGATTCTATGCCACACCGATCTAGCATGTAACACCTCATATCACTTTGCGGCTCACGCACGGTATTCCCACAGGTGTCGCCTTACCATGCCCGGGACCGTTTGTGCCTTTTGGCACACGTATATGATAGTGTCGCTAGCATCCATATGACAAGGAACCCGGGCTGACATGGCTAGTCATGAACCCAAAGTGGCACTAACTTACGAGGATGTACATACATGACCCATCAACGAACGTGTCGGTCATCAGCAAGTGAACCCGGGCTGTAGCAACTGGGCTAGCAGGACTCCGGTAAACCGGGCTGTAGCAGGCTAACAGGACTCCGGTAGACACCGCGTGACATTTCCCCGAAGGGATAGACATAGGAACAAAGAAGGACACATGCCGGCCAGCCTAAGTGTTCCGGAGCAGTAGCAAGCTACCACGGCTCAGTGGAAGCACTAGGAGACATTTTCCGGTGAGAGAGGCTACTAAGGATAAACAACTAGATAGTCAGATCCCACACATAGCAATACACATTACACGTATGCATAACATGCAAGTATGTGCTGTACAACATGGCATCACAGCATAACTCAACAGCTCATATAGATAAAGGCTCAGAAGAGCCACATAGCATTTAATACAAACAGGGGTCTCATGACCCATCATTCAGAGCATACAAGGAACGGAAGCATTACATGTCTGAGTACAGACAACTACAAAAGAAAAAGGCTGAGAAGCCCAACTATCTACAACATCTGATCAAGATCATAGCAAAGGTACAAGCTACTTGTCGAAGTCCATGTAAACTAGTAAGACCGAAGTCTCCGCCGCAAAAACATAAATAAAGCAACATGAGTACAAAGGTACTCAGCAAGACTTACATCAGATCCTATCATACATGCATTTGTATCAAGAGGGTAATGTGGGGTTTAGTTGCAGCAAGCCAGCTTTGACTCAGTGGCTATCCTGTTCTACGACTACGAGAAACTTCTTTGAGGTGAGATGGCACACACGAGTCCACTAATCACCACACAATACACCACTATGGATTCATCCCCGTCTCCCTACGAGAAGGCCATCCATAGCACTCACACTTGTCTTGAGCATTTTATAGTATCCACTTCAAGTTGTCTATGTACCATGTAAGCATCCAAGATGTCCATAACCGCGGACCCGGCTATTCGAATAGATCATGTTAACCCTGCAGGGGTGTACTTCTTCACACACGCTCTCGCCACTTACCGCCATGTACACGTCATGTACCTCGGCAACCTTAAAGCGGAAGCCTGGCGAAGGGAGTCGGCCATGCCCTAACTAACCACACAAGACTTTAGTCCAGATTTATCGCCTATTCGGGTTCCATCCACAAGGAGATCTGGCCGAGGTGTCGCTCACGGCCCCAAACGATGTGTGTAGGGTTCCCAAGCCCACCTCGCCGGAAGGATCTACGCTTGGTATACCATGCCACTTGTGCCTAGTCTGTCCCAAGCCCACCTGTCCGGGTGCCACTTGGTAGACTACTAACACTACCTACAAACACCAGAAACTATTTGCGACTCCTGGACAGAGGCCAAGTCGGTTAATAAGTCGAGAGGGGTTGAGTTACCGGAACCCAATGTGTGGTAGTATCTAGTCATTGGACAACATACGTAACTTCGTGCTTAAGGACGGTTCCAGTGAGACAACCCACCATGTACTCCTACATGGCCTCTCACCGCTACCTTTACCAAATCGTGTTCACACACTTCACTCTCAGCATCAGAACGTAGAGCACTGCACTCCAATTCATTCCCAATGAATCAGACTTGACACACTCTAAGCAATAGCAAGCATGGCATGGTAGGAAGACAACAATGGCTCAATCAACTCCAACACATGCTAGTGGATTTCAACTATTTACTGTGGCAATGACAGGTCATGCAGAGGAATGGGTTTAACTACCGCAGCATAAAGTAGCAGTTGAATCTTTGTTGTCCTAATGCAATAAAAGAGAGCAGGAGCGAGAGAGTGGGATTGTATCAGAATGAACAAGGGGGGTTTGCTTGCCTGGTAGATCAACAAGGAAGGCACTGCTCCTCAGACAGGTACTCTGGAACGGTCTCCGGAGCAGGACCTATCGAGAAGGAACGGTGTCGGCAATCAATATACAACCATATGCAACAATATGATGCATGATCATGGCATGTAGATGTGATGTTGTTTGAGCTAATGCAACTAGCTTTCATTTGGATGAAGTCCATTTGAACCAAGAATTCGAATGCAACTCCAAGTTAAGTCCTTATAAATGCCATTTATATGTTTTCACCTATACAGCAAGTATAAGTTTGTTTATCATGCATGAAACATGTACAGATGGATAGATTGAATTTTTCTGATAATTTTTCATATATAAATTATTTCAATCTGAGCTACGGTTCAATTTCTATGAATTTTAGAAGTTTTATATCATTTTCTGGATTTTCCTAATTTATTTTAAAACTAGAAAATGATATATTGCGTCAGCAATGCGTCATGCTTGCGTCAGCAAGTCAATAGCGCTGACTGGGTCAAACCTGACGCGGGGTCCACACGTCAGTGTCATAGTTAATTAACAGAGGTTAATTAAACAACCTAACTAAAAATGATTCAGGGCCGGGCCCCACCTGCCATTGACCCACACGGGTCAAATTTGGGTCAACCGGGGGGTTAGACTCGGTCAATCCCGCCGGCGTTTAGCCGCCGGCGAGGACGAACGCGGCGGAGGGCTCGGGATCGTCGCTCCGGCGACCATTTAGGCGGCGGAGACCACCTACGTGAAGCCTAGGCTCGCGCGCATCCAGTGGGACACGCCGGAGGCCGTGGGATGGTCGGAGCTCGCCGGAGCAGAGCTCGCGGCGGCGGCCGGAGTTCGGTGGCATGCGGTTTTGGTACTACGGGGCACGATAGGGGCTGCGAGCGGGTGCGTTTGGCTCCTGGGGCTGCAACGAATTCAGTGACGCGCTCGGGAGCGAGCTGCGGTGGCTCTGGCCACGGTGGCCACATGATCGGCGGCGAGGAGCTACGGCCATGGCGTGGAACGGAGCTGGAGCGTGCAAAAACGAGGGGGAGAAGAGGGGTTCGGTAGAGGAGCTCACGGCGAGGCCTTCGGTGATCTCAGCGCGCTCAGGGACGGCTTGGAGGCGACGGAATGTCGATGGCGATCTCCGGTGGCCGATGATGAAGACGACGGCGGTGACGGCTCCACGGGCGTCCAGCGACGCGTGGCTTGACGGAGAGGACGAGGACAACGACACGGAGCTGTTGGACTTGTCGGGGAGGCGAGGCCGTGGCGGTGGGCGCGGCAACGGCATGCGGTCGCGACGACAACGCTCGGGCGCGGTGAGAGAGAGCGAGGGACAGGAGGGGAGGACACGGGAGAGAGAGGGAGAGGTGCGGGGCGGCGCATGGCATCGCGCGGGGCATCCAGAGCGAGAGGGGGGAGGACAGGCAGGCAGGAGATGGCCGGACGCGTGCGTGCATGCTGCGGGCACACGTCCCTGTCCTCCTGGCGGGAGGTGGAGGACGACGGGCACTGGCCAGTCGGCTGGGCCGGCCTGTTGGGCCACTGGGCTGCAAGGCTGCAGGTAAGCACAGGTAAGCATTTTTTCCATTTTTGTTTTCTTTTCTATTTTTTGGCATTTGTTTCTGATTTAGTGGAATACTAAACCAATTTATTTTCTTCTGAAAATTATTGTAGGAACTAATTGGATTATTCCAAAGCCCCACAGTAAAATAAGAATTATTGGACATATATAATATATATAACATATATATATATATATATCGAATGCAAATAATTATTGCATTAATTCCCAATGGCCAAAATAAATATTTATGAGTTCCTAAAAATATTGGCTTGAATTTTACCTCTGACCAATATTTTCAGAGAGCAACATGAACATTTTCTTGAACCTTTTTGGAGCAACTTTTATCTGGGTTATTTCCAGAAATGATTTATGAGGGTTTCACAAATCCCCATTTTAAATTTAAATGAAATTTAAACATGATGCACACATGACTAGCTCGGATGTGACAATGTTGCTCGGGATTGTGAGCGATCTTAATAGCACTTTCGTTGTCACAAAGCAATGGAACATGTTTCACATATATCCCATAAACTTTAAGAGTTTGGGTCATCCAAAGTAATTGAGCACAAAATGAACCGGCGACAATATATTCCGCTTCAGCGGTCGATAAGGATACCGAGTTTTGTTTCTTGAAGGACCAATACACAAGAGATCTACCAAGAAATTGACATGTACCTGAAGTGGACTTTCTATCAACCTTGTCACCGGCATAGTCCGAGTCGAAGTAGCCAACAAGGTAAAAAGAAACCTCTTAGGATACCAAATGCCAAAATTTGGTGTATGAATTAAGTATCTCACTATCCTTTTCATAGCCTTAAGATGAAATTCTTTGGGAGCCGCTTGATATCGTGCACACATGCACACACTTAGCATAATATCAGGACGGGAGGAACATAGATATAACAATGAACCAATCATAGAGCGGTAAACCGTTTGGTCAACCGGTTTGCCATCCTTAGTCAAGTCAAGATGTCCACTAGTAGGCATGGCAGTTTTCATACCTTTGCTTTCTTGCATGTTGAACTTCTTGAATAAGTCCTTTGTATACTTTGTTTGAGACACAAAGGTACCTTCCTTAGTTTGCTTGATTTGCAAACCAAGAAAGAACTTGAGTTCATACATCATAGACATCTCAAACTTCTTCGACATTAGCTTTCCAAACTTTTCACTAAAATGAGGGTTAGTCGAACCAAATATGATATCATCAACATAAATTTGGCCCACAAATAATTCACCATTAACCCTTTTAGTAAAAACAGTAGAATCAAATTTTCCAATATCAAAGCCTTTCTCAATAAGGAACTTGGTCAAGCATTTATACCACGCTGTAGGAGCTTGTTTAAGACCATAAAGAGCTTTGTAAAGTTTGTAAATGTGGTCGGGTTTCTTAGGATTAACAAAGCCGGGAGGTTGTTTAACATAAACTTCCTCCTCAGTTTCACCATTTAGAAAAGCACTTTTAATGTCCATTTGGTACAATGTTATATCATGATGATTGGCATAAGCAAGTAAGATGTGTATGGACTCAAGTCTAGCAACAGGGCATATGTCTGAGAATAGTCCATAACTTCGACTTGAGTATATCCTTGGGCGACGAGACGTGCCTTGTTGTGTACTACTTGTCCATATTCATCTTGCTTATTCCGAAACACCCGTTTGGTACCAATGATGTTGTGGTTGTTGTCGGGCTTCTCAACCAATGTCCACACTTGGTTCCTCTCAAAGTTCTGTAGCTCTTCATGCATGGCATTTATCCAATCCAGATCTTCCAATGCTTCTTCAACTTCCTTGTTTTCTTCATCTTGGCGTGTCCCACTTGTGGATGCCTCCGAGTCAACCTTGGTTCACCTTGTCATGAGGTAGAACCTTCCACTTGGACGGACAAGGTACTCTCCTTCACCTTCGTTGGGTGAATCTTGCCAATAGACAAGTCTTGGATTGGTTCCGAAGGGTCTTTGTCTCCTACATCAATTGGCAATTGCTCTACTTGCGAGCCGTTAGATTCATCAAACTTCACATCTACCGTCTCTTCAACCTTTCGGGTGAAATTGTTGTAGACACGGTAAGTGTGAGAGTTTGAGCCATATCCGAGTAGGAAACCCTCATGAGATTTAGGAGCAAATTTAGAACGACGATGCTTAGCAAGAATATAGCACTTTGAGCCGAATACTCAAAAGTATCCAACTTGGGTTTGTTATGGGTGAGAAGCTCGTATGCCGTCTTTCCGAGTAGCTTGTGAAGATATAGACGATTTGTGGCATGACAAGCTGTCACAACCGCTTCTGCCCAAAAGTGTTTTGGCGTCTTGTACTCATCAAGCATCGTTCTCGCTACCTCAATAAAAGTCCGGTTTTTCCTCTCAACAACTCCATTTTGTTGAGGCGTGTACGTAGCCGAGAACTCATGTGAAATCCCTTCTTCGTCAAGAAAGGTGTCCACATTTCCGTTCTTGAAGAACTCCGTTCCGTTGTCACTACGAACCTTCTTGATCTTCTCTTCAAATTGATTTTGGGTCTTCCTAGCGAAGTTCTTGAAGATCTTTTGGACCTGCGATTTATCATCAAGAAAGAACACCCACGTAAATCTTGAAAAATCATCAACTATGACTAAACGAAATGAGTTTCCACCAAGACTTTTATAGGCGTTTGGACCAAAGAGATCCATATGAAGTAGCTCGAGTGGTCTTCTCGTGGTCATGATGTTCTTCGCGGGGTGGCTTCCTCCAACCTGTGTTCCTGATTGACAAACCTTTGCACAATCTATCCTTGTCAAATAAAATGTCTTTTACTCCAAGGATATGATCACCTCTAATAAGCTTAGCAAGCTTTTGCATGCCCACATGACCTAACCTTCTATGCCACAGCCACCCTTTAGAAGATTTAGCAATTAAGCAAGTTCTAGGTTGAGCCTTTTTAGTGAAATCAACAATGTATAGATCACCTCTACGTATACCGGTAAAGGGCATTTTATGATTATCTCTTCGAAACACTTGGCAATCTACTTCAGTAAATAGGACATTGAATCCAAAGTTAGCTAGTCTAGATACGAAAAGTAAATTATAGCCAAGAGATTCAACGAGCATAACATTTTGGAT
Organism: Aegilops bicornis; assembly: GCA_021605145.1. NCBI lineage: Eukaryota > Viridiplantae > Streptophyta > Magnoliopsida > Poales > Poaceae > Aegilops > Aegilops bicornis. The sequence goes on from CM038674.1 coordinate 278,528,559, forward strand.
GGACCTATCATGTGAGATGGCCACCTTACCAAGGCCAACCACCTTACCCTTTGAGTTAACACCAAAAGTGATATATTTTCGAGGGCCGTTGTTTTCAGCAAGCTCACGAAACAAATTCTTGTCTCCGGTCAAGTGATCGGTACATCCACTATCAAGAACCCATTCCTTTCCTCCAGCCATGTAGCCGCAAAGATTAGACAAAAGACCAAAGTGTCTCATAGACTCATCGAGATCAAAGTCATCATCATCATCATCATCATCATCATCATCATCATCATCATCATAGTATCCATGTTCAACATCGTATTGTAATTGATCATTTCCTAGAGAGAGTTATTCATTAGATATATGATCTTGACAATGTGCATCTTTATGAATTCTAATGACTTCGAAAATGATGTTGCTAATGATTTCAACATCTCCTTTGGCACGCATAAGGTCACGAAGCTCAAATAGAAAATCACCAAACTTAGGATCATTGAAATTCATCTTACTTAAGGCATTTGACTTATGAAGAATCACATCTAGATTTTGCAAGGAATAGTTTGGAAATCGTTCCTCAAGAAATCTCCATATGGTGTAGGCATAATCAAGAGTAGGCAAGCAAAAATCAAGTTTCTATGCAAACCTCTAGTAATAAAATTGATAGTTCTAATGTTGCGGATCATGTCAAGAGAATCATCGGGAGTAGGATGCAAAGGATCAACAAGGCCCGCACAAGGGCTAGTAATGTACTTGTTCAAGTCATATTGATTGAAAATCTCAAGCATCTCATTTTTTCAAGCATGAAAGAATTCTCCATCAAGTATAGGCACTCTATGTCTAAAACTCTCCAACGTAGACTCATCCATCTTCTTCCAATGGTGATTAAACCAAAGCAATGGAGATCAAGGCTCGGATACCAACTGAAAGGATCGAGAAGAGGTGTCTAGAGGCGGGGGTGACTAGATCCTGAACAAAGAAAAGTAGCAGTTTTTAATTTCTTCAAGTTAAGGTGCAGTTTTAGCACAAGTTTAAACATTCACAATACATTTCAAGCAAGCATGGCAAGGGTATATGAGCAGCGGATAAAGCATGCAAGTTCCAAGAGAGTAAAGGGATGGGATTGGAGTATGCAAACGCAATTGGAGACACGGAGATTTTTGGCGTGGTTCCGATAGGTGGTGCTATCATACATCCATGTTGGTAGAGACTTCAACCCATGAAGGGTAACGGTTGCGCGAGTCCACGGAGGGCTCCACCCACGAAGGGTCCACGAAGAAGCAACCTTGTCTATCCCACTATGGCCATCGCCCACGAAGGACTTTCCTCACTTGGGTAGATCTCCACGAAGTAGGCGATCTCCTTGCCCTTACAAACTCCTTGGTTCAACTCCACAATCTTGATGGAGGCTCCCAAGTGACGGCTAACCAATCTAGGAGACACCACTCTCCAAAAGGTAATAGATGGTGTGTTGTTGATGAACTCCTTGCTCTTGTGCTTCAAATGATAGTCTCCCCAACACTTAACTCTCTCATAGATTTGGATATGGTGGAAAGATGATTTGAGTGGAAAGCAACTTGGGGACGACTAGAGATCAAGATTCTTGTGGTTGGATTGGAATATCTTGGTCTCAACACATGAGTAGGTGGTTCTCTCTTAGAAAATGAATGATTGAAGTGTAGGCATGTTCTAATGGCTCTCTCCACAAATGGAGGATGGGTGGAGGGGTATATATAGCCTACCCACAAAATCTAACCGTTACACACAATTTACCAAACTCGGTGGGACCGAATAGTGAAACTCGGTCAGACCGATTCAGTTCAAAATGTGAACGTTAGGCTTTTCGGTGGGACCGACATGATCAACTTGGTGGGACTGATGTGCTAGGGTTAGGGTATAACCTCAACTCGGTTTGACCGATTACACAAACTCGATGAGACCGATTTTGGTACTGAGCAAACAAAGAGTTGGTCAAGCAAACTCAGTGGGACCGACTGCATATTTTGGTGGGACCGAAATAACTGCAACAGGCAACAGAGAGTTGCAAGCCCATCTCGGTGAGATCGAATTGATTAGGGTTTCTGGTAGTGGCTATGCCTAGTGAACTCGGTGGCGCCGGATAGATCAAATTGGTGGGGCCGAGTTTGACTTTAGGTTTAGGACATATGTGGAAATGATAAAGTGGTTGAGGGCTTTGGAGCATATCACTAAGCACTTTGAGCAAACAAGCCATTAAGCAACACCTCATCCCCTTTTAATAGTATTGGCTTTTCCTATGGACTCAATGTGATCTTGGACCACTAAAATAAGAATGTAGAGTCTTGAGCTTTTGCCAATGTTTGTCCTTAGCATCTTCAAGGGGTTCCACATCCTCTTGTCCATGCCACTCCACTGTCGAACTCATATGAAATATACTTGATAAAAATATTAGTCCAACAAGAGATATGTTGACATTAATTACCAAAATCACCCAGGGAGCACGTGTGCTTTCAGCCGAAGACTCCGACCACCCCGTCGAGCCTATGTTCGAGCAGGATGAGTGGGAAGAGGGACAAGTCAACCCATATGAACTTGCCGATCATGAGGATTCAGAAGATAGTAACTATCTACCAGCCTCCGAGGAGGATTTTAGCCTCGTTTTTGAAGATTTTATCATACCAGAGGAACCCCTCGAACAAGAACGCTTCAAGCGACAGCTCATCGCCACTGCGAGGAGCCTGAAAAAGAAATAGCAACAGCTTCAAGCTCAACAGGATACACTCAACGATAGATGGACCAAGGTCTTGGCTGCCGAGGAATATGGTCTTGAGCGCACAACAAAGAGGTACCCAAAGCGCAGGTTCCTACCACAATTCGATGACGAGGCCCTTGAGCCAGTACTATCAAGATACAATCATGCTGATCAGCCGGACCGACCACCACGTGGACGGGACAAAGCGGCCAATTATGTTGATTACCAGCCCGCACAACCTCGCCGTATAGGAAAAGAGGCAGCGGCTTCGGGCTACACGTACAACTTACATCAGGACTTGGACAATAGAGTCGGCTAAACTAGTTCCATCTACGGATCAAGGGGACGTGCTACAACACGAAACGACGGCCATCAAGACTGGAACGACAAGCATAACCAAGTTCGGGCTGAGAACCAAACACGGATGTCATCCGAACTCCGTCGTGATGTTGCCCGATGTAGAGGCGTCGCACACCCCCTGTGCTTTACCGATGAGGTAATGCAACACCAGTTTCTGGAAGGGTTTAAACCCGTAAACATCGAGGCATACGATGGAACATCAGATCCCGCTGTATGGATTGAAGATTTTCTTCTCCACATTCACATGGCTCGCGGTGATGATCTCCATGCCATCAAATACCTCCTCCTAAAGGTAAAAGGACTAGCACCGCAGTGGTTGAATAGCCTCCCAGAGAACTCCATTGGCAGTTGGGAGGACTTGTAGGATGCCTTTCGAGACAACTTCCAAGGCACTTATGTCTGGCCACCAGACGCTGATGACCTTAGTCACATAGTCCAACAACCTGGAGAGTCAACCCGCAAACTCTGGACTCGGTTCTTAATTGAAAAGAACCAAATCGTCGACTGTCCAGACGCCAAAGCCTTAGCGGCCTTCAGCGTCCGCGACGAATGGCTTGCCCGACACCTCGGTCAGGGAAAGCCAGAAACTATGGCAGCTCCTACTGCACTCATGACCCGCTTCTGCGCGGGCGAAGATAGCTGGTTGGCTCGTAGAAGCAACAGCACCAGCGACCCCAACACCTCTGAGGCAGGGATGGCAATGGAAGGCCATGACGTAACAAAAACAAGCGTCGGAACAACAACGAAGAAACTGAGGATACAGCGGTAAACGCCGGATTCAGCGGCTCCAAACCTGGTCAGCGGAAGAAGCCATTCAAATTAAATAGAGACGGTCCATCCAACTTGGACAAAATACAAGATAAGCCTTGCCAGATTCATGGCACCCCTGACAAGCCTGCCAACCACACCAACAGAAACTGCTGGGTTTTTAAACAGGCCGGTAAATTAAATACCGAACACAAGGGGAAAGGGCCTCAAAGCAAGGACGAGGATGAGCCCCGCCCTCCGAACACAGGGGGACAAAAGAAGTTTCCCCCCGAGGTGAAAACAGTGAACATGATATATGTCACACATATTCCCAAAGAGGGAACGCAAGCGCGCACTAAGGGATGTCTACGCCGTAGAGCCTATCACCCCAAAATTCAACCCATGGTCAGCTTGTTCGATCGCCTTCGATCGCAGGGACCACCCAACTAGTATCCGTCATGGAGGTTCGGCGGCCCTGGTACTCGATCCCATCATCAATGGATACCATTTCACTAGAGTTCTTATGGACGGCGGCAGCAGTCTAAACCTGATCTATCAAGACACTATCCGTAAGATGGGTATTGACCCGTCAAGAATCAAGCCTAGTGATACTACCTTTAAAGGAGTGATACCCGGCGTGGAGGCCCGCTGGACAGGCTCCCTAACATTGGAAGTAGTCTTCAGTTTTCCGGACAACTTCCAAAGTGAAGACTTGATCTTCGATATTGTCCCTTTCTGCAGCGGTTATCATGCGCTGCTTGGACGAACTGCTTTCGCCCGCTTTAATGTAGTCCCACATTATGCTTACTTGAAACTCAAAATGCCCGGACTGTGCAGCGTTATCACAATCAATGGAAACATAGAGCGCTCCCTCCGTAGTGAGGAGCACACCGCGGCCCTTGCAGCCGAGGTACAGAACGGCCTTGACAAGCCGAACAACTGATCGGTCCCCTGACACCGCCAAGCGAGTTCGATCCATGCTACAGAACGACAGCTTGGCGGATCCAGCGCTTGAATAGTAGTTTAGCCTCCACCGATCGCCCCATAAGGTGGCGGCATACATACCGTGTGTGCATAATTACGCACTTAAAATACCTTGGGCAGCACCGGAGGCATACTGTAGAAAAGGTCTATATTGCGGCTTCACCCTATTCGGACCTTAACTTTCTTTCTCCTTTTTCTTTTTTATAACATGTTCATTCAAAACCTACCTACCCTACGGTCGTACAAGGGCTTTTTTCCTGGCCCCCTTTTTTCAGGCGAACATTGACTTTTCCTCTCAAAGAATTTTTCACCAAGGAGAAACGGCGCAGACGTGCGACAGGGTACCACTGGGATCTTCAAGACCATTGTTTTAGGCCCGGTGCAAAACTTCCCCTTGTGTAAACTCTCGGCATGTAAAATAGCATTGACATTCATGGCATTTCTTGTAATAGCACATCTCGACGTAATTACTAGGATATAAAGGAAAGAGTTGATCAGCACTTTCGTTCGGTACTGATTTATTTTGTCATCTGTATTCCCTCCTTACTTAAGACTACCACATGTTCTTTAGTCTGGTCTTAATATCGGGGGCTGTATTCGGCGCTGCCCGTTTTCAAGTCCGAACACCTATAGGGTACTCTTCGGCATCCCGAATATTGCACTATATGCATCGGCTCCGAATCATGTCTTTGGTCTATAGTTGGGTATCCCGGCTCCTGTGCTTACCACCTTATGTTCTGCTTGTTCGGCTAAGGTAGAAAAGGGAGAACTACTGCGATTGTATTTCTGGTTCGTCCAGTCAAGTACCTCAGTAGAGAAAGTCAAAAACTAACGGTCATGATACAACGAGAACTGGTCGGTGATTCGGTGACTTATTACAAATCAATAGTGATTTACTCCGTGCTATACGAGGGGTTGGTCTTTGTCTAGCCACGTGGAAAAGGCACCCTAGTTCGGATCGCCGCAGATGCACAAGGGGCTAGTCCTTAGCCCCACCGTCAAATCCTATGGCTAACTGAAAGAAATAAAGCCTTATAGTCTGATTGCCTTGTTCACCTCGAGGACACCTCCTTTACGGACCAAGACGTTGGATAAAGTGTGGTCACGCGCTACGCCGAACACCCCCGTAGCATCTATGTGGGGGCTGAAGCCGACGACTGGCAACTTTCAGAATTAAGCGGCCGCACAGGAGGAAAATGGCTCAGTATAAAAGGTGATAATATATTACAAGCCTGGGTTCACAAACATAGATTTTACATCCCAATTAAATCTACTCAAATATGACATCCTTCGAGCATTGGCCTCCTACTATTCAGGCCCCCGCCAGAACACCTTCGAAATATCTCTCCGGCTTGCGGTGGTCCTTGCCTTCGGGTAGGCCTATGATTGCCACGTCGGTGGCCTTCATTTTTTCCCAATGCATCTTGACACGGGCGAAGGCCATCCGAGCACCCTCTATGCACGTCGAGCGCTTCACATCATCACCTCGAGGCAGCGCGTCGACGAGCCGCCTCACCAAACCGAAGTAGCTACTGGGAATTGGTCGGATGGCCGAAGCCAAACTATTACATCCTTCATTGCCAAGCCGGCCACCCTATGCAGCTCCATCAGCTGCTTCAGCTGGTCGTTCAGGGGTGCCGGGTGCTCCGGCGCAAGATACTACGATCAGAACAACTTCTCGGTTGAGTTCCCCTCCTCGACTCGGAAGAACTGTGCGACATCGGCAGCACTCCTCGGAAGATCCGCAAACGCGTCTGGAGAACTCCACACTCGAGTGAGCAAAGCATATCTTTGACCTCCAAAAGTACTCTGCAGAAGAAAGGCCTTACCAGCCGCTATCTTCTTCATTTGACAGATCTCTTCACGAGCACTCTGGGACTCGACCCGCGCCTCTTTCCACTCCTGGAGGGCTTTGGCGAGTTCGGACGATTGGGCCGAGGTCTTCTCCTCCAAACCCTCGCACTTGAGGATGGCGTCCTTTAGCTCCTACTCGACTTCGGCCACCCGCGCTTCGTGTTGGCAGCGGGCGGCCTGCTCAGCTTTTAGTTCTGCAGCCGCTTTGTCAGCGGCTTCCTTATTCGCCTTCACCTCTTGTTGGGCACAGGCATGGGCGCCTTTGAGGGTCTCGACCTCGGCTGCCCCAAATATGCTCATAATCAAAGCATTATATGAGTTCATCTCTGAATATAACTATCACTTATGATATATGGCTAAACTTTTAAAACTATACACATACCTTGCGTGTCATCGAACCGCTTGTTAAAGCGGTCGATTTCTTCAGCGGCCAACTTAAGCTTCCGATTGAGTCCGGAAACTTCTGCAGCCTGAGCCGTTGCCACCAACAGGGACGCCTGTTATGGCAATAGAGAAGTATGTTAGCTTTCCCAAATTTCATATGGATCCTTTGTCCGGTTTCTTTTACACCGGACAGAGCCTCAGGGGCTACTCTCTATATACAGGTATATTCCTCTATATATGGAAAAGCGTTTAGAGCATTACGTCGCTCGAAGCCTGTCAGTAGGCTGGTAAAGGCTTCATTCAGTCCGCTCTTGGCAGACTGAACCTTCCCTACCACCAGACCCATCAGGGTGCGGTGCTCTTCCACGATGGAAGCACGTCACACTGCTTCCACTAGAGCTGTCGGCGCTTCCAGATTAGCGAAGGTCGTAGACGGATCTGATGCTCCTCCCCCCTCTTTTGAAGGGGGCTGCCCACTTGATTCTGGAGCTGCATTGGTCTCCGAAATTGTGTCTGGCTGGGCCCCGGACTGTTGGGGGTCCCCACCATCGGTTGTCATAGGGGTTGCCTCCCCTATATCTTCGGAGATTTAGGTATTAACCTCGAGGGCATTCTCGATAGCCTCGCTCGCCCCTCCACGTCCTAGAGAGGTCCTTCGGTACAACACCTCGGTGTCATCCATGGTGATAGGCGAGGAGGCTCGTGGCGGCGTCTCGCTCTCTACCATCTCGGGCAGCAGAGAGCTTCCCTCCAAAAATGGAGTGTTCGGAAGCTCGCACGGAGGGCTGAAAGGCACACAGCAAAATGGCTTATATAATAGAAAGGGGAACTGAAGATAAACAATAAGTATTTGAATACTTACAATTCGGCCAGGGGCTTCGCCCTGGGAGGCCTTTTGGGGACCAATTCGACATCTGAGTCCGAACTATCATGGGGGATTACCTTCCCCCTCTTAGGCGCCTCCCCCTTCGGGTCTTCAGAGGCCGCCCACTTCTTCTTCCTCCCCTTACAAGGGGAGTCGCTTTCCACCTCCTCCTCCTCTTCTTATTCCGAGTCTCCCTCACGGGAGGAGGGGGCTTCGGTCTCTCCGGACATAGCACCCGAAGGACCCTTGTGGCGGGGGTCATCCTTGGCCTCCTTGCCCTTCTTCTTCTTGGCCTTCTTCTTCGGCGCTTGATACCGCGTCGATACTAGCATCTTCGTTAGCTGGGGGTGGCCGGGTTCTCTGGCAGCGGCACCGGACAGTTGATCCGCTCCGCCTTCACCGTCCAGCCATGTACATGAAAAGGACAATGTAAATCTTCATCATCATTCGAAGCGTTGGTCAAAAAAAAGTCTTCGGAAGGGTTATGTTTACCACCGAGGCCGGATACTCGTTGTGGAGTCCGATGTCTTCTGTCTTCATCGGCCAATTCTTTTTGGCCTTGAAAAGCTGCTTCCATATGTCTTCGTGCATAGTTCCAAAGAACGCTTGTGGTCCGTGGTTCTTCCAGATTGAACTCCCACATAGGAGAGGCCCAGAATTGGCAGGGGAGGACACGGCAGAAGAGCATCACCTAAATCACGTTTTTGAGGCTGGTGTTTTTTACCCAACGCATTAAAGATGCGCTTTTGCAGCATCATCACTTCCGGTTGAGACCCCCAATCAAGGCCCTTGGCGGTCCATGAGGTGAGTCTCGTAGGGGGTACGGATCTGAAGTCAGGTGTGGCCTCCCACTTGACGTTGCGGGGTTCGGTGATGTAGAACCACTCCTGCTGCCACACCTTGACTGTTTCCACAAAGGCCCCCCTTTGGCCAGACGGCGTTGGGGAGCTTGCTTACCATAGCTCTGCCGCAGTCCGCATGCTGCCTGTTGACCACCTTCGGCTTCAGATTGAAGACCTTGAGCCATAGGCTGAAGTGTGGGGGGATGCGGAGAAGAGCCTCGCACACGATGATAAACGCTGATATGTGGATGAAGGAATTCGGGGCTAGATCATGGAAATCTAGCCCGTAATAGAACATGAGACACTGGACGAAGGGATGGAGGGGAAATCCTAGACCTCGGAGAAAATGGGGGATAAATACGACCCTTTCACTGGGCTCTGGAGTGGGGATGACTTGATCATTGGCAGGAAGCCTCTGCGCGATATCCACGGACAGATAGCCCGCGCCCCAGAGCTCCTTGACGTCCTTCTCGGTGACGGAGGAGGCCTCCCACTTGCCCTTGGAACCGGATCCAGACATGGCTGGGGAGGTTGGTGGCGGTGGGGAAGATTGAGATTTTGGGTCCTCGAGCTCAGATGAAGAAAAGGCAGTTGCTGGAAGAAGGCGTGGAGAAAAGGAGGAACCTTTACCTTCTTATAGGCGGTGAAATACCAAACACCCCCCTCTCGAGCCTTAAGTCTCTCCTGTTCCCAAAGAGATCATGTGAATGGCGCGGTTGGATTACCCAAAACCGTGTTGATGAGGATCCTGCAACGGGCGGGCACGATCTCTGTTTTTACAAGACGTGCCAATGAGGGCTATGCCTCGAAACGTGAAGTAGGCGTAAAAACGATTCAAAATGTTAAAGAGCCAGATGTGATGTTTCGCCGAAAAATTTGTCAGTAAAAGACATTGTTTTATTTGGATATCTTGCCTTCGTGGCAAAGGGTTGAATCAATTATACAGAGCCGGGTACAGTTCCTTTGTTCAGGGAATTGTCTTAAAGTGTTCAGGAGAAGGAAACCGCCTTGCAATGTCGGCGACAATCCGTGTGCCGAACACATCGTCATCGAAGACTGGTTCAGGGGCTACTGAGGGAGTCTTGGATTAGGGGGTCCTCGGGTGTCCGGGCTATTTGGTATGGGCCGGACTGATGGGCCATGAAGATACAAGCTGAAGACTTTTCCCCGTGTCCGGGTAGGACTCCCCTATGCGTGGATGGCAAGATTGGTGTCCGGATATGTTATTTCCTTCCCTTACCAATCGACTCTGTACAACCCTAGGCCCTTCCGGTGTGTATATAAACCAGAGGATTTAGTCCGTAGAGGCTATCAGAATTCTCATAGGCTAGACAGCTAGGGTTTAGCCATTAAAATCAAGGTCGATCAATTCTTGTAATCCCTATACTCATCAAATACAGTCAAGCAGGACGTAGGGTTTTACCTCCATTAAGAGGGCCAGAACTTGGGTAAACATTGTGCCCCACTTGTCCCTTGTTACCATCAATCCTCAGACGCACAGTTCGGGACCCCCTACCCGAGATCTGCCGGTTTTGACACCGACAATGATGTATTACGGAACGAGTAAAGAGATTTGCCAGTAACGAGATTGAACTAGGTATGGAGATACCAATGATCGAATCTCGGGCAAGTAACATACCGACAGGCAAAGAGAATTACGTATGTTGTCATAAAGCCTCGAACGATAAAGATCTTCGTAGAATATGTACGGACCAATATGGGCATCTAGGTCCCGCTATTGGTTATTGACCGGAGAAGCGTCTCGGTCATGTCTACATCATTCTCAAACCCGTAGGGTCCGCACGCTTAACGTTCATTGATGATATATTATTATATGAGTTATGTGAAATAGTGACCGAATGTTGTTTGGATTCCTGGGTGAGATCACGGACATGACGGCGGGCTCGGGAATGGTCCGGAGGTAAAGAATGATATATAGGACGATAGTATATGGTCTCCGGAAAGGTTTGGGAAAGTACCGGGTATTTATCGGATCACCGGAAGGGGTACTGGGAAGGCCACTAGGAGTTACTGGGCTTATTGGGCCAATGAGGGAAGCACACTGATACGTCTCCAATGTATCTATAATTTTTTATTGTTCTGTGCTATTATATTATCTATTTTGGATGTTTTATGTGCATTAATATGCTATTTGATATGATTTTTGGGACTAACCTATTAACCTAGAGCCTAGTGCCAGTTCCTGTTTTTTTTCCTTGTTTTAGAGATTTGTTGAAAAGGAATACCAAAGGGAGTCCAAACGGAATGAAACTTTTGTGATGATTTTCAGAAGACATCCAGAGGTCTTGGAGTGCACGTCAGGAAAGCCACGAGGCGGCCACAAGGTCGGGAGGTGCGTCCAGGGGGGTAGGGTGCGCCCCACCCTTGTGGACCCCTCGTGACTCCACCGACCTATTTCTTCCGCCTATATCTATTCTCAAATATCCCAAAACCTTCTAGGAGAGCCACAAAACCACTTTTCCACCGCCGCAACCTTCTGTACCCGTGAGATCCCATCTAGGGGACTTTTCTGGCGTCCTGCCAGAGGGGGATTGGATCATGGAGGGCTTGTACATCAACACCATTGCCTCTCCGATGAAGCGTGAGTAGTTTACCACATACATACGGGTCCATAGCTAGTAGCTAGGTGGCTTCTTGTCTCTCTTTGAATCTCAATACAAAGTTCTCCTCGATGTTCTTGGAGATCTATTCGATGTAATACTCTTTTGCGGTGTGTTTGCCGAGATCCGATGAATTGTGGATTTATGATCAGTTTATCTATGAATATTGTTTGAATCTCCTCTGAATCTTATATGCATGATTTGATATCTTTGCAAGTCTCTTCGAACTATCAATTTTGTTTGGCCCAATAGATTGGTTTTTCTTCCAATGGGAGAAGTGCTTAGCTTTGGGTTCAATCTTGCGGTGCTCGATCCTAGTGACAGAATGGGAACCGACACATATTGTATTGTTTCCGTCGAGTATAACAAGATGGGGTTTTCATCATATTGCTTGAGTTTATTCCGCTACATCCTGTCATCTTACTTAATGCATTACTCTGTTCTTATGAACTAAATACTCTAGATGCAGGCAAGAGTCGGTTGATGTGTGGAGTAATAGTAGTAGATGCAGGCAGGATTCGTTCTACTTGACACAGACATGATGCCTATATTCATGATCATTGCCTTAGATATCGTCATAACTTTGCTCTTTTCTAGCAATTGCTCGACAGTAATTTGTTCACCCACTAATATTTTTTATCTTGAGAGAAGTTTCTACTGAAACCTATGGCCCCTGGGTCTACTTTCCATCATATAAGTTTTCGATCTATAATTGTAGTTTCCTATTTACTTTCTTTGCAATCTTTAACTTTCCGTTCCATAAACCAAAAATACCAAAAATATAACTTTACTATTTATCCATCTCTATCAGATCTCACTTTGCAAATAACCGTGAAGGGATTGACAACCCCTTTATCGCGTTGGGTGCAAGTTGGTGTGTATTCGGGAGAGCTACAAGCCGAGACATACCAAGTACCCATCATAAACTCTCATCCCTCGCATTATATTATTTTCCATTTGCCTCTCATTTTCCTCTCCCCTACTTCTAAAATGATTTTCGAAAATATTAGCCTTTTCTTCGCCCCTCTTCAGTTCGTCTTCTTCGTTTGCTTTTTGTGTGCTCGTGTGTTTAAACGCTCGTTTAGCTCCTATGGCTAGTCCTTTTTCTGTTCCTTTGTCTCCTGACTTTGAAGTTCTTCACTTCAAACAAAGATAAGGAGAAAATTTGAAAGGTGATAGAGTCCTATCGTAATTGCACTATAGAGGGAGATTTCAAGATTCTACTTCGTAATTTTTATGTCGGGCTAAACATGTCCCATAGGCAACTCTTGGATTTCGCTGCAAAAGGGATTTTATTGAAATTGATCCCAACATTGCGTATGAGACTATAGAGGGAATAGTAGGAATACTACCCCCACAAAAAGGACTACATCATACTCAAGAAGGGACCCAAGTTTTTGAGAAACTATGCGAAGTAACAATTTTTTTGCAAAACTCTCTTGAACCTCTCAAAAATGTTAGCGGAAACCTTCAGCACATGAATATGTTAATCACTCTTTGCAATAAGCGGTTGGACGCTCTAGATCTAAAAATTTCCGAATATGAAGGAAACGCAAGGAACCTCCCGGATTCGAGCATAATTCCATTAAAAAGATAAAAGCCAAAGATGATAACACTTAGATCTATTCGTGTTTTATGCCTAGCTAAGGGCGTTAAACAATAGCGCTTGTTGGATGTGGCAACCCAATTTTATTTTTGTTTTTGCTTTTTAGGTTCTGTTTTGCATTAAATAATTCATCTAGCCTCTGATTAGATGTGGTTTTGTGTTTTAATTAGTGTTTGTGCCAAGTAAGACCTTTGGGATAGCTTACGGTAATAGTTGATTTGATCTTGCTGAAAAAATGAAACGTATGCGCTCAGTCCCATAATTTTTAAATATCACAGGAGCATCGAGAAATTCTGAATTTTTCATAGTAGATTTATATGCAAATTTCTTAGGTCTTCCTAATTTTTCAGGATTTTTCGAGTTAAAGAAGTATGCGAACTATCTAGATTACTATAGATTGTTCTGTTTTTGACAGATTCTGTTATTCGCGTGTTCTTTGCTTATTTTGATGCATCTATGGCTATTATCGGCGGGTATGAACCATGGAAAAGTTGGAATATAGTAGATATTACACAAATATAAATAAAGAATGAGTTCACAACAGTACCAAAAGTGGTGATTTATTTTCTTATACTAACGGAGCTTATGAGATTTTCTGTATAGTTTTGTGTTGTGAAGTTTTCAAGTTTTGGGTAAGGATTTGATGGACTATGGAATAAGGAGTGGCAAGAGCCTAAGCTTGGGGATGACCAAGGCACCCCAAGGTAATATTCAAGGATACCAAGAGCCTAAGCTTGGGGATGCCTCGGAAGGCATTCCCTCTTTTGTCTTCGTCTATCGGTAACTTTAATTGAGGCTATATTTTTATTCACCACATGATATGTGTTTTCCTTGGAGCGTCTTGTATGATTTGAGTATTTGCTTTTTAGTTTGCCACAATCATCCTTGCTGTACACCCCTTTTGAGAGAGACACGCATGAATTGTGATTTATTAGAATACTCTATGTGCTTCACTTATATCTTTTGAGCTAGGCAATTTTGCTCTAGTGCTTCACTTATATCTTTTAGAGCACAAATGTGGTGGTTTTATTTTATAGAAATTGATGAACTCTCGTACTTCACTTATATTATTTTGAGAGTCTTTAAAAACAGCATGGTAATTTGCTTTGGTTATAAAATTAGTCCTAATATGATAGGCATCCAAGAGGGATATAATAAAAACTTTCATATAAAGTGCATTGAATACTATGAGAAGTTTGATTCATTATGATTGTTTTGAGATATGAAGGTGGTGATATTAGAGTCATGCTAGTAAGTAGTTGTGAATTTGATAAATGCCTGTGTTTAGATTTGTGAGTCCGGTAGCATGCACGTATGGTGAATCGTTATGTAATGAAGGTTGAGCATGAGATATTTTTTTGATTGTCTTCCTTATGAGTGGCGGTCGGGGACGAGTGTGATAGCCTGGCTTAATAGGGATGATAGACTACTCATATCAATAAGGAATTCCTTATTTTCCAGAAGCCCATTCGGACAGAACTCCAAAGTTAAGCGTGCTCAGCTTGGAGTAATTTCTGGATGGGTGACCGACCGGGAAGTTGCTCCCGGGTGCGCACGAGTGAGGACAAATTGCACAGAAAATACTAGTATTGATCTGTGAGGCCAGTCTAGATCCCGCCAGGAGTAACGACCATCGACAGGTGTGTCTGGGGCGTTACAAGTTGGTATCAGAGCCGACCCTCATGGTTACACGGATGTTTTGCTCAGCTTGGAGTAATTTCAGGATGGGTGACCGACCGGGAAGTATCTCCCGGGTGCGCACGAGTGAGGACAAAGTGCGTAGAAAAGACTAGTATTAATCTGTGGGACCAGTCTAGATCCCGCAAGGAGTAACAACCACCGGCGGGTGTGTCCGGGGCGTTACAACGAGCGATGGTATTTTCCTACCAATATATCCCCTAGGAGCATGCGCGTAGTACTTTGTGTCGACGACTAATAGATTTTTGCAATAAGTATGTGAGTTCTTTATGACTAATGTTGAGTCCATGGATTATACGCACTCTCACCTTTCCGCCATTGCTAGCCTCTCATGTACCACGAAACTTTCGCCGGTACCATACACCCACCTTACACCTTCCTCAAAACAGCCACCATACATACCTATTATGGCATTTTCATAGCCATTCTGAGATATATTGCCATGCAACTTTCCACCGTTCCGTTTATAATGACGCGCATCATCATTGTCATATTGCTTTGCATGATCATGTAGTTGACATCGTATTTGTGGCAAAGCCACCATTCATCATTTTTAAACATGTCTTTCTTGGTTCATCGCACATCCCGCTACACCGCCAGAGGCATTCACATAGACTCATATTTTATTCTAGTATCGAGTTGTAATTTTTGATTTGTAAGTAAATAAAAGTGTGATCATCTTCATTATTAGAGCATTGTCCCATGTGAGGAAATAAAAATAAAAAAAAGAGAGAAAAGGCCAATTAAAAAAAGAGAAGGCCCAAAAAAAGAGAGAAAAAGAGAGGAGGGATAATGTTACTATCCTTTTGCCACACTTGTGCTTCAAAGTAGCACCATGAATTTCATGATAGAGAGTCTCCTATATTGTCACTTTCATATACTAGTGGGAATTTTTCATTATAGAACTTGGCTTGTATATTCCAACGGCGGGCTTCTCAAAATTCCCTAGGTCTATGATGTCTACTACGCAACCTTCTTCTTGTAGACGTTGTTGGGCCTCCAAGTGCAGAGGTTTGTAGGACATTAGCAAATTTCCCTCAAGTGGATGATATAAGGTTTATCAATCCGTGGGAGGCGTAGGTTGAAGATGGTCTCTCTCAAACAACCCTGCAACCAAATAACAAAGAGTCTCTTGTGTCCCCAACACACCCAATACAATGGTAAATTGTATAGGTGCACTAGTTCAGCGAAGAGATGGTGATAGAAGTGCAATATGGATGGTAGATATAGGTTTTTGTAATCTGAAAATATAAAAACAGCAAGGTAACTAATGATAAAAGTGAGCGTAAACGGTATTGCAATGCTAGGAAACAAGGTCTAGGGTTCATACTTTCACTAGTGAAAGTTCTCTCAACAATAATAACATAACTGGATCATATAACTATCCCTCAACATGTAACAAAGAGTCACTCCAAAGTCACTAATAGAGGAGAACAAACGAAGAGATTATGGTAGGGTACGAAACCACCTCAAAGTTATTCTTTCCAATCAATCTGTTGGGCTATTCCTATAAGTGTCACAAACAGCCCTAGAGTTCGTACTAGAATAACACCTTAAGACAAAAATCAACCAAAACCCTAATGTCACCTAGATACTCCAATGTCACCTCAA
This sequence comes from Aegilops bicornis, assembly GCA_021605145.1. NCBI lineage: Eukaryota > Viridiplantae > Streptophyta > Magnoliopsida > Poales > Poaceae > Aegilops > Aegilops bicornis. The sequence continues at coordinate 278,544,844 of CM038674.1, forward strand.
GTATCCATGGGTATGATTATACGATATGCATCACACAATCTCATATTCATATATTCAACCAACACATAGAACCTCCAAGAGTGCCCCAAAGTTTCTATCGGAGAATCAAGACGAAAACGTGTGCCAACCCCTATGCATAGGTTCATGGTAAAACCCGCAAGTTGATCACCAAAACATACATCAAGTGAATCACGTGATATCCCATTGTCACCACAGATACGCACGGCAAGACATATATCAAGTGTTCTCAAATCATTAAAGACTCAATCCGATAAGATAACTTCAAAGGGAAAACTCAATTCATTACAAGAGAGTAGAGGGGGAGGAGAAACATAAGATCCAACTATAATAGCAAAGCTCGCGATACATCAAGATCATCCCAAATCAAGAACACGAGAGAGAGGGATCAAACACATAGCTACTGGTACATACCCTCAGCCCCAAGGGTGAACTACTCCCTCCTCGTCATGGAGAGCGCCGGGATGATGAAGATGGCCACCGGTGAGGGTTCCCCCCTCCGGCAGGGTGCCGGAACGGGCTGCCGAGAGGTTTTTGGTGGCTACAGAGGCTTGCGGCGGCGGAACTCCAGATCTATTCTGTTCCCCGATGGTTTTAGGGTATATGGATATATATAGGCGGAAGAAATACGTCAGGGGAGCCACGAGGGGCCCATGAGGGTGGAGGGCGCGCCCAGGGGGGTGGGCGCCCCCCTACCTCGTGCCTCCCTCGTTGCTTTCTTGACGTGAACTCCAAGTCTCCCAGGTTGCTTTCCTTCCAAAAATAACTTCTCCAGAAGGTTTCATTCCGTTTCGACTCCGTTTGATATTCCTTTTCTTCGAAACACTGAAACAAGGGAAAAAACAGGAACTGGCACTGGGCTCTAGGTCAATAAGTTAGTCCCAAAAATAATATAAAAGTGTTTAATAAAGCCCATAAAACATCCAAGATGGATAATATAATAGCATGAATACTTCGTAAATTGTAGATACGTTGGAGACGTATCAGTCTTCATGAGCAAGCAAGTTGGATGCACACCCACTTAGTTTTCTTTTTTGAGCTTTCATAAACTTATAGCTATAGTGCATCTGTTGCATGGCAATCCCTGCTTACTCACATTGATATCTATTGATGGGCATCTCCATAGCCCGTTGATACACCTAGTTGATGTGAGACTATCTCCTTCTTTTTATCTTCTTCACAACCACCTTCTATACCACATATAGTGCTATGTCCATGGCTCATGCTCATGTATTGCGTGAAAGTTGTCAAAAGTATGAAACAATTGCTTGTCTTGTCATCGGGGTTGTGCATGATTTGAATATTTTGTGTGATGAAGATGGAGTATAGCCAAACTATATGATTTTGTAGGGATAAGCTTTCTTTGGCCATGTTATTTTGAGAAGACATAATTATTTTGTTAGTATGCTTGAAGTATTATTGTTTTTATGTCAATATTAAACTTTTGTTTTGAATCATACGGATCTGAACATTCATGCCACAATAAAGAGAATTACATGGATAAATATGTTAGGTAGCATTCCACATCAAAAATTATGTTTTTATCATTTACCTACTCGAGGACGAGCAAGAATTAAGCTTGGGGATGCCTTATACGTCTCCAACGTATCTATAATTTTGGATTGTTCCATGCTATTATATTATCTGTTTTGGATGTTTTATATGCATTAATATGCTATTTTATACGATTTTTGGGACTAACCTATTAACTTAGAGCCTAGTGCCAGTTCCTGTTTTCCCCCTTGTTTTAGTGTTTCAAAGAAAAGGAATACCAAACGGAATGAAACTTTCACGATGATTTTTCTTGGACCAGAAGACATCCAGAGGGCTTGGAGTGCACGTCAGGAAAGCCACGAGGCGACCACATGGTCGGGAGGCACGCCCAGGGTGCTAGGGCGCGCCCCCACCCTTGTGGGCCCCTTGTGACTCCACCAACCTATTTCTTCCGCCTATATATTCTCTAATATCCCAAAACCTTCCAGGAGAGGCACGAAACCACTTTTCCACCACCACAACCTTCTGTACCCGTGAGATCCCATCTAGGGGCCTTTTTCGGCGTCCTGTCGAAGGGGGATTCGATCATGGAGGGCTTCTACATCAACACCATTGCCTCTCTGATGAAGCGTGAGTAGTTTACCACACCTACAGGTCCATAGCTAGTACCTAGATGGTTTCCTCTCTCTCTTTGATTCTCAATACAAAGTTCTCCTCGATGTTCTTGGAGATCTATTCGATATAATACTCTTTTGCGGTGTGTTTGCCGAGATCTGATGAATTGTGGATTTATGATCAGCTTATCTATGAATATTATCTGAATATCCTCTAAATTCTTATATGCATGATTTGATATCTTTGCAGGTCTCTTCAAACTATCGATTTGGTTTGGCCAACTAGATTGGTTTTTCTTGCAATGGGAGAAGTGCTTAGCTTTGGGTTCACTCTTGCGGTGCTCGATACTAGTGATGAAGGGGAACCAAACGTATTGTATTGTTGCCATCCGGGATAACAAGATGGGGTTTTCCATAGTATTGCTTGAGTTTATCCGCTACATCATGTCATCTTACTTGTCGTTACTCTGTTCTTATGAACTTAATACTCTAGATGCAGGCAAGAGTCGGTCGATGTGTGGAGTAATAGTAGTAGATGCAGGAAGGAGTCGGTCTACTTGACACGGGCGTGATGCCTATATTCATGATCATTGCCTTAGATATCGTCATAACTTTTCTCTTTTCTATCAATTGATCGGCATTAATTTTTTCACCCACCATAATATTTTCTATCTTGAGAGAAGTCTCTAGTGAAACCTATTGCCCCCGGGTCTACTTTCCATCATATAAGTTTCCGATCTATAATTTAATTTCCTGTTTACTTTCTTTGCAATCTTTTACTTTCCGTTTCATAAACCAAAAATACCAAAAATATTACTTTGTTGTTTATCCATCTCTATCAGATCTCACTTTGCAAATAACCATGAAGGGATTGACAACCCCTTTATCGCGTTGGGTGCAAGTTGGTGTTTGTTTGGGCAGGTATTCGGTGGCTTGCGCGTTGTCTCCTACTGGAATGATACCTTGGTTCTCAAAACGGAGGGAAATACTTACTCTTCTTTGCTGCATCGCTGTCGGGGCAGGCTGATCTGGCCCATGAACACCTATGGGACCGGCGGACCGAGCCCCTTTCGGTTCGGCGGGGAGCGGAGATTGCACGAAGAGCAGATCGAGGCGAAGCACACGAGAGGTTTACCCAGCGAGCTCTCGGAGAGATAATACTCCTACTGCTGCATGTCTGAGTGTATTGAGTTCTTGCTCGGGAGCGCTTGAGTGCTACAGTGCACAGAAGTTGCTAACGAGACCGAGCGTGTCTGGCTTCGAACCTTTCGAACCCTCCTCTACGTTGCGCATGGGCCTCCTTTTATATGCTCAAGGGGTCTCCGACAGGTGGCAACGTAGACAAGGGTAAAAACGGAAAAGGAGTGGTTGGTACAGCTACTTGTACAGTGTACAGTGTATCATACCTAACCCTGACGGCAGGGGACAAAGGCATTAAATGCCCGTCTACGTCGCCCTAACAGTGCAAACAGGGACCGTCAGGGGCGCCACCGTTCGCCACGATGGCTGCATGTCTACGCCGCTTGCCATCAGCGCTCACCGGGCCGCAAGACCTCTTGCCACGCTGCTACCGGAAAGGTCCTGCGACACGTTAGTGGGTGTCTTTGGAGCGCAGTCTGAGTGGTCTGCCGCGGCAAGCGCCTTGCCGCGGTTGTTGTCTTGTCGCGCCCGGAAGCTTGTCGCTCATTGGGCCTTCCCGGCAAGCTCCTCTTGCCGGGGCCTTGTCTTGTAGGTGCCTTGGGTGGCCTTCCCAGCAAGCTCCTCTTGCCGGGGCCTTGTCTCCTTGGCTTGAATACTTTGTTCTTGAATGGCTCCAAAGGAACCACGGAGGACCTTGGCGGTCACCCGGTAAGCCTTGCCGCGAAGGGCTGCAACTGCCCGTGCATAAGTTCGGGATACTAGGGTACCCCTACTCTAGTACACCGACAAAGAGCCTCGGCTCGGGCCACACACGGTGCCGAGCGCTGTTGGGCCAGGCCCAAAACAGGGCACGGGCACACGCGGCCTGGGTCACGCCGTAACTCACGCTGGACCCACCATGCCCTCCACGAACGGCACGCGTCGAATGCGGCGTCGTGTGAGAGATCATGGGCGAGATCGTGGGGGGTTTCTTTATTCGGAAAAGCGGAACGTCCGCCCCCTTCCCCTTTATAAGCAGGGGAAACAGGGGCAGTCCGCTCATCTTGCCAGTTGCTGTCCCATCTAGAAAAAACCTCCGCTGCTCCCCCCCTTCTTCCCAAGGCCGAAAGGAGAGCAGCGCTCCGCCCCCCCATCGCCACCAGCATCACCAACGCCGTCGATCTCCTTCACCACCTCCGCCATGGCTCCGAAAGCCGACAAGGGGAAGGCCGTGAAGTCGGCCGAGGCGCAGCGGCTCGCGGCGTTGCGGAAGGAGCGTGCAATCTTCCCCCCCCCCCAGCTCGCCGCGAGGGAGCTGAGGGAGAACTACTACCTCTTCTGGTCGACGGAGACGCGAGCGCATCCGCGCACGAAGGTACTTCCAACCGCTGCTTCGGAACTGGCCCCGACTGGGTATCCCTTCTTCGCGTTCTTCTTCTACTGCGGGCTCTGCCCGCCTTTCTCTGAATTCTTCTGTGACATCATGAACACCTAAGGGTTCCGCCTCCTTGATTTCACCCCCAATGCTGTTCTGACCATGGCAGTTTTCGCACATCTCTGCGAAAACTTTGTCGGAGTCCATCCAAACGTAGCTCTTTTCCGCCACTTCTTTATGCCTCGAGTTGAGAGAGGGGAGCCTCTTGCCGGAGGAATCGCTTGGATCTCGAGGATCGGCAAGAAGGAAGCCTATCTGGAGGGAGAGCTCCGCAGCAAGTGGGAGGAGTGGAGGGCAGATTGGTGCTGGATTGTGAAGGAGAACCCGCAGCCGTTTACCGCCCAGCGCCAAAACCCAATAGTGCGCGGCAACGATTGGAGCAACATGGCCCCGGAAGATGCTAGGCTGAAGATTGCAGTCACCCGAATCCTTCGCCTTAGACTTGCCGGGCTCACCGTAGGCACCGTTGGCGCAGAATTTCTTCGCCGCCGCATCGCCCCCTTGCAGGAGAGGAGGAGACCCGCCTTGGAGTTTCAGAACACGGCAGATATCATGAGGCTGCGCCCAGGCCTCAACTTCAACTTCACCGTATTGGAACTTGACGCGATGCTCTTGGAGCTGTTCAAGCCCGATCCTGATCATCCAGAAATGTTTAGGTTGCCGAGGGGCGTCGTTCCGCTGTGCAACAATTCCTTGCTTGACGCATTCGTGCAATGATGCCGTTGTGCGACTCGCATGGAATTGTCCCAACTTGGCAAGAGCCTGCAGATGACGTCGTGCGGCAGTTCTTTGTGATCTGGTAGAAATGCCGGTCCGCCCCGATGAATAGAGGGGCCTCACCCGCGACACCACCGATGATGAGATGCAGCGCATCGCCACCAGGTTGGAAGAAGCGGCAGCAGCCGCTGCCGCGGGCGAGTTCGGATTCACCATGGAGGAGGCAGAGGCAGGAGAGACGGCAAGCCTTGTCGAGCGAAAGGAGTTTGCCGGCGAGGAAGAGCTTGCCGAGCCTGAAGCCGAGTCGAGCGAGCCCGCCGAGGGCGCATCCTCCCCACCTTCAAGCAGCTTGCCGCGAGCGGAGCCCCCAGCTCCACCAAGAAGGCGTCTTCGCAAGGCCGGAGACGTAGCGGGGCGGCAGACGGGCCAACAGTCGCAGCGCTGACGCGCTCCACCGCGGCAAGCATCGTTGCCGCAGGAGCACCTCACGCCGCTGCAATCGGAGCGGGGCCCTCGCAGACCACCGGTTCTGCTCCCGCCAAGCGTCGAAGGGAACCTACTCCTCCGCCTCGTCGTACTGGAGGCGGGCCAGAATTTGATCTCTCCGCGCTCATCTCCGACGAGGAAGAAGAAGAGTAAGATTCTTTGCTGTACTTGTAATTCTTCGATTTGTTGCTTTGTCTTGTATCTGATTTGCTTTACTCTGAACCCATTCCTTTTCAGGACGCTGGCCCAGAGAGTGTCGAAGAGAGCCAAGGCCCCGGTGGTTGTCATCGAGGACAAACCCACCGCGACAGCAGGAGGCGCGTCCGAGACCACCCTGCCGGACACGGCAACTCTTCCTCAAAGCAGCCCCCAGCGCAGCCCCCAGCGTAAGTATATGGTTTACGTCTTGCTGTTCGGCGTGCATGGGTGCTCTTTCTTTGCTGACATCTGACTGGTGATTTGTGTAGGAGTAGAGCAGCCTGACCGGGAGTGCCCTGAAGCTGCTCCTGACATGCCTTCTGCTTCGACTACCCCGCCAAGGGAGGATTCCCCGGCAAGGGAACGTTCTCCGGCAAGGGGCAGTTCTCCGGCAAGGGACAGCACCAGTGATCCCCTGGCGGCGGAGACCATGACTGCAGACCCTAGCACGGGTAATCCTCTTGCCTGAAAACTTCCCTTGTGTTCTTCTTATTCTGATTTTCTTTTTTGAATATTTGCTTGACTTTTCTTCATTTCCCGGCGTCAGAACCATCCGCCACAGAGCCAATGGAGACCGAGGCCACCGGCAAGGAGGACGCGCGCGGCAATATTGACGATGCCGCTGCCATCGGGGAAGAAGCTGGCGCTGACGAGCCCGCCGGCGAAGAGGCCGCAAAAGCTGCCGCCGCAGAAGCTAGCGAGGGGTCTGGCGATCGCACTGACAGCCCTGAGGCCGCAGGAGCGCCAGGCGCTACGCCGACCGCCGATCCTCTCTGCTGCTTCATTGCCGTCGCTCAAGAGCTCCCAGCCCGGCGCCTATTTGAAGGCCGGCGATGGCGCCTTCATCAAGCTCCCATGGGCGTCGAGCTCCAGGGCGCCGGCTGAAGGAGAAACTTTCGATGAAGAGCTGCTCTCCTCTGCTGGACTGACGCTGGTCGACGCGCCAAGTAGCAGCGTGGCGAAGTCCGAGGATGAGCGATTCTTTGCGGAAGCTGCTGTCGCTCTACCGCGCCCGACAAGCCAAGCTGGAATCCCAGGAAGCGCTTGTCGCGGAGGCGGGAGTAGACATCGAGAAGCGCGCGGAGGAGCTCCGGGACCTCAACCAGGAAGCTCTCCGGGCCTTGGCAGAGGAGCGGGAGCAACTTGCCGAGGAGCGCAAAGCCTTCCTCCTCGAGAAGGCTGAAGCTGAAGAGGAACAATGACTTCTTTGCCGAGAAGCTGTCTGCTGCTTGAGGAAGGCGAGTTGGCGCAGCGGAAGGTTTATCTTGACAGCCATGAGGAGGATCTTGCCATGCGCGAGCAAACATTTGGCGGGGCTCTCAAGGAAGCAAAGGATGCGGCCGCAGCTGCCGAGGCCGCCAAGAAGGAGCTGGAGACGAAGGTGATGCAGCTGGAGGCCAATCTCAAGGAGAGCGGCGAGGAGCTTGCTGCACTCAAGCATGAGCGCGAGAAGGACGCCTACACTCTTGGCGAGCTGCAGGGCCGTCTCGCCGAGAGGAGCAAGGAGCTCAGCGCCGCCAAGGACTCCAATGCAGATCTTGAGTTGAAGCTGACCACCTTGACTCGGTATTTGGGCCAGGCGCGAGGAGCAGGAGGTGGCCTTGAAGGAGAAGATCAAGGCCGACGGCGGCGGCTTTGGCGAAATCTTCTGCCGCCCAGAATACCTTTAAGGAGAATGTGGAGCACTGGACCGAGGGTCTCGTGGATGTTCTGCTGACCATCGACGAGTCTTTGGCGCAATGGGGATGGTGGATCTTGGATATTCCTCCGATGAGCACCTCCAACCCAGCGCCAAGCTTAGCTTGTTCTTCAAGGGCGTGGTGACGGCCCTCCAGCGACTCCGGAAAGAAGTCCCAAAACAGCTGGCCGAGGAATCGCGCCAGATCTGCTGGAGCTCTTGAAGGTGCTGACGAAGGTGGCCTTCCGCAATCCAGGCCTCAACCTCACCAATGTCCTCAAGTCCTTGCCGCCGGATGCTGATGTGGAGGCGCTCAAGACCCTTGTCACACCTATCGTGGACAGGGTGAGCGGGATCAAGAGGGTTGAGGGCGATCGCGTAGATTAGGCCGCCCGCTTTCTCTTTTTCTTGCCGCTGCTGGTCATGTTAGGAGAACAATCTATTAGCGCTGCGACAAGTTATCTTGTAATATAACTCTATTTTGGGTAGCAATTGCTATGTTATTTCCTTTACTTGATTCCTTCCTTTGTATGTTTTTGCCCTACGCTTTTAGGGAACTTGTCGGTAGGCACACAGGCATCGCTGAGTGCGGAGACGTCGGCTTCTTTGGCGGTTGCCTTCCAACAAGTAACCTTGTCGCAACTAGTCGCAGCTCACTTAAGTTGTTGAGCGGACTCGAAACAAAGTAAGGGCGCAACTAGCTACGAGTTGGTTCCTCTGCGCACAGGTTTTCCATACAAAGTACGATCATTCGAGGAAGATAACTTAAAAATTTTAAAACTGATTGCTCAAACTTTAGCAACTTAGCTTTTCTGTCGTTTGCTTCCCGGTAAGGCTAGACTTCCTTGAGCGACGCTTGGTCCACACCATTATCTTCTCCTTTCCCCCCGACAAACTTGTGGGCGAGGGAACCTTCCTTTCTTTGAGAAAGAGAAAGAAGAGAAAATAAAGATATGGAGCCTTATGGCTCGTTATGGCTTACCGGGGTAGGTGCTGCACAAAGTGTCAGATAACGCATGCAAAATAGAAGTAAAAAGCATGAAATTGACAAGATGTGCGAAGCACATTAGCTTTACTTATGCACGGGGTCTGCGCCCGGCTTTGTACAAAGGATTATATGCAACAGCGGCAAGACTTGTACAAAAGGTGGTTCTTAACAGGTTCCGCAACAGCGCTTCTCTGATTAAAACTTATGAAGATGCTCAATGTTCCAGGAGTTGCTCACGGAATGCCATCTTCGGTCTCAAAGCGGACAGCGCCGGAGCCTAGTGACTCGTTTCACCCGGTAAGGGCCTTCCCACTTTAGGCGTCAACTTGTTGGAATTCTTGGCGGACTGAACGCTACCGAAGAACAAGGTCGCCTTCCTCGAGACTTCGGCATTAACTTTGCGGCTATGGTAGCGGCGCAAAAGCTTGCTTTGGTATCAAGCAGCTCGTCTGACAGACTGAAGGCGATCCTCCTCAAGGAGCAGCACGTCATCTTGTCGCAGCTGCTCTTGCTCAAGCTCATCATAAGCGAGCACTCGAGGTGATCCGTATACGAGTTCCGTGGGGAGAACTGCCTCTGCTCCATAGACTAGAGCGAAAGGTGTCTGGCCAGTGGCTCGATTTGGCGTCGTCCTGAGCGACCAAAGAACCACCGGCAGCTCCTCAATCCAGTTTCTTCCGCACTTGTGCAGCCTGTCGAAAGTTCTGGTCTTAAGCCCGCGCATCACTTCAGCATTTTCCCTCTCTGCTTGACCGTTACCTCTCGGATGAGCAACAGAAGCGAAGCAGACCTTGTCGCCAAGATCTTGGACGTACTGCATGAAGGTGCGGCTCGTGAATTGCGTGCCGTTGTCGGTGATGATCCTGTTAGGGATTCCAAAACGGCAAACAATCGATCTGAAGAACTTGACTGGCTGATCTTTGTCACCTTCCTCATCGCTTCCACTTCCGGCCACTTTGTGAACTTGTCGATTACAGCATACAAGTACTCAAAGCCCCGACAGCTTCGGGAAAGGGGCCGAGGATGTCGAGCCCCGCATCAAAAATGGCGGGGATAAAGGGATCGCCTGGAGAGCTTGAGCTGGCTGGTGTATCTGCTTGGAATGGAACTAGCACGCTTCACACTTGGTTACTTGTGCGGTTGCATCACGGAGGGTTGTGGGCAGAAGAAACCTTGCCGAACGCTTTGCCGGCAAGTGCTCTGGCGCCAATGTGGTGACCACATATGCCTCCATGTATCTCTCGCCAACAGCTTTTTCCGTCTTCCGGTGAATACACTTCAATTTCACACCGTTGAGTCTTCTTACATGCAGTGTCTTTGTCGACAAACCGATACATACTTGACTGCCGGCCTACTCTTTCCGCTTCTTCTTGCTCTTCGGGAAGTTCTCCTGTCTGAAGGAAACAAACAATCTGCTGTGCCCATGCTAGAGCTTGCGGCTCGACAACAAGGACTAAAGGCACATCTGCTGCTGCGGGAACATCCGCTTCTACGGCGAGAACCTGCGGCTCCGCCGGAGCTTGACGTTCCCCGGCAAGCTTGCCGGAGCAAAACTTGTCGGGAGCGTCTGCTTCAACGAAACAAACGGTTGATCTTGGGGACCTTCTTGGCAGAGGCTTCGGGGAGCTCTGCCGGAAAATAGTCACCAGAGATCAACTTCCTCTTCTTGCTCTGTCCTGTTGATGGCGTTACAAACGGTTGAGTCAGCTTGAGCACAAAAATCCCTGGTTCCACAGGTAACTTAAGTGCAGCGCACTTGACGAACCATCGGCAATGTCGTTACGAGCTCTTGGAACATATTCCATCCGTAGTCCGTCAAAGTGCTCTTCTAGCTTTCTCACTTCATCAACATAAGCTTCCATCAACGGGCTCACGATAACTCTTGTTCACTTGGCGGATGACAAGCTGTGAGTCACCCCCGACAATGAGCTTCTTGATCCCAAGGTCTCTGCGATCCTGAGACCGGCAAGCAAACCTTCATACTCTGTAGTATTGTTTGTCGCTTGCTTCTTGGGAAAGTGCATCTGGACTACGTACTTGAGGTGCTCTCCGGTGGGTGCAACAAGTAGTACGCCGGCACCGGCGCCTTGCAGCGAGAAGGCACCATCAAAGTACATCAGCACTCTTTGCTTGCCTCCTTGACGGGGATGCTCGTTTCTGGAATTTCTTCATCTTGTGTTGGCGTCCATTCTGCTATGAACTCCGCCAATGCTCTGCTTTGGATAGTTGAAATGCTTTCAAACTTGAGGCCAAAGCTTGGCAGTTCCATGCCCACTCGACAATCCTGCTGTTGCCTCTGGATTTTGCAGTATCCTCTTCAGCGGAAAACGAGTGACGACTGTGATCTCATGTGCCTGGAAGTAATGGCGCAGCTTTCTCGAGGCCATGAGGAGGCCAAAAAGCAATTTCTGCACACCAGAGTACCTTGACCTAGCCCCCTGCAGAAGGGAACTGACAAAGTAAACTGGGCGCTGCACCATTCTTTTCTGCATCTTCTCATGCGTCTCACAGATCCATCCTTGTCGGGACGAGCTCGCCGGTGAAGCCCCCGCTTGTCGCTGGATGCATACGCCATGGTCGCTAGCTCATCATCCGCCTCCTCTCCGCTACTAACGCAGCACTAACCACTTGATTGGTTGCCGCTATATATAGAAGCAACTTCTCTTGTGGCCTAGGTGCGACAAGTGTTGGAGTGGAGGACAGGTATCTCTTCAAGTCTGCAGCGCAGCCTCCGCTTCGAGTCCATTTCATCGGACCCGCCTTTTTCAAAATTTTGAAAAATGGCAGGGCGCCAGCAGAACCTAGAGATAAACCTGCTAAGAGCAGCTATGCAACGGCAAGTCTTCGCACATCCTTGACGCGCTTTGGTGCTTCGATACGCTCAATGGCCTTGATCTTGTCGGGATTGGCTTCAATTCCCACGAGACCACGAAGAACCGAGAAGCTTGCGGAAGGGACTCCAAACACAAACTTCTCGGGGTTGAGCTTGAGGTTGATCTTGCGCAGATTTGCAAAGGTTTCGTCTAAATCTTGAATCGAGTCGCCTTTGTCCTTGCTTTTGACCACTATGTCATCCATGTAGGCTTCCACATTTCTGTGCATTTGCGGCTCAAAAGCGTCATGGACTACTCTTGCAAATGTTGAACCAGCATTCTTTAACCCGAAGGGCATCCGTACGAAACAGTATGTGCCACATGGGGTGATAAATGCGGTCTTATCCTCATCCTCTTCTGCCATGAAGATCTGATGATATCCTGAGTATGCATCCAAAAATGAAAGCAAATCACATCCGGCCGTGGAGTCAACAATCTGGTCGATGCGCGGCAAGGGAAATGGGTCTTTGGGACAAGCTTTATTGACATCGGTAAAAGTCGATACAAAGCCTCCATTTCCCGTTAGCCTTGCGTACAACTACAGGATTGGCCAACCACGTAGGATGGAGCACTCCTCTGACAAGGCCTGCTGCTTCCAATTTCTTGATTTCTTCTGTGATGAACTCTTGGCGCTCCACTGCCTGCTTCCTGACTTTCTGCTTGACGGGCCGCGCATGAGGACAAACGGCAAGATGGTGCTCAATTACTTTCCTGGGAACACCGGGGATGTCAGACGGTTGCCACACAAACACGTCGACGTTCGCCCATGAGAAAGCAACGAGCGTGCCTTCCTATTTAGGGTCGAGACCGGCATCGATGGTGAAGGTACCACCGGTGCCGTCCTCCTTGGCGGACACCTTCTTGGTCTCTGGTGGAGCTGCCATCATCTTCTTACACTTGCGGTGGAGCTCGATGGTGCGTCCTCGGCGGTAGCGCAGCACTCCGAAGAGGTGCGCTTGCCGGAGTGGGCATCGAGCTCTTGCCGGACTTGGTCTTCTTCTTCCCCCGGGGAGCTTCAGCGGCAAGTGGCTTGCAATCTGTTGCAGCTGCTGCTTCCCGGTAGATCTTGTCGGCGCAGATAATAGCATCCTTCTTGTCACCGGGGACAGAGATGACACTTATCGGGCCTGGCATCTTCAGCATGTTGTATGCATAGTGAGAGGCTGCCATGAATTTGGCAAGTGCTGGACGGCCAAGTATCCCATTGTAAGGCAATGGAAAGTCAGCAACGTCAAAAGTGACCCTCTCAGTCCTGAAGTTCAACTCACTGCCAAATGTCACCGCAACAGCGTGATCTTTCCTTCGGCTTGCTCCTTCCGGATTGATTCCTTGGAATGTGCCGGTCTCTTCGAGCTCGCCATCAGGGATCTGGAGTTTCCGGAGCACCGCGGAAGAGATCAGGTTCAAGCCGGCCCCGCCGTCAACTAGCATCTTGGTGACCTTGAGGTTGCGGATAGTTGGTGAAACCAACATCGGCAAGCACCCGACCACAGTTACGCGATCAGGGTGGTCCTCAATATCAAAGATAATAGGCGTGCTGGACCATTTCAGAGGCCTGCATGACTCGATGGATGGTTCTGCCGCATTGACTTCCCGCATCCACTGCTTGAGCTGGCGGTGTGAAGTATGCAGAGAAGCACCGCCGTCAACGCCTGAGACCTCTGTGGCTTTCGGAACTCCTGCTCATCGGTCTCGTCATCATCCATGTCTTCATCATCGTCGTCGTCTTCATCCTTGTCGCGGCCGCGGGGAGGTCCGTCTCCTTGCCGCTGCTTGGCCTTGCCGCGGCGTCCTCCTCGGCCGGGACGTTTCTTGCTAGCTCCTCCAGCACCTTCCTGGGCTTTCATCTTGTCGCGTCGTACGTATTCATCCTTCTGCTGCTCGACAAGCTGCTCGACCTTCTTGCAGCCCTGGAGGTCATGGCCCTTGGTGCGGTGGATCTTGCAGTACTGTCTGTTGGAGCCGTCCTGCTTGTCGGCGACCGCCACAGCCTGGCAGTTGGTGCCAGCGGCAACCTCCTTGCCGGAGCTACCAACTTTGGCTTTCTTGGCGCCACCTCCGTTGCCGGACTGCTCAACAACTAGCACATCTTTGCCTTTCTTCTTCCTATTGTTCCGCCGCCGGTTTTTCTTTGCCGGGGCGGTCTCCTCACTATCAGATCCTCCTACTTGAAGATTCTCTCCGAGTCTCCTCCCTTCCTCAAAGACGTGCACACTTGTCGGCCAGGGCATATAGCTCACTTGGCGTCTCGATCTTGCACATCGCCATCTCCTCCGCATCCTGCGGTTTCGCACGCTCGATGGAACGCGCTGATTACAGCAGGGTGGACATCTGAGATGTTGTCTTTGTCTGTGGCTGAATCTCTAAATGTACTTGTGATGGTTCTCCTTCCTTACAGGCGGCAGATGAAGGTCACTTTCTTGGCCATGGGGCTTGTGGTCACTGTAAAGGCGCCGACAAACCGATGGCATAGATCTGCCCAAGAGGATATGGAGTTGTCCGGCAAGTGCATGAGCCAGGACGACATTGGGCTTGAGCACCAGCGGGAAGTAGTTGGCCAGGATCTTGTCGTCTCGCCCCCCGGCAGCTTGCACCACGATGGTGTAGCTGCTGAGGAACTCCGACGGATGCGTCTTGCCATCGTACTTCTCCGGCACGTCTGGCTTGAAATTCTTCTTGCTGGGCCACTGGACTTGTCGCAGCTCACGAGTGAACGCAGGGCAACCTACCGCGTACGGCAAGTCGCCTGGTTCCTCTGGCGCATGCATGTCGACAGAGGGCCCAGCGCGCTTGTCGGATTGACGCCACACTTCTCTTCGGCGCTCGATGCGAGTTCGAGCGTATTCTTGCTGTCGTTCGTGAAGAACTTGGCGCTGATCGCGACGAGCTCGTGGATCCGATGATGCGGTGGAGTCGCTGTCGAGGTGGATCCGGCGAGTCGGCGATCTTGGCCTTCGGGGCGGAGAGCGCATGGTGGTTGCACCCCCACCGGTCTCGTCGCCACCGGCTCGTGTTTGGCAGTCTGCCGCGGCAACGGCACTTTCGGTTGCAGCGGAGCGTCGCCGTTAAGCGGCCGATGAGACTACGAATGGTGGCCCTCCATTCATCGACCTTGTCGGCTGTTGGGCGGTAATCCAGAGCGGTTGTGCTCTCGCCAAAGCTTCTGCTGAGTGGTGGGTGGCGATGGCGAGCGGCGCGAGGAGCGGATATGCTCGGACTTCTAACTATGTTAGAAGGAGCGATATCCCGCCCAGCGACAGCGCCGCTTCACCTGCATGTTGGCGTGCATGCTGGTCTTGAGCATCCCGAGATCCACCAGCTCGATCTTGGTCCAACGAGCGTATGGCGTTATGAATACCATGACGTTGTCGGTCCCGCGCCTCTGAGATGGGCGCGGTGCATGTCTGACGCCGAGGTCTGCGCAGCCTTGTCCTTGGACTTGGCAGCACCGTGGACTCCAGCGTCGGCGTCCATTCTTCCGCGGCGTCTACCCCACCACCCGTCTGCTCCGGTGGTGGTGGGTTCGACGCGACGGAACCTCTGCCGCCAAAGCCTTCTTCTTCGGTGGCATGTCGATGAAGATGATGAAGATCTAGCTCGTGTGGACGCCGGATCAGGTTCACACAACCTCGACGCCCCCCTACCTGGCGCGCCAAAGATGTCGGGGCAGGCTGATCTGGCTGACGAACACCTATGGGACCGGCGGACCGAGCCCCTTTTGGTTCGGCAGGGAGCGGAGATTGCACGAAGAGCAGATCGAGGCGAAGCACACGAGAGGTTTACCCAGCTTCGGAGCTCTCCGGAGAGATAATACTCCTACTGCTGCATGTCTGAGTGTATTGAGTTCTTGCTCGGGAGCGCTTGAGTGCTACAGTGCACATAAGCTGCTAACGAGACCGAGCGTGTCTGGCTTCGAAACTTTCGAACCCTCCTCAACGTTGCGCATGGGCCTCCTTTTATATGCTCAAGGGGTCTCCGACAGGTGGCAATGTAGACAAGGGTAAAAACGGAAAAGGAGTGGTTGGTACAGCTACTTGTACAAAGGTATGTTGTCTCATACCTAACCACGACAGGCAGGGGGACAAAGGCATTAAATGCCGTCTCACGCCGCCTCTAATAAAGTGCAAATAGGGACCGTGGGGCGCCACCGCTCGCCACGATGGCTGCATGTCAAGCGCCGCTTGCCACTCAGCCCTCCGTCAAGACGTTTTCTTGCCACGCTACATACCGAAAGGTCCTGAGGCGACACGTTAGTGGGTGTCTTTGGAGCGCAGGTCTGAGTGGTCTGTCATGACAAGCGCCTTGCCATGATTGTTGTCTTGTCGCCCGGAAGCTTGTCGCTCATTGGGCCTTCCGGCAAGCTCCTCTTGCCGGGCCTTGTCTTGTAGGTGCCTTGGGTGGCCTTCGGCAAGCTCCTCTTGCCGGGGCCTTGTCTCCTTGGCTTGAATACTTTGTTCTTGAATGGCTCCAAAGGAACCACGGAGGACCTTGGCGGTCACCCGGTAAGCCTTGCCGCGGAGGGCTGCAACTGCCCGTGCACAAGTTCGGGATACTAGGGTACCCCTACTCTAGTACACCAACAATCGCCCTTTCCTCTTCAAGGAAAAATCCAACGCAATCTCAAGAGGTAGCACACACCAGCCCACAAGGGGCTGGTGCGCCCCACCTCTAGGCCGTCGGCCCTAGGAAAGGAAAGGGGGAGGGCAAGCCACTCCTGCCTTCCTCTCCACATGAGAGAAAGGAAAGGGTGGCGCCTCCCATCCCGACTTCTCCCCTGGTGCCAAAGAAGGAAGGGGGTCGCGGCCAGGGCAGGCCCTAGCTAGGGTTGTCCGTCGGCCCCCTTGGGGCGCCCTAGGCTGCCTCCCCTCCTCCCCCCACCTATATATATGAGAGGAGGGAGAGAGGCAACATACAACACGATCCCCAAGCCGTGTGTGGCGGCCCGTCTCCCTCTAGTTCTAGTTCCTCCTCCGTCCACGTCCGTTGTGTTTGGTGAAGCCCTGTAGATAGTTTCACCACCACCATCACCACGCCGTCATGCAGCCGGAACTCATCTAGTAGTTCGCCTCTCTTACCGGATCGAGAAGGCGAGGACATCATCGAGTTGAACGTGTGCTGAATGTGGAGGTGCCGTATGTTCGGTACTTGATCGGGATGGATTGTGAAGGTGTACGACTACATCAACCGCACTGATAAACGCTTCCGCTCAGCGATCTACAAGGGTATGTAGATGCTCTCCCCCTCTCGTAGCTATGCATCTCCACGGATAGATCTTGCGTGTGCATATAATTTTTTTTGTTCTCCATGCAACATTCCCCAACAATATTAAATAAAAACAACACAATGACATGACAGAACATCAAGCCACATTCATTCCAACAACATATAGTTTTTGTACATCCCTGCTACTTCTTGAGCTTGCGTTGTTTTTTCCCTTGAAGAGGAAAGGGTGATGCAGCAAG
Source organism: Aegilops bicornis (assembly GCA_021605145.1). Classification (NCBI taxonomy): domain Eukaryota; kingdom Viridiplantae; phylum Streptophyta; class Magnoliopsida; order Poales; family Poaceae; genus Aegilops; species Aegilops bicornis. The sequence goes on from CM038674.1 coordinate 278,561,926, forward strand.
TAGAGATGAGTATTTCCCTCAGTTAAGAACCAAGGTATCAATCCAGTATGAGAAACACGCAAGTGCCCAATATATGCACCTACACAAACAATCAAACACTTGCACCCAACACGATAAATGGGTTGTCAATCCCTTCACGGTCACTTGCAAAGGTGAGATCTGATAGAGATAGATATAAGAGTTTACTAAAACATAAAGCAAAATAAAAGTAATAAACTGCAGCAAGGTATTTTTGGTATTTTTGGTATTTTTGTTATATAGATCTAAAAATATATGAAGGAAAATAGACCCGGGGGCCATAGGTTTCACTAGAGGCTTCTCTCTTCAAGGCAAATAAAATGGTGGGCGAACAAATTACTATTGAGCAATTGATAGAAAAGTGCAAAGTTATGACGATATCCAAGGCAATGATTATGAATATAGGCATCACATCCCTGTCAAGTAGACCGATTACTCCACACATCGACCGCTATCCAGCATGCATCTAGAGTATTAAGTTCATAAAGAACGGAGTAACGCCTTAAGCAAGATGACATTATGTAGAGCGATAAACTCAACCAATATGATGAAAACCCCATCTTTTTACCCTTGATGGCAACAATACAATACATGTCTCGCTACTCCCTACTTTGTCCTTTGGGTGAAATCACTCAAGATTGAACCCAAAACTAAGCACCTCTGCCATTGCAAGAAAAACCAATCTAGTTGGCCAAACCAAACTGATAAATCGAAGATAAATACAAGGATATTAAATCATGCATATAAGAATTTAGAGAAGATTCAAATAATATTCATAGATAAGCTTATCATAAATCAACAATTCATCGATCTCGACAAACACACCGCAAAAGAAGAATACATATCAGATAGATCTCCAAGAACATCGAGGAGAGCATGGTATTGAGAATCAAAGAGAGAGAATAGTCCATATAGCTACTAGCTATGGACCCGTAGGTCTGTGGTAAACTACTCTCGCTTCATCGAAAGGGCAATAGGGTTCATGTAGATGCCCTCCGTGATTGAATCCCCTCGGCGGGGATGGGAGAAGGCCTAAGATGGGATATCACGGGAACAGAAGGTTGCGGTGGCGGAAAAATACTTTCATGGATGCCTCTGATGGTTTGGGAATATTTGGGAATTTATACGCCGAAGATTAGGGTTAGGGGAGCTCCGAGGGACCCACAAGGCAGGGGGCACGCCTTGCACCCTAGCCGTCTCCTCGGGACTCCTTTGCCTTGGTCTCCAAGTCCTACGTGTGTCTTCTGGTCCAAGAAAAATCATCGTAAAGTTTTATTCCGTTTGGACTTCGTTTGATATTCCTTTTCTGCAAAACTCAAAAACAAGGAAAAAAACATAAACTGGCATTGGGCTCTAGGTTAATAAGTTAGTCCCAAAAATAATATAAAATAGCATATTAATGCATATAAAGCATCCAAAACAGGTAATATAATAGCATGGAACAATAAAAAGTTATAGATATATTGGAGACGTATCAAGCATCCCCAAGCTTAGTTCCACCTCGTCCTCGAGTAGGTAAATGACAAAAACAGAATTTTTGATGTGGAATGGTACCTTACATATTTATCCATGTAATTTTATTTATTGTGGCATGAATGTTCAGATCGATAAGATTCAAAACAAAAGTTTAATATTGACATACAAACAATAATACTTCAAGCATACTAATAAAGCAATCATGTCTTCTCAAAATAACATGGCCAAAGAAAGTTATCACGAAAAATCATATAGTGCAGCTACGCTCCATCTTCATCACACAAAGTATTAAATCAGGCACAACTCCATTGACAAGCCAAGCAATTGTTTCATACTTTTGATGTTCTCAATTTTTTTCAACTTTCACGCAATACATGAGCGTGAGCCATGGATATAGCACTATAGGTGGAATAGAATATGCTGGTTGCGGAGAGAAGACAAAAGAAGGAGACGATCTCACATCAACTAGGCGTGATAGCAGACTACGGAGAGGCCCATCAATAGATATCAATGTGAGTGACTAGGGATTGCCATGCAATGGTTGCACTAGAGCTATAAGTTTATGAAAGCTCAAAAAGAAACTAAGTGGGTATGCATCCAACTAGCTTGCTCACAAGACCTAGGGAAATTTGAGGAAGCCCATCATTGGAATATACAAGCCAAGTTATATAATGAAAAATTCCCACTAGTATATGAAAGTGACAACACAGGAGACTCTCTTATCATGAAGATCATGGTGCTACTTTGAGGCACAAGTGTGGAAAAAGGATAGTAACATTGTCCCTTCTCTCTTTTCTCTCATTTTTTGTGGGCTTCTTCTGCTTCTTTTATTTTTTATAAAGTTTGGAGACTCATCCCAACTTGTGAGGGAATCATAGCTTCCATCATCCTTTCCTCACATGGGACAATGCTCTAATAATGATGATCATCAAACTTTTATTTACTTACAACTCAAGAATTACAACTCGATTCTTAGAACAAAAATATGACTTTGTATGAATGCCTTTGGCGGTGTACCGGGATGTGCAATGATCTAGCATAGCAATGACATCAAAAAAAGGGACAATCCATGAAAACTTCATCCTAGCTATCTTACGACCTTGTAAAACAATATGACAAAGATGGAGCGTGTCATAATAAAATGGAACGATGGAAGTTGCATTAGCTATCAAAACAAAGTACTACACGCATGCTCCTAGGGGGATAGATTGGTAGGAAAAGACCATCCCTTGTCGGAGTAATGGGCCATGGGTAGCCTAACCCGAGTGCCTGAGCATTTCAAGACATTGGGCTGGTTGCGCCCCTCGAACGTCCAGAATAAAGCGCGCCTATACGGTGGTCGGCTGGCTCAAGCGGCCGGCTGCCGAAGACGGCCAAGCACCGTGAAAGCGGCACCAAGACGGGCCGACTCCTAGCAGGTAGCCTCTAGAGAGGCCGGCTCCTAGCAGGCGGCCCACGACGCCCTCAAAGTCTGCGCCCCCATTAAGAAGACAAGATAGGATGTGGCTACAGTGTAGCCCATCACCCCCATATCCAGGGCACGGCGTGGCCACAGTGCCCCGTACAGGTGGAGATCTCCGCACGGCGCGACACTGTTGCCACTCCACCCTTGAAGTCACCCCTGTCAGACGGAGCCCTGCTCCCACGACGGCCTGTCAGTACGGCCTGCAGGTGGCGGGCCCTACCAGGCAGCGAGAGACCGGAGGGCGGAAGAGCCTGACCAGTCGGACCCGAGGGAGGCCGGCCTCAAGCAGGCGGCCTACTCCTCCCTCGGAGTACGTGCGCCATTAACCAAACGAGACGCGGTGTGGCTACAGTGATCTCCCACCAGACGGCGGGACTGTAGCCATGCCCCCCCGACCAAGCATGCGTCATTAGCCTTACGACAACAGTAACAAGCAGCCAACCAGACCCGCAAGCGGCGGAGGCGGCCTGTCGGCTCCGCACCAGACCAGTCAGCGGGGCCCACCAGGCGGCGGGCCCCAGCGGCCGGCGGAGAAGCCGGCGTCAAGAGACACTGACAGCCGGGTCCTACACCCGGCCAGATTACCATTGTACCCTTGGGGGGTAGGCCTATATAAACCACCTAGGGCACCCATGCAAAGGGTTCCCAACCTGTTAGACCTAGACGCATACGTAGAGAGAGGAGAGAGCTAGCCATGCTTCCTCCTACCTCTAGCATACTGCTCGAGGAGCACCATTGTACTCACTAGTGCCTTAGTGATCATGCGGAGACCCTGCGAGAACAGGACTAGGGGTGTTATCTCCTAGGAGAGCCCGAACACAGGTAAAGCACGCCAAGGCGTTCGTGTCTCACGCCTCATCACCGCTTCTGGGCACCGGCGATGTTCTACTCGCTCCCAACATGATAAGCCATCCATTAACATATGTCGCACCCAACCCCCGACATTTGGCGCCCACCATGGGGTGAGGTGCACCATCCTCCGGAGACCTGCTCTGGACGGGAACCCTGTTCCTTCCTGGCGAGCGCAGCCAGCCCGGCATGCAGATGCCAGACGTCTGTCATCTTGCACCGCCAGACGGCGCCGGAGGTCGCATGCGTGGTGAGCTGCCTCGCTGATCTTGGTGGCGAGATTCGCCTCTCCGACAAGCCCGCATCTGACGCGGGCACAGATGGCCCTGAGAGCCGCCTCGTCAACCTCCTTGACCAGCTCCACGTCGTCAGCGGGCCGGCTGTGGACCTGGAGTCGGTCGGCTCTACCGATCTGATGCTTGTCGACTTCGACACGGCGTCGCTCGCCGCCTTCCCCACCAACGTGGTGGTCTACGATGAACCGCTCCCTCGCGCGGACAGTGGCGAAAGCACCGTCACGGAGGTGCTTGTCATTAGCCATGGCGAGCACTCTGGCGGAGGTGCTCGAGACCCGCTCGAGGCAGCGCTGCAAGACCTGTCTGCGCCCATCCCAGAAGACACCGACGCCGAGACGCTGGAGGCGCGCCGCGTCCAGCTCGTCAAAAGCGCTAATAGGTTGGCCAGCATGAGACGCCTTTCGGAGGCCTGCCAGCGTGAAATGGACCGTGCCTGTTGGGGATACAACTACTGAGCGTGAACCGCCCCGAAGGGGCCGGTTTACCCTAAATCCATGATTCAGCCCACTTGAGGAGGCCTCGAGCCTGAGGCGTAATTAAGGTCCATTTATGTAAACCGCCTTAATATTGTAACTTGTGTTGTAAGTTAAGAAAGAAGAGACCGAGCCGGGCGCTTGTATGAGCCGGATCGGGACTCAGAGACCGGCCAAGGCCAACCCGTGTATATAAGGGGCGACCAGCGGCGAAGTTAGGGAGAGGATTCGAGGCTAAGGCAAAGCTATTGCCCCCTAGTCGCCGAAATCATATCAATCACATCCCAACTGGACGTAGGCTTTTACCTTCATCGAAGGGGCCGAACCAGTATGATTCCCGTGTCTTGTGTCCGCTTTAACCCCTCTAGGTTAACCCGTACGATGGCCCTACGACTAAGTCCTTTCATGAGGACATCTGCCGTGACAATTCCACGACAGTTGGCGCCCACCGTGGGGCTATCGCACGATGGTTTGATGATCTTAGAGGGCAAGTTCAAAGGACTCGAAGGTTATGCAGTGGGCCGGATGACTAAGAGTCGTCGCGGCAAGCTCTACATCGACGATGCGGACTGGGGCCCCGAGGCCGGCTCAGTTGAGTACGGGTACCGGGTCCCCTTCGGCGGCATACACGTGTTCATCGGCAAGATCGGCGAGCCAGGGCCTGGGCCGGACGTCTGCACTGACCTCGTCGAGACGGCTCAGCGGGCGAAGAAGAGTCCTGCCCTGGCTAAACCGGCGATCGAGCATGTTTTCGTGGGAGTCGCCCACGGAGGCTGCAAGGACGGATCAGCATCCGGGGAAAAGCTGTTGTCTACTCGGCGACGATTTAATCGTCGGGAGAAACCGAGTCTCTATACCAGCTACAAGATGGCGGATCGGGGCTGTTCCGACGGTGAGAGTATTCCGGACCCTTCGATCTACCCAACCGGGTTGGGATCTTCATGGCCGATGCATAGCGGCGCTTCACTCTTCGACCATGGCGCCTTCGGTCGCCGGTTCAACAGCGTGATGGCAGCCGGGAAGGAGGCCCTGTCGCCGCCGCTCAAGTTTTGTCGAGCTTTTGACGCTGGTTGTGCTCATGGCAGAGGCTAATCCGCTGGATCAGGACCTGCACAACGCGGAGATTGCAAAGGTGAGAGAACAGATCACTAAAGCTAAAGCGGACTGGCAGCCGCAGACGTGAGGATGGCAGCGGGCGGGCCGCTTTAGCGTGAGCTTATAGGCTCATGCTGGATCGAGCGCGTCACATGAAGTCATGAAAAGGAAGTACAGGTCCGTTTACCTTCGGTTTTCGAGGGAAGAGAGCTTTTCAATACCCCAAGCGAGGACGATAACCCGCCGCCCGGCGTAAACCGCCGGAAGCACCTGGGACGGCCGCACCGGTTCAGCCCCGGGTGATGGATCTACCTCGCCATCATACCGGTGCGCCCCAGACCGTGCAGACGCCTCCGGGTCACTACTCCAACCCGATGGATAACCTCGTGGCGGCTGTGGCACGGTTGGAGGCGATTCCAATTGAAGGCGATTCACCACAGGCGGTAGAGACACGCCGGGTCAAGGAGCTCCTCAGGACGGCCTGGCTCGGCAAGAAGCGTATTCATACGGTCGGGATCGGATCCACTCCACCCCGCCCAAGCCGGAGCTATAGCCGACGCGTCGGCGAACCGGCCGTGTCAAGCAATGCGCAGCGTGGTCCGCCTCGCGGCAACAATCCGGGCGGCGGCTTTGAGGATGCTCAAGTGGTAGTGGACGCGCCAGGCACGAGGAGGCCGAGTTAGCGGCACAAGCATAGGGACCATCCGCTCGCGCCCGGTTCGTCTGACCATCTTCGAACCAGGGTCACGCCCGGTTCTTTGGGGGTGCCTTGCCTCGCCCCCGCTTTACGTAACGCGGCGCTTGCCCAAGGACTTCAAGGGGCGCGCAAGGTGCCCAATTATCTTGCCGATTTGGCTCGAAGCATGGATAGAAAGCTATAAGATGGCCATGGAGATGCTTGATGTGGATGAAGCCGCATGTGCGTAATTCTTCACAATGATGTTTGTAGGAACGGCCCGGACTTGGTTGAAAAATTTACCGCCCAACTCTATCTGTTCGTGGACCCAGTTGCGAACCCGATTCATTCAAAATTTCGAAGACACCTATAAGCAGCCCATATGCATGGTGGATTTAGCAGCTTGTGTCCAAAGCGGAGGGAGAATCCACAACCCATTGGGTGCGTAGCGTTTGGAAGTTTTACATTCTTGGACCGGATCAACCACGATTCCGCGATCTTGACCTTGGAAACCAATTGCGGTTCGAGCCATTGAAATTGAAGCTGGGCCGCATGAAGCGTTTTGCCATGACATGGGCACTCTAATGGGCGTTTTGGTAAAGTACGCTGATTCGATAGTACCAAGGATCCCGAATCTGAGAATGATGAAGTGGGGAAGGGAAAAGCGAGCGGCAACTCAGGGGCCAACAACATCATTCGGCGAGCAATGGAGGGAACAAGCGTAGCGAACGGCAACATGGGCTTTGTGGTTAACACCAACGCAGCAGGACAAGGGTCAGCGGCGCAGGGTAGGCAATCAAATCGGGCGGTCACAATCCGGATCGTTTGAATTTCATATTGAATCAACCTTGTCCGAAGCATGGGACCGAAGGAGGCACCGGCGAACCACCTTTGGAAGGATTGTTACATTATGCAGGAGTTCAAAAACTCCAACTCTCTCCGGTATGATCAAGGGCCCGGCGGCGGTTCAGGATCTGCCCCGGGTTACGGTGGAGGAAATTCCGGCCCGTGATTGGCGGTAATCCGGGCGGCAAGGCAATCAGAATAATCAAAGTAATCGTAACAGTCGAACAATCGGAACCAAGGGGCTACAATCAACAATAAAGCAGCCGGGTTATCAAAGTAACCCAAAGCAGTTGAACGGTGGATGCATCACGCCTTTACCACCGGCTTGGACAGACGAGACCGAAAACTTGAAGCGGGCGGTCATCGTTGTTGAACTGCTGCGCCGCATTACCTACGCTGGTCCAAGCAACCGATCGTGTGGAGCAGAGGACCATCCTCCCGGGTTTACAATCCGGTCAGCTAGCCCGGTGGTGGCACCCGGTAGGAGGATACAAGTTTACCAAGGTTCTTATGGATGGAGGAAGCAGCATCAACATCACGTACTACGAGACCTTCCGGCGTATGGGGTTGACGGATAGGCATCTTAGGCCATCCAACACGGTGTTTCACGGAGTGGTGCACAGCAAGTCAGCATACCCGGTCGGTAAGATAGCTCTGGAGGTGACCTTCGGGACGAACATGACTCGGATCGTAAACATTGACATTTGAGGTGGTGAAAATTCAAAGCCCTTACCACGCCCTCTTTGGGCGGCCGGCTTATGCTAAATTTATGGCACGGCCTGTTATGTTTACTTACAGCTGAAAATGCCGGGTCACAAAGGAACGATAACGGTTCATGGGAGCCACGGATCGCTTTGGAGTGCGAGGAAGGTGATGCGGCTTACGCAGAATCGGTTTGTGCCACTGAGGAGCTAAAATATTATAAAGACAATGTTGATCCGGCGGATATGACCCCTTTGAAGAAGCCAACTACGGAGCATGATCCGGACTTGAAGTTCAAATCGGCGGTTGAGACGAAGCTTGTTGATTTTGTGCGGCGATTCGTCCAAGCAGTTCACCATCGGTGCCAACTTGGATCCTAAATAGGAAAGCGCTACCATCGAAGTTCATCCGTGAGAATCGGGAGATTTTTGCATGGAAGCCTTCGACATGCCGGTGTACCGAGGGAACTCGCTGAGCACACTCTTAATGTTGACCCAAAATACAAACCGGTAAAGCAGTTTCTTCGCCGGTTTAATGAGGAAAGGCGCAGGGCCATCGGAGAAGAAGTTGCTAGGCTCTTGGCAGCAGGGTTTATCATCGAAGTCTTTCATCCAGAGTGGCTTGCCAATCCGGTGTTGGTTCTTAAGAAGAATGGCACTTGGCGCATGTGTGTGGATTACACAGATCTCAACAAGGCCTGTCCAAAGATATCCTTTCGCCCTCCCCGCATTGACCAGATTATTGATGCTACGGCGGGTTGTGAGCGTTTGAGCTTTTGGATGCGTACTCGGTTATCATCGATTAAGATGGCAGTTAAGGACCAGGAGAAGACGGCGTTTATCACCCCTTTGGAGCCTTACGCTATGTATCTATGCCTTTTGGACTCAAGAGCGCCTAAGCGACTTATCGGCGTTATGTTCAGAGTTGCTTACCGCGAACAGATCGGCCGTAACGTGCATGCTTATGTGGATGATATCGTGGTTAAGTCAAGGAAGAAGGAAACCTTGATTGAGGATCTAAAGGAAACCTTTAACAACTTGCGGGTGTACAAGATGATGCTCAACCCGGCCAAGTGCGTTTTTGGTGTTCCGGCAGGCAAGTTATTGGGTTTTCTCGTGTCCAACAGGGGGATCGAAGCTAATCCAGAAAAAATTACGGCTATCACCTCCTTGGCTAAGCCGAAGTGCATCAATGACGTCCAGCGTTTGGCAGGCCGGATTGCTGCGCTAAGCCGGTTTATCAGCCGTCTGGCGAGAAGGCCATTCCTTTGTACCAGATGTTGAAGAAAACGGATCAGTTTGTCTGGAGTTCAGCCGCTGATGAAGCATTGGAGGATTTGAAGCGGCGATTGGCCAACCCGCCAGTTCTAGCCGCCTATTGACAAAGAGCCGCTGCTGCTATATGTTGCTGCTAATGCCAGGCAGTTAAGCGTGGCTATCGTGGTGGAGCGGAAGGAGGCGGGAAGGAGTATCCGGTTCAACGGCCGGTTTATTACATCAGCGAGGTCCTCATTGAGTCTAAGCAGAAGATATCCGCATTGGCGTAAGCTGGTATACGGGTTTTTATGGCAAGCGGAAGCTAAATCAATATTTCCAAGGGCACCCCATCACAAAGGGTCGGCCTGGCTCCCTTGGGCGATATCATACGTAACCGGAAGCGACTAGCCGGATTGCTAAGTGGGCTATAGAACTTGGGCCGACGGTTTAAGGTATGTGCCTCGGACGGCCGTAAAATCTCGTGCACTTGTGGATTTCATTAATGATTGGACGGAGTTGCAAGCGCTCAAGAGAAGCCGGATCATACCTATTGGACCATCCACTTTGATGGGTCCAGCAATTGAGGGCTCGGGGCTGGAGTCGTATTAACTTCCCCGCGAGGTGACAAGTTCTCACGTTCTCCGCCTAATGTTCCCTTGTACTAACAATGCAGCTGAGTATGAAGCTTTGCTCCATGGTCTCCGGATAGCTAAAGAAATGAATCTCAGCGGGTTAAATGCTTTGGTGACTCGGACTTGGTGGCTCAGCAAGTATCAGGTACTTGGGATTCCAAAGATCCACTCATGGCTGCATATCGTTGGGAGGTGGATGTTGTTGCAGGACATTTTAAAGGATATCAGGTGGACCATGTGGATCATCGGAAGAACGAAGCGGCTGATGCTTTAAGCCGGCTGGGCTCTCAACGTAAACCGGTCCCGCCCAACGTCTTCCTTTATGTAATCGCATAATCCGCCGCTTAAGCTTCTGATGAAATTGATTTGGCTATCCACGATCCGGATGCTCAATTGGTGGCGGCCCTGCATGTCATTCCGGATTGACGCTCCCTTATTTGGCATACATGAACCGGGCGAGTTACGTAAGATGAGACGTTGGCCCGACAGATAGTTCGGCGGTCTAAGTCTATGACCATTGTTAATGGCGAGTTGCATCATTGCAGTGTGTCAGGGGCGTTTCAGCGTTGTGTGTCCCCTGAAGAGGGTTGTGAGATATTGCGAGAAACCTTTTAAGGGATAACGTTTTTCAGGAGAACAAGTCACCTCTGGACGACGCTTCCGGGTTGGTGTATCTGGTAAACAGGAGGAGAGAATCTGTTGACCACTGTGCCGGGTTGTACGACGCTCTTTAGCCTGCTGTGTCTTCAGATAAGCATAGGAATGAGATTTTTTTCACTTTCCAAACGGCGCGACGAATTCTTTTAACCGACGCGAGGTCGGGGTCGGAGGAAAGAAAGATTACCTCAAAATGGTCGGCATGGCTGGCTTCGGCATCATCCTGGGGATTAGATTTGTCAGTGAAGGGAAGAATAAAGAGGGATAAATCATAAGAAGAAACACAAGGAGGAGAGCCGGTTTACGGCGGCTCCCTCGTAAGGATATCAAGTTTTACCTCAGCTTCAGATTCTTCCTCTTCCGGCGGATCGAAGACCCGCGGTTTTCTTGCCAGCCTTTTTGGTAGCCTTGGACTTTATACGCGGAGCTCGGGCCGGTTTGGTCCGCCTCCAGAAGGAGCTGTCAGCCTGCGAGGTAGCAAGGATTAATGAATATCAACAAAGTGTTAAAAGCCCGAAAAGCGGTGAGCAAAGTCTTACCGCAGGTGGCGGGTTGGCAACACAGAACGGAGCCAACCCGGTTAGGCTGCAGACGGAGATTGGTTCATCAAGCATCTTTTTACAGCCTCTGTAACCTCAAATTCAGTTATTGGTAATTCTTGACGTCTTTGAGGGTCTTTGAGGCTGCCAAGATACTGCAGCATCAATCCGGGCCGGTGGCTTAAGGGCAAGATGCCCCAAGAAACCCAAAGCATCGCACAAGGTCCACACGGTTAGTCCATTGGCCATTAGAGCCCGGAGTTTTATGATCCGAGGTGCAAAGTTCTTCCGCTCCGGCGGTTAAGCGTGAAGGCAGCGGATGGTTGTTGCTGAGCCGGTGAGGACGGTAACCCGGCAAGGATTCTCGCTATGTGAGGCGTTGTTCCGGCAATAGAACCAGGTTTGGTTCCAATCCTTTGGATGGCTGTGGTGTTTGGCGTGAGGAAAATCCGCCTCCTTCCTTTTCTGGATCGAAACGCCGCCTAGTTCTGTGTTGGGACCATCAGAAAACTCCGTACGGCGGTTCAAGTGAAAGAAATCCCGGAATAGCTCCACAGAGGGCTCTTCCTGAAGATAGACTTCACAGAAGACTTGAAAGTTGCATATGTTTGACACAGAGTTCGGGCCGATATCCTGCGGATGGAGTTGCAAGCTCGCAAGGACATCCCGGAAAAATTTTGAACCGGGCGGGCAGAACCCCTGGTCTAGATGCTGCATAAACACAATTACTTCTCCCTCTTGTGGCTCCGGAGGACACTTCGCCATCCGGAACACGCCAAAGGAGGGCATTTTTGGAGCCAAACCGCCCGGTGGTGACATAGCCCGTTGAGTTGCGTTTCAGTTGATTTTCGACCGACCCAATTGCAAGCTGAGAATTGAGGAGCCATTACGGAAGACTAAGCCGGGATAAAGGGAGAAACGGTTCACCATTAAACGGTTCAGGCATATTATGCATTGTTAAACCGGCGATTCAGCGCCGGCCTCCCATTCCGGTTTAACTAAGGGCTAATGGAGGACGGATTAGCTATCGAAAGTTAAACTGCCGAACAAGGCAGAATTGAAAATCTGCTAAGTATGGATGTAAACAGTTTTCACATGCGAAGGGAAGTAATCAAGATCTACCGAAGTTCGATGAAGAAAAAACCTTCACGACCTATGCAAACCTCGGAAAGAACAGGAGGGTTCGGGTATTCTAAACTCGAGGATCTACGGAAAAAAGCCGATGCGTGAAAGGTTAGATGGACGGCGGGCAGTCCCCAGACAGGATATATGATGCGATCGGATCGCATGGCCATGGCGGAGCAGGTGTGAAGAAACCGAGATGAACTGCGGGATGAACAGGGTCTCATGATGCGATCTAGGGGTTGAAAAAGGACCTTACGATGAGCGAAGCCGAGGAGGAGCGCCGGAAGCCTCTCGATACGGTCGAGTTGATGCGGCGTTCGGGCGTTGACGCTGCTGCTCGAAGGTCGGAGGCGACGGCGGAGCTTCAAGACTGGAGCGGCGCGAGGAAGGAGAAGAAGAAGAGACAGGAGGCGGCCGGTCTATTTATAAGGAACCGGAGCAATCAACGGGCGCGAGATTCGAGGAGTCAAAAGCGGCGGACGGTGCAGCGGCCGCCTCGATTTCTGGGATGGCATTAAATGCAGGGAATCTTACTGTTTGGATTTCTTTATTAAAAATGACGTCAAGACACCCTGACACGCGGATCGGAAGATGACATCACGGCGGTTCAAGCGGTGGCGGTTTTCAAAATGTGAAAAGAGATCAAGAGTTTCCTGAAGGTGTTGAAGATTAACATGAACGGTTCAAGTCAATCTGGGGCCTAATGTTGGGGATACAACTATCGGCGTGAACCGCCTCGAAGGGGCCGGTTTACTCGCCCATGATTCAGGCCCACGGAGGAGGCCTGGAGCCCAGAGGCGAATTAAGGTCCATTTATGTAAACCGCCTTAATATTGTAACTTGTGTTGTAAGTTAAGAAAGAAGAGACCGAGCCGGGCACTTGTATGAGCCAGATCGGGACTTCAGAGACCGCCGCAAGGCGTCAACCCGTGTATATAAGGGGACGACCGGCGAAGTTAGGGAGAGGATTCGAGGCTAAGGCAAAGCTATTGCCCCTAGTCGCCAAATCATATCAATCACATCCCAAGCTGGACGTAGGCTTTTACCTTCATCGAAGGGGCGAACCAAAGATAATTCCCGTGTCTTGTGTCCGCTTTAACCCCTCTAGGTTAACCCGTACGATGGCCCTACGACTAAGTCCTTTCATGAGGACATCTGCCGTGACAATTCCACGACAGTGCCGTTGGCGACACGCCGGCTCCTCGTGGGCCTAGCCGCATTGGCACGATCCGGCAGTGCGGCGCGGCCATTGCCAGCATGTTCGGGGCAGATCGCCCTGTCTACGCCACGCACGCGGAGAACATACGAGCAGCCCAGGCGGCAGCAGACGAGCTGGATAAGCTCGAGGGCGACGAGCGTTGCCACATGACGAAGCGGGTCCAGCAGCTCATTGACGCGACTGCTTCGTAGCAAGAAGCCGGCTGCCGCGCTGAAGCGCCCAACTGGCGAAACGATGACCTGCCTCCTCGCCGAGATCAAGGCATGACATCTCGTGACGCCACCGGGCGCGCCCGCGATAGAAGAGACAAGGAGTCGGCTGCCAGCCGCAGCCGGACTGGCATCACCATCGAGCGCGACCAAGATGGCCGCCCAAGAGCAGTGGAACGACAGGACGACTGTCCGCCTCTCCCTCCTTCCCGCAGGGAGAGGTGCAGTTCCCCGCCGCCTGTTGACCACCCGACACTCAGCGACCGCCTTGGCCGCCGAGAAGGAGCCAGAGAGAATGATGCCCGCCACCGAATCGACCGCCTCAACCGGTCCCTGGCGCTAGAAGAAGAAGACGCATTGGGTCCACCATGTTTTGGCCCCCACATCCGAGATGAGCCTTTCCCCAAAGGGTTCAAGCTCCCAAGAGATTCGCCCAAGTACACCGGCTCCATGAAGCCGGAAGACTGGCTGGTCGACTACTCCATGGCCGCCAGCATAGCAAACGGCAACAAGCGAGTTGCCGTGAAGTACGTTCTGCTCATGCTCCAGGGCACAGCCCGGACATGGCTGAACAGCCTGAAGCCCCGCAGCATCAACAACTGGGTTGATTTCACTGAATCCTACGTTCGCAACTTCACCTGCACGTACAAGCGACCGCACAAGCCTCACCAGCTCCCCTTGTGCATCCAAGCTCCCAACTAATCAACTCGCGACTACCTCACGCGTTGGGCCGAGCTGCGCAACTCTTGCGAGGGCATGCACGAGGTGTAGGCCATCGAGTACTTCACTGCTGGGTGCCGAGAAGGCACCCTCCTCCAGCACCAGCTTCTCTGCGACGAGCCGGCGACCCTTGATGAACTGCTAATCATAGCAGACAAGTACGCCACGGCCGACTCCAGCATGAAGGAGGAGATTCAAGTTGACGCATCTGGAAAAGTGGCTCCTCAAGCTCCTCGGACTCCGGCTTCAAACTCAGATATGTGTTGCAAATTCACTTTGCCGCCTCCAACAATGTAGCTGAATACGAAGCACTCATACACGGGCTCTGCTACCTCTTGAGCACTGCGTTGGTTTTTCCTTCAAGAGGAAAGGGTGATGCAACAAAGTAGCGTAAGTATTTCCCTCAGTTTTTGAGAACCAAGGTATTAATCAAATAGGAGACTACGCGCGAGTCCCTCGTACCTACACAAAACAAATAACTCCTCGCAACCAACGCGATAAGTGGTTGTTAATCCCTTCACGGTCACTTACGAGAGTGAGATCTGATAGATATGATAGGATAATATTTTTGGTATTTTTGTGATAAAGATGCAAAGTAAAATAAAAGCAAAGTAAAAAAGCAATGGAAATAACCAAGTATTGGAAGATTAATATGATGAAGATAGACCCGGGGGCCATAGGTTTCACTAGTGGCTTCTCTCAAGAGCATAAATATTTTACGATGGGTGAACGAATTACTGTTGAGCAATTGACAGAATTGAGCATAGTTATGAGAATATCTAGGTATGATCATGTATATAGGCATCACGTCCGAGACAAGTAGACCGACTCCTTTGCATCTACTACTATTGCTCCACTCATCGACCGCTATCCAGCATGCATCTAGAGTATTAAGTTCATGAAAACAGAGTAACGCCTTAAGCAAGATGACATGATGTAGAGGGATAAATTCATGCAATATGATAAAAACCCCATCTTGTTATCCTCGATGGAAACAATGCAATACGTGCCTTGCTGCCCCTCATCACATCGGGAAAGGACACCGCAAGATTGAACCCAAAGCTAAGCACTTCTCTCATTGCAAGAAAGATCAATCTAGTAGGCCAAACCAAACTGATAATTCAAGAGACTTGCAAAGATAACCAATCATACATAAAAGAATTCAGAGAAGATTCAAATATTGTTCATAGATAATCTTGATCATAAACCCACAATTCATCGGTCTCAACAAACACACCGCAAAAACAAGATTACATCGAATAGATCTCCACGAGAGAGGAGGAGAACATTGTATTGAGATCCAAAAAGAGAGAAGAAGCCATCTACTATGGACCCGAAGGTCTGAGGTAAACTACTCACACTTCATGGGAGAGGCTATGGTGTTGATGTAGAAGCCCTCCGTGATGGATGCCCCCTACGGCGGAGCTCCGGAACAGGCCCACGGTCAAGGACAGTTGGGTAACCGCTCTTGGGCTACGTCCATATGTTTATGAAACCTGGTGAGTATGTATGGACGAGTGGAGAGAAATACATGGGTCAAGTCCAAGGACTTGACATGATTGAGTTGGGTTGGTGCCCACTCCATTTATGTTGATATCTATAACTTGTCCTCAGGGATTACATGAATCCTCTTGATGCATGTTATGCAAGTTGTTGAACATGTCATTGCACTCAAAACTAGCTTTTTGCAAAAATTTACTTATATCATGCATTGTTGAATCTTGAACCAAAACATGGGTTTCTTGCGAGTACATTCAAAGTACTCATTGGCTTGCCACTGGTTATTTTATTGGCCAGGCATGAAAGAACAGGATGTGATGAAGGACACGTTGGTGACGAACATGCGAGCTAGGACGCTTCCAAGTCGTAATGCCTGTAGGGTTAAGGCGGATGGCATGGGTCCAAGTTATCGACGAAGATTTCCGCTGCAATGTTATACTCAAGACTTGACCATAATGGTCCTACTTGTGTAATACGGTATGTATGGATGTAAGCCTCTTGTTATTCAGCTTACATGGTGTTCGGTGAGCATTGATCTCGGATCATCAGACATGTGCATTCGGTGATCACGACTTATGAGTCGGGTCCCCACAAATACAACTTAAATGGGTGATCATAAAGATTCTCAGGTGTATCTCTCAAGGTGTCTGTTGAGTTGGCATGGATCAACACTACTAGGGAAAAGCCTAGCAGCAGCGCGGGTTTTGAGGCTATCAGTAGCGCGGGAAGCCGCGCTACCAATAAGGCGCTACAGCTAACTGTTAGTAGTAGCGCGGTCGGTACCCACGCTACTACTATTGACTATGTTAGCATCGCTTTTCCGGAACGCGCTACTATTAATTAGCTGTAGAGATTTCCTAGCCCTGCGCTACTGCTATATCTTTCATCATTTCCCCCGGCTTCCTACCCCGTTTCAGCTTCAATAAACTGCAATTTCTGTGTACTACTAGATATCAATTTCATACAGCTTTATTGTTTCTTGTTAGTACTCCCTCGTTTCAAAATTACTGGTGGTGTTTTTTTTAAAAATTTTAAAAAAAACCACGACGAGTAATTTGGAACGGAGGGAGTACTAGATAACAATTTCATATATACTCAACATGCATCATCAAGCAGTAGTAGGTGATATCAACGACGATCATCATATGTAGTTCTAGATGATATCGACAACGATCATCATATATAGTTCTACAAGATATCGACGACGATCATCATATGTAGTTCTAGATGATATAGCCACACACACATATGTAGTTCTAGATGATATCGATGACGATCATCATCCTCATGCATGGGCGGTGGGTGTTCTTGGTAGTAATTAGGATGGCCTGTCCAACACGAAGATTCTTGCCAACGAGGAATGTCTTCCACCCAACCGAATTTAAGGATGTGCGACCGTCTGTGTCCATGCGGTAAGTACAGGTAGTGATGGAGCCCCTTGCGGTAAGGCGTAGTCCAGCTGAGTCTTCTTCATCAGGCTCGATACCACAACTCACAGATAGGTTCTTTGGCAATTTCTGAATAAGAAAAACATATCAATCAATAAATAGCCTCGCACATACTCTTGCAAATACATTTCTATTAAGTCTAGATTTCTACACTATCAAAATACACAAGATACTACACATTTGTACTAATTAATCATGAATTATACTAATAAGTATATATGGATTATCTACATTATTAATAGTTCCTTGGATTCTACACTAATAAGCATGTGATCAGACTCTACACAAAAGCATATCATCGACTAGATTCCACAAAGCATATCATTGGACTCTACGCTAAGCATATCATCGGATTCACTAAGCATATCATCGGATTCACTAAGCATATCATCGGATAATTTGCATTTGTAAGTATAACAATAAAGCATATATATATATCATCAAATTACTACAGTCAGTATAACATACCATTTCATGCCGATCGAACATGGTACTTGTCGTGGGTTAGATTCTGAATGGCACGCCGACAAAGTCATCACATGGCGGAATTATGTCCCATAGGTTGCACACCTCCTCCTCGCTCAGCCTCATTCTTTGAGCTACGATGGCTTCATGAAGTAGGTTCTCATCATCTTCATCGAGTGGGTCCTCGTTATCTTCATCATCTTCGTCATCTTTATCATCTTCCACCAGGTTGATATAAATGACAGCCAGCTTGGGTCTTTCTACTCTGAAGGAGAAGCTGATCAACTCACCACACAGCAGCGCATGCGAAATGAGGAAAAGGGCCCATCCATCTCCTCCAATCTGTGACATATTGCGTCCTTTCTCGACCTCCATAGTGTACGGCCCCAGAGCCTCAAATGTCACAAAGGTGTCTCTGTCGACTTGTTGAATTTCAACCTCACATTGCATGGGACGATCTGTAAAAAAGCAAAATGACACAATGCAGTAATGCCAATACTAAAAATAAAATAGTTGTTACATTTCATCTAATTTCTTACCGCATGATGAAAAACTCGGAAGTAGATGCTTAACAACAGCTTGCTGGTTGCAAGGCTTTGGCGCACCTTGACTTACACTGATCGACATGGTGGTGGTGGTGGTGGCGCCATTTTCCTAAAGCAATATGAGCAAAGGATTAACGATCCACTTCACAGGAAAGAAAAACAGTAGCATGTGATATTTTTGGTTCTTTCGCAGCAATTTGATGGACAATGATAATCCTATTGCCGAAAAAACCTTTTCACAAATATCTACCAAATCAGGGTACCACCTACCAAGACATTTCATCTAAGTTGGCCCCTATTGCCTAAGATAATTGGTTGAAAAAAACAAGTGTCAAATTTAACTAAATTGGCACCTGCATTTTGCTAAAAAATAACTTATTACAGAAAAACAAAAGCAACTAAATCAACTAGCCTACTAAATCTACTAAATCAACTGGCCTACTAAACCAACTAAGTCAACTAGCCTACTAAATCAACTAAATCAACTAGCCTACTAAATCAACTAGCATACTAAGTCAACTAAATCAAAATGTTCTAAATCAACTAAATCAACTAGCCTACTAAATCAAAATGTAGCAGGGAGGAGGGGTTGTGGATGGAGGAGGGAGGAGGGAGGAGGAGAGGCGACTCGAGGAGGATGAAGAGAGGAGGACGAAGGAGGAAGACGGAGCGAGGAGGGGCCGGCCAGCGGCGAGTGGAGGGAGGATGGAGGAGGAGGCCGGTGCCGAGTCCAGCGAGGAGGAGGAGGTGACGGCCACGCAGATTGGAGGAGGGGCGACGGGGGAGGACCGACGCGGGGGGTTGAGGGGGAGATCGAGTGAGTGTGAGTGTGAGTGGATCGGATAGAGGAGAGTGGGGGTGGGAGATGGAATGGCTTAGCAGTAGCGCGCTATAGCAAAAGGCGCTACTGCTAAACGACCTAGCATTAGCGCCTTTCACAAGAACGCGCTACTGCTGTGTGTGAGCATGTAAAAATAGACATCAAAAATACATTGATCATCAATGATCTTTTTGTGTACAATCTGATTTGTCAATATGAGTCCTCACCAGTTTAGGAACTGGTGAAGACTCATATTGCGGCCACAAATTCTATACATAGAGTTCAATGAAGATCAAGTGCTTGTGAAAGTTTGAGAAGTAACATATTTAAGGTGGTACAAACTCTCTTCACCGAGCGAGGTGGGACTAAATTTTTGTAGTAAACTTAGCAGTAGCGGTTATTGTGTAAATGCGTTGCTGCTATGATCCGTAGCAGCAGCGCTCTTCATGTTAACGCACTGCTGCTAGAACTATCCTCGTGGCGGTGTCGTGGCAATTATAGCAGTAGCGCGTCTTAGAGCGGGCACGCTACTGATACATTTACTTCGGCAGCGAGTATTGTGCGCACGCTACTGCTACTTAGCAGCAACGCCTTATTTTAAAGTGTGCTGCTGGTAAGATTCTGTGTATAGGCTTTTCCCTAGTAGTGCAAGATTGGGATTTATCACTCCGTGTATCGGGGAGGTATCTCCGGGCCCTCTTAGTAATAAAACATCACAAGAAGCTGACTAAGGAGTTAGTTACGAGAGGATTGAGGGAGTCCGCGATTAGGGGGTCCTCGGGTGTCCGGGCTATTTGATATGGGCCGGACTGATGGGCCGTGAAGATACAAGCTGAAGACTTTCCCCCATGTCTGGGTAGGACTCCCCTATGCATGGATGGCAAGATTGGTGTCCGGATATGTTATTTCCTTCCCTTACCAACCGACTCTGTACAACCCTTGTTCCTTCCGGTGTGTATATAAACCGGAGGGTTTAGTCCGTAGAGGCTATAAGAATTCTCATAGGCTAGACAACTAGGGTTTAGCCATTACGATCTCATGGTAGATCAATTCTTGTAACCCCTATACTCTTCAAATACAATCAAGCAGGACGCTGGGTTTTACCTCCATTAAGAGGGCCTGAACCTGGGTACACATTGTGTCCCACTTGTCCCTTGTTACCATCAATCCTCAGACGCTCAGATCGGGACCCCCTGCCCGAGATCAGCCGGTTTTGACACCGACATTGGTGCTTTCATTGAGGGTTCCGTTGTGTCGTCAGCAGAAGGATCGATGGCTCAACTTGTCATCGACGATGATGCTTTTTCCAGGGGGACTTTTCTCCCAGTTCAATTCTTTCTGTTTGGCGGCTTTGCTCTGCGTGCCAATTCAACTGGTCACCTCGAGAAGATCGATAGCTACTCCCCTGGTCATCAGATCAGGTTTGGAAACTTGAATTACACCGCTGATATCCGAGGAGACTTGATTTTTTAAGGGTTCTCGGCCTCGCCTGCCCCTCCTCGTCTACATGAAGGAAGCCCGTCGGATCCACCATCAGATTCTGCTCAAGGATCGACCCGCCCTGGCCTTAAATCCACAGCGAGCCACTCTGTCCGAAGACGGGAGGATAAACCCCGCCGGACTCTTCCCTATTACGGAGCTATTTGTCAGAGACCCAGATGTGACCACTCTGTCAACGGGCCCGGAGTCCAATAGGACCCTCCCTGTCATCGGGAAGCCAAACTCATTCCTGGATGTCAACTCCGAACTCTCGAGGTCTACGTCTAGTGAGCTCGGTCAAGTGGTGATTCCCGGACCCAGCTACGCAGGTCCTCAGTCACCTATCTAGATTTCGCTCCCAAACAAGGCGCTGGACCTAATGCAATCTCTCGCCATTATGGAAGTGTCACTTCCGAACTGTGCCCAGCCTAAACTAGGGACTGAGAATGGGGAATTTTACGTCCCACCCACCACCCACTTAGTAGCCACTGTTGAGGACCTAACCGACATGCTAGACTACGCCTCCGAAGACATCGATGGTATGGACGACGATGTCGGAGCCGAACCAGGCCAAAACCCGCCTATCATCGGGCGTTGGACGACCACTTCTACATACGACGTGTACATGGTGGATACGCCCAAGAAGAAGGATGACGATGGCACTCAAGATTCGATCGAGGACAAGCCCGCCGAGGCACCACCAAAGCGCTAACGCCGGTGCCGCCACAATTGCGTCGGGAAAAGAAAGTATTACCGCACCGAGATAACAACACTCCGGATAATGATGATGAAAGGATCGAGAATAGGTGTCTAGAGGGGGGGGGAGTGACTAGACCCTCAACAAAGAAAAGTAGCAGTTTTTAATTTCTTCAAGTTAAGGTGGACTTTTAGCACAAGTTTAAACATTCACAATACATTTCAAGCAAGCATGCCAAGAGTATATGAGCAGCAGAAAGTAAAGCATTCATGTTGCAAGAAAGTAAAGGGATGGGATTGGAGTATGCAAACGCAATTGGAGACACGGAGATTTTTGGCGTGGTTCTCATAGGTGGTGCTATCATACATCCACGTTGGTGGAGACTTCAACCCACGAAGGGTAACGGTTGCGTGAGTCCACGGAGGGCTCCAACCAGGAAGGGTCCACGAATAAGCAACCTTGTCTATCCCACCATGTCCATCGCCCACGAAGGACTTTCCCCACTTGGGTAGATCTTCACGAAGTAGGCGATCTCCTTGCCCTTACAAACTCCTTGGTTCAACTCCACAATCTTGACGGAGGCTCCCAAGTGACACCTAACCAATATAGGAGACACGACTCTCCAAAAGGTAATGGATGGTGTGTTGATGATGAACACCTTGCTCTTGTGCTTCAAAGGATAGTCTCCCCAACACTCAACTCTCTCATAGATTTGGATATGGTGGAAAGATGATTTGACTGGAAAGCAACTTGGGGAAGGCTAGAGATTAAGATTCTTGTGGTTGGATTGGAATATCTTGGTTTCAACACATGAGTAGGTGGTTCTCTCTCAGAAAATGAATGATGGAAGTGTAGGCACGTAATGATGGATCTCTCCATGAATGCAGGATGGGTGGAGGGGTATATATAGCCTCCACACAAAATCTAACCGTTACACACAATTTAACAAACTCGGTGGGACCGAATAATGAAACTCGTTCAGACCGATTCAGTTCAAAATGAGAACGCTAGGCTTTTCGGTGGGACCGACATGATCAACTCGGTGGGACTGATGTGCTAGGGTTAGGGTAAAACCTCAACTCAGTTTGACCGATTACACAAACTCGGTGAGACCGATTTTGCTAATGAGCAAACAGAGAGAGCAAACTCGGTGGGACCGACTGCATATTTCGGTGGGACCGAAATAATTGAAACATGCAACAGACAGTTTGCAAGCCCATCTCGGTGAGACCGAATTGATTAGGGTTTCGGGCAGTGGCTATGTCAAGTGAACTCGGTGGCGCCGGATAGATCAAATCGGTGGGGCCAAGTTTGACTTTAGGTTTAGGACATATATGGAAATGAGAAAGTGGTTGAGGGCTTTGGAGCATATCACTAAGCACTTTGAGCAAGCAAGCCATTAAGCAACAACTCATCCCCTTTTAATAGTATTGGCTTTTCCTATGGACACAATGTGGTCTAGGACCACTAAAATGAGAATGTAGAGTCTTGAGCTTTTGCCAATGTTTGTCCTTAGCATCTTGAAGGGGTTCCACATCCTCTTGTCCATGCCACTCCGCTGTTGAACTCATCTAAAATATACTAGATAAAAATATTAGTCCAACAAGAGATATGTTGACATTAATTACCAAAATAACCCAGGGAGCACTTGTGCTTTCAATCTCCCCCTTTTTGGTAATTGATGACAACATACATGAAAGCTTTGGAAAGACATGTAACATGCATAGGCTCCTCCTACATGCATGCAATCATGTAAATATGGAATGTAAGAGCATGTGAATACATAAGCATGTCAAAGCAAGCAATGAGTTACATGTATCTTGGCTATATGCATCAGAGCAAATGATGTGAATGTAGGAAATGTACCTTCATGCTCATGATTGCTTCTTGCAAACAATATGTACAGTAGCAAGAAATCATCATGTACATGGATGTGATGCATATACTTACCTTGCGGTCTTGAGCTGGCTTTGGAAAAGGTGAACCTGAGTAAACAAGGTTAGATAACGCATGAACACCTACTGGACAAAGCAATTTGAGAAACCACAAGAGTACCAAGATTGGGATGAGATGTAGAGAGTGATTACTATGTACTCTATTGGATATAGACATGTCCCCAAATAGTAAAGATATGCAACGAATTCAAAGATTTCCTTCCCTTAGATGTCTTTCTCCCCCCGAATCTTACATTGGATAATGGGAGAAGATAGGGCAAAAGAAAATCAGAGCAAAATCAATCATAACAAACATACTAACATGTCTTTCCCCTCTTGAAGACATGTGACTTCTCTCCTCTATGGATAATAAGCATCTAGAGAAGATTAAGGTGTGCATTCTCTCTTATGTGATAAGACTTGATGTGCTCTCTCTCCCCCCTTTGAGATCAATTTCCAAGAATGGATCTTCTGAAGCATGAGTCAAGTAGGTTTGGTCCTTGAGTCTCATTACAAAGCAACATGTAATATAAGATGCTAGTAGAGGACAAGAGTCATTGAGTGGAGTTGGAATAAATATGCAGGATGCAAATGGCAAAGTGTTTGCTCAAAATTGAAATCGGTAACACCGAGTCTTTTTATTCGTGGCACTGAGTTGTTTTCGTTTTAGCCGAAGGAAACAAACCGGTGAGGCCGAATTCAACACAGAGAAAAAACAATTGTCATCTCAGCTCACTAGGCAAATAAGATCTCACAAAGATTTGCAATGAATTGGATGCAGGGAATGCAGAACATAACAAAGAAAAGAAGTATAGATGAAGGTTTTTTTATTAAAGGGAAAAGCAAAACAAACATGCAAGAGATAAATGCAAGAACACAGAAAAACACTAGAGAACTTCATCTAGAATTGGTCGGCGACAAAGTCGCCGACGTGCTAACAAGCGGTTAGACTCACGCTTGTTCCTCTCCATCTCTAACATGAACTCTGCCAACGAAGACTGGTCGGGAGGATCCTCATCCCTACCATCTTCGTGGTTCCGCCACAGCAATGTAACTTGGTTAACCGGCAACATCCTGAAGAACGAAACCAAGGAAACAAGGATGGATTCAGCATCAACTATAGGATGCAGAAGGTAGCACAAGAAATTAGTATCTCTCGAACTCCTAGGATAATTCCGGCAGCATAACGGCAGTAAAATGCTCAAAATGAGACATCCTGCAAACAATGGGGTAGTACCATACTCAACATCATCACTCGAGGTTCTGTGATAGTACTAAACAAACTACACCGGAAGTACTAGAGAACTGGAATATGACTCTGATCAACCAATCCTATGAGGCCACAGAGTAGTAACACGTGATCACGAGCAGATGTAAGAGAAAGCCTAGTTCCTAAACCCCGTAGGAAAGATAGGATGACTCAGATCGAGAAGGGTATGAGATACAAGGAGTAAAAAGAGCCTTACGTTCCTTCCACAATCAATTCCTTACATAACTAAAGAATTCTAGACTCAACTTCGACCGGGATGGCTTGCTAATCCTCTGAGCAACAGCTCACGATACCAAAGTCGTCAGGACCCGATTCTATGCCACACCGATCTATCATGTAACACCTCATATCACTTTGCGGCCTCACGCACGGTATTCCCACGGGTGTCGCCTTACCATGCCCGGGACCGTTTGCGCCTTTTGGCACATGTATATGATAGTGTTGCTAGCATCCGTATGACAAGGAACCCGGGCTAACATGGCTAGTCGTGAACCCAAAGTGGCACTAACTTACAGTGACAGACATACATGACCCATCAACGAACGTGTCGGTCATCAGCAAGTGAACCCGGGCTGTAGCAACTGGGCTAGCAGGACTCCAGTAAACCGGGCTATAGCAGGCTAACAGGACTCGGGTAGACATCGTGTGACATTTCCCCGAAGGGACAGACACAGGAACAAACAAGGACACATGCCGGCCAGCCTAAGTGTTCCGGAGCAGTAGCAAGCTACCAGGGCTCAGTGGAAGCACTAGGAGACATTTCCCAGTAAGAGAGGCTACTAAGGATAAACAACTAGATAGTCAGATCCCACACATAGCAATACACATTACACGTACGCATAACATGCAAGTATGTGTTGTACAACATGGCATCACAACATAACTCAACAACTTATATAGATAAAGGCTCAGAAGAGCCACATAGCATTTAATACAAACAGGGGTCTCATGACCCATCATTCAGAGCATACAAGCAACGGAAGCATTACATGTCTGAGTACAGACAACTACAAAAGAAAAAGGCTGAGAAGCCCAACTATCTACAACATCTGATCAAGATCGTAACTGAGGTACAAGCTACTTGTCGAAGTCCACGTAAACTAGTAAGACCGAAATCTCCACTGCAAAAACATAAATAAAGCAACATGAGTACAAAGGTACTCAGCAAGACTTACATCAGATCCTATCATACATGCATTTGTATCAAGAGGGTAATGTGGGGTTTAGTTGCAGCAAGCCAGCTTTGACTCAGTGGCTATCCCGTTTCTACGACTCACGAGAAACTTCTTTGAGGTGAGATGGCGCACACGAGTCCACTAATCACCACACAATACACCACTATGGATTCATCCCCGTCTCCCTACGAGAAGGCCATCCATAGCACTCACACTTGTCTTGAGCATTTTATAGTATCCACTTCAAGTTGTCTATGTACCATGTAAGCGTCCAAGAAGTTCATAACCGCGGACCCGGCTATTCGAATAGATCATGTTAACCCTGCAGGGGTGTACTTCTTCACACACGCTCTCGCCACTTACCGCCATGTACACGTCATGTACCTCGGCAACCTTCAAGCGGAAGCTTGGCGAAGGGAGTCGGCCACGACCTAACTAACACCACAAGACTCTAGTCCAGATTTATCGCCTATTCGGGTTCCATCCGCAAGGAGATCCGGCCGAGGTGTCGCTCACGGCCCCAAATGATGTGTGCAGGGTTCCCAAGCCCACCTCGCGGGATGGATCTACGCTTGGTACTTTTTGCCACTTGTTCCTAGTCTGTCCCAAGCCCACCTGGCCGGGTGCCACTTGGTAGACTACTAACACTACCTACAAACACCAGAAACTATTTGCGACTCCTGGACAGAGGCCAAGTCGGTGAATAAGTCGAGAGGGGTCGAGTTACCGTAACCCAATGTGTGGTAGTATCTAGTCATTGGACAACATACACAGAACTCAGTGCTTAAGGATGGTTCCAGTGAGACAACCCACCATGTACTCCTACATGGCCTCTCACCGCTACCTTTACCAAATCGTGTTCACACACTTCACTCTCAGCATCAGAACATAGAGCACTGCACTCCAATTCATTCCCAATGAATCAGACCTGACACATTCTAAGCAATAGCAAACATGGCATGGTAGGAACACAACAATGGCTCAATCAACTCCTACACATGCTAGTGGATTTCAACTATTTACTGTGGCAATGACAGGTCATGCAGAGGAACGGGTTCAACTATCGCAGCATAAAGTAGCAGTTGAATCGTTGTTGTCCTAATGCAATAAAAGAGAGCAGGAGCGAGAGAGTGGGATTGTACCGGAATGAACAAGGGGGTTTGCTTGCCTGGTAGATCAACAAGGAAGGCACTGCTCCTCAGACAGGTACTCTGGAACGGTCTCCGGAGCAGGACCTATCGAGAAGGAACGGTGTCGGCAATCAATATACAACCATATGCAACAATATGATGCATGATCATGGCATGTAGATGTGATGTTGTTTGAGCTAATGTAGCTAGCTTTCATTTGGATGAAGTCCATTTGAACCAAGAATTCAAATGCAACTCCAAGTTAAGTCCTTATAAATGCCATTTATATGTTTTCACCTATACAGCAAGTATAAGTTGGTTTATCATGCATGAAACTGGTACATATGGATAGATTGAATTTTTCTGATAATTTTTCATATATAAATTCTTTCAATCTGAGCTACGGTTGAATTTCTATGAATTTTAGAAGTTTATATCATTTTCTGGATTTTCCTGATTTATTTTAAAACCAGAAAATGATATATTGCGTCAGCCCTACATCATGCTTGCGTAAGCAAGTCAACATCACTGACTGGGTCAAACCTGACGCAGGGTCCACACGTTAGTGTCATAGTTAATTAACAGAGGTTAATTAAACACCCTAACTAAAAATTATTCAGGGCCGGGCCCCACCTGTCATTGACCCACACGGGTCAAATCTAGGTCAACTGGGGGGTTAGACCGGTCAATCCCGCCGGCATTTAGCTGCCGGTGAGGCCGAACGTGGTGGAGGGCTCGGGATCGTCGCTCCGCGACCATTTAGGCGGCGGAGACCACCTACGCGAAGCCCAGGCTTGCGCGCATCCAGTGGGACACGCCGGAGGCCGTGGGATGGTCGGAGCTCACTGGAGCAGAGCTCGCAGCGGCGGCCGGAGTTCGGTGGCATGCGGTTTTGGTACTACGGGGCACGGCAGGGGCTGCGAGCGGTGCGTTTGGCTCCTGGGGTTGCAACGAATTCAGTGACGCGCTCGGGAGCTAGCTGCGGTGGCTCTGGCCACGGCGGCGACATGATCGGCGGCGAGGAGCTACGGCCATGGAGGGGAACGGAGCTGGAGCACGCAAAAATGAGGGGGAGAAGAGGGGTTCGGTAGAGGAGCTCACGGCAAGGCCTCCGGTGATCTCAGCGCGCTCGGGGACGGCTTGGAGGCGACGGAATGTCGGTGGCGATCTCCGGCGGCCGATGATGAAGACGACGGCGGTGACGGCTCCACGGGCGTCCGGCGACGCGTGGCTTGACGGAGAGGACGCGGACGACGACGCGGAGCTATTGGACTTATCGGGGAGGCGAGGCCGTGGCGGTGGGTGCGGCAACGGCGTGCGGTGGCGACGGCAACGCTCGGGCCCGGTGAGAGAGCGAGGGAGAGGAGGGGAGGCCACGGGAGAGAGAGGGAGAGGTGCGGGGCGGCGCGTGGCGTCGCCACGCAGCATCCAGAGCGACGGGGGGGGGGGGGGGGGGGCGGAGGACACGCAGGCCAGAGGTGGCTGAGCAGCGTGCAAGAGGCCTTGGGCACATGTCCCTGTCCTCTGGCGGGAGGTGGAGGACGGCGGCAGCTGGCGGTCGGTGGGCAACCTGTTGGGCCACTGGGCTGCCAGTGCAGTAAGCACAGTAAGCATTTTTCCATTTTTGTTTTCTTTTCTATTTTCCGGCATTTGTTTACGATTTAGTAGAATACTAAACCAATTTATTTTCTTCTGAAAATTATTGTAGGAACTAATTGGATTATTCCAAAGCCCCATAGTAAAATCAGAATTATTGGACATATATAATATATATAACATATATATATATCGAATGCAAATAATTATTGCATTAATTCCCAATGGCCAAAATAAATATTTATGAGTTCCTAAAAATATTGGCTTGAATTTTACCTCTGACCAATATTTTCGGAGAGCAACATGAACATTTTCTTGAACCTTTTTGGAGCAACTTTTATCTGGGTTATTTCTAGAAATGATTTATGAGGGTTTCAAAAATCCCCATTTCAAATTTAAATGAAATTTAAACATGATGCACACATGACTAGCTAGTCTAGGTCATACCAGAACTAGGGATGTGACAATGTTGCTTGGGATTGTGAGTGATCTTAATAGCACTTTTGTTGTCACAAAGCAATGGAACATGTTTCACATATATCCTAAGAGTTTGGGTCATCCAAAGTAATTGAGCACAAAATGAACCGGCGACAATGTATTCCGCTTCAGCGGTCGATAAGGATACCGAGTTTTGTTTCTTGAAGGACCAACACACAAGAGATCTACCAAGAAATTGACATGTACCTGAAGTGGACTTTCTATCAACCTTGTCACCGGCATACTCCGAGTCGAAGTAGCCAACAAGGTAAAAAGAAACCTCTTAGGATACCAAATGCCAAAATTTGGTGTATGAATTAAGTATCTCACTATCATTTTCATAGCCTTAAGATGAAATTCTTTGGGAGCCGCTTGATATCGTGCACACATGCACACACTTAGCATAATATCGGGACGGGAGGAACATAGATATAACAATGAACCAATCATAGAGCGGTAAACCTTTTGGTCAACCGGTTTGCCATCCTTAGTAAAGCCAAGATGTCCACTAGTAGGCATGGCAGTTTTCATACCTTTGCTTTCTTGCATGTTGAACTTCTTGAATAAGTCCTTTGTATACTTTGTTTGAGACACAAAGGTACCTTCCTTAGTTTGCTTGATTTGCAAACCAAGAAAGAACTTGAGTTCATACATCATAGACATCTCAAACTTCTTCGACATTAGCTTTCCAAACTTTTCACTAAAATGAGGGTTAGTCGAACCAAATATGATATCATCAACATAAATTTGGCCCACAAATAATTCACCATTAACCCTTTTAGTAAAAACAGTAGAATCAAATTTTCCAATATCAAAGCCTTTCTCAATAAGGAACTTGGTCAAGCATTTATACCACGCTCTAGGAGCTTGTTTAAGACCATAAAGAGCTTTGTAAAGTTTGTAAACGTGGTCGGGTTTCTTAGGATTAACAAAGCCGGGAGGTTGTTTAACATAAACTTCCTCCTCAGTTTCACCATTTAGAAAAGCACTTTTAATGTCCATTTGGTACAATGTTATATCATGATGATTGGCATAAGCAAGTAAGATGTGTATGGACTCAAGTCTAGCAACAGGGCATATGTCTGAGAATAGTCCATAACTTCGACTTGAGTATATCCTTGGGCGACGAGACGTGCCTTGTTGCGTACAACTTGTCCATATTCATCTTGCTTATTCCGAAACACCCGTTTGGTACCAATGATGTTGTGGTTGTTGTCGGGCTTCTCAACCAATGTCCACACTTGGTTCCTCTCTAAGTTCTGTAGCTCTTCGTGCATGGCATTTATCCAATCCAGATCTTCCAATGCTTCTTCAACTTTCTTGTTTTCTTCATCTTGGCGTGTCCCACTTGTGGATGCCTCCGAGTCAACCCTTGGTTCACCTTGTCATGAGGTAGAACCTTCGACTTGGACGGGCAAGGTACTCTCCTTCACCTCCGTTGGGTGAATCTTGCCAATAGACAAGTCTTGGATTGGTTCCGAAGGGTCTTTATCTCCTACATCAATTGGCAATTGCTCTACTTGCGAGCCGTTAGATTCATCAAACTTCACATCTACCGTCTCTTCAACCTTTCGGGTGAAATTGTTGTAGACACGGTAAGTGTGAGAGTTTGAGCCATATCCGAGTAGGAAACCCTCATGAGATTTAGGAGCAAATTTAGAACGACGATGCTTAGCAAGAATATAGCACTTTGAGCCGAATACTCAAAAGTATCCAACTTGGGTTTGTTACCGGTGAGAAGCTCGTATGCCGTCTTGCCGAGTAGCTTGTGAAGATATAGACGATTTGTTGCATGACAAGCTGTCACAACCGCTTCGCCTAAAAGTGTTTTGGCGTCTTGTACTCATCAAGCATCGTTCTCGCTACCTCAATAAGAGTCCGGTTCTTCCTCTCAACAACTCCATTTTGTTGAGGCGTGTACGTAGCCGAGAACTCATGTGAAATCCCTTCTTCGTCAAGAAAGGTGTCCACATTTGCGTTCTTGAAGAACTCCGTTCCGTTGTCACTACGAACCTTCTTGATCTTCTCTTTAAATTGATTTTGGGTCTTCCTAGCGAAGTTCTTGAAGATCTTTTGGACCTGCGATTTATCATCAAGAAAGAACACCCACGTAAATCTTGAAAAATCATCAACTATGACTAAACGAAATGAGTTTCCTCCGAGACTTTTATAGGCGTTTGGACCAAAGAGATCCATATGATGTAGCTCGAGTGGTCTTCTCGTGGTCATGATGTTCTTCGCGGGGTGGCTTCCTCCAACCTGTGTTCCTGATTGACAAGCACTGCATAATCTATCCTTGTCAAATAAAATGTCTTTTACTCCAAGGATATGATCACCTCTAATAAGCTTAGCAAGCTTTTGCATGCCCACATGACCTAACCTTCTATGCCACAGCCACCCTTTAGAAGATTTAGCAATTAAGCAAGTTCTAGGTTGAGCCTTTTTAGTGAAATCAACAATGTATAGATCACCTCTATGTATACCGGTAAGGGCATTTTATGATTATCTCTTCGAAACACTTGGCAATCTACTTCAGTAAATAGGACATTGAATCCAAAGTTCAACATCGTATTGTAATTGATCATTTCCTAGAGAGAGTTATTCATTAGATATATGATCTTGACAATGTGCATCTTTATGAATTCTAATGACTTCGAAAATGATGTTGCTAATGATTTCAACATCTCCTTTGGCACGCATAAGGTCACGAAGCTCAAATAGAAAATCACCAAACTTAGGATCATTGAAATTCATCTTACTTAAGGCATTTGACTTATGAAGAATCACATCTATATTTTGCAAGGAATAGTTTGGAAATCGTACCTCAAGAAATCTCCATATGGTGTAGGCATAATCAAGAGTAGGCAAGAAAAAATCAAGTTTCTATGCAAACCTCTAGTAATAAAATTGATAGTTCTAATGTTGCGGATCATGTCAAGAGAATCATCGGGAGTAGGATGCAAAGGATCAACAAGGCCCAAGACAAGGGCTAGTAATGTACTTGTTCAAGTCATATTGATTGAAAATCTCAAGCATCTCATTTTTTCAAGCATGAAAGAATTCTCCATCAAGTATAGGCACTCTATGTCTAAAACTCTCCAACGTAGACTCATCCATCTTCCTCCAATGGTGATTAAAACCAAAGCAATGGATACCAATGCTCGGATACCAACTGAAAGGATCGAGAAGAGGTGTCTAGAGGCGGGGGTGACTAGATCCTGAACAAACAAAAGTAGCAGTTTTTAATTTCTTCAAGTTAAGGTGCAGTTTCAGCACAAGTTTAAACATTCACAATACATTTCAAGCAAGTATGGCAAGGGTATATGAGCAGCGGATAAAGCATGCAAGTTCCAAGAGAGTAAAGGGATGGGATTGGAGTATGCAAGCGCAATTGGAGACACGGAGATTTTGGCGTGGTTCCGATAGGTGGTGCTATCATACATCCATGTTGGTAGAGACTTCAACCCATGAAGGGTAACGATTCTTGTGAGTCCACGGAGGGCTCCACCCACGAAGGGTCCACGAAGAAGCAACCTTGTCTATCCCACTATGGCCATCACCCACGAAGGACTTTCCTCACTTGGGTAGATCTTCACGAAGTAGGCGATCTCCTTGCCCTTACAAACTCCTTGGTTCAACTCCACAATCTTGATGGAGGCTCCCAAGTGACAGCTAACCAATCTAGGAGACACCACTCTCCAAAAGGTAATAGATGGTGTGTTGTTGATGAACTCCTTTCTCTTGTGCTTCAAATGATAGTCTCCCCAACACTCAACTCTCTCATAGATTTGGATATGGTGAAAAGATGATTTGAGTGGAAAGCAACTTGGAGACGACTAGAGATCAAGATCTTGTGGTTGGATTGGAATATCTTGGTCTCAACACATGAGTAGGTGGTCTCTCTTAGAAAATGAATGATGGAAGTGTAGGCATGTTCTAATGGCTCTCTCCACAAATGGAGGATGGGTGGGACCGAATAGTGAAACTCGGTCAGACCGATTCAGTTCAAAATGTGAACGTTAGGCTTTTCGGTGGGACCGACATGATCAACTTGGTGGGACTGATGTGCTAGGGTTAGGGTAAAACCTCAACTCGGTTTGACCGATTACACAAACTCGATGAGACCGATTTTGGTAATGAGCAAACAAAGAGTCGGTCAAGCAAACTCAGTGGGACCGACTGCATATTTTGGTGGGACCGAAATAACTGCAACAGGCAACAGAGAGTTGCAAGCCCATCTCGGTGAGATCGAATTGATTAGGGTTTCTGGTAGTGGCTATACCTAGTGAATTCGGTGGCGCCGGATAGATCAAATCGGTGGGGCCGAGTTTGACTTTAGGTTTAGGACATATGTGGAAATGATAAAGTGGTTGAGGGCTTTGGAGCATATCACTAAGCAGTTTGAGCAAGCAAGCCATTAAGCAACACCTCATCCCCTTTTAATAGTATTGGCTTTTCCTATGGACTCAATGTGATCTTGGACCACTAAAATAAGAATGTAGAGTCTTGAGATTTTGCCAATGTTTGTCCTTAGCATCTTCAAGGGGTTCCACATCCTCTTGTCCATGCCACTCCACTGTCGAACTCATATGAAATATACTTGAAAAAAATATTAGTCCAACAAGAGATATGTTGACATTAATTACCAAAATCACCCAGGGAGCACGTGTGCTTTCAGCCGAAGACTCCGACCACCCCGTCGAGCCTACGTTTGAGCAGGATGAGTGGGAAGAGGGACAAGTCAACCCATATGAACTTGCCGATCATGAGGATTCAGAAGATAGTAACTATCTACCAGCCTCCGAGGAGGATTTTAGCCTCGTTTTTGAAGATTTTATCATACCAGAGGAACCCTCGAACAAGAACGCTGGTTTACAGCTCATCGCCACCGCGAGGAGCCTGAAAAAGAAATAGCAACAGCTTCAATCTCAACAGGATACACTCAACGACAGATGGACCAAGGTCTTGGCTGCCGAGGAATATGGTCTTGAGCGCACAACAAAGAGCTACCCAAAGCGCAGGTTACTACCACAATTCGATGACGAGGCCCTTGAGCCAAGATTATCAAGATACAATCATCTTGATCAGCCGGACCGACCACCACGTGGACGGACAAAGCGCCAATTATGTCGATTACCAGCCCGCCCAACCTCGCCGTATAGGAAAAGAGGCAGCGGCTTCGGGCTACACGTACGACTTACATCAGGACTTGGACAATAGAGCCGGCTAAACTAGATCCATCTACGGATCAAGGGGACGTGCTACAACACGAGACGACGGCCATCAAGACTGGCACGACAAGCATAACCAAGTTCGGGCTGAGAACCAAACACGGATGTCATCCGAACTCCGTCGTGATGTTGCCCGATGTAGAGGCGTCGCACACCCCCTGTGCTTTACCGATGAGGTAATGCAACACCAGTTTCTGGAAGGGTTTAAACCCGTAAACATCGAGGCATACGATGGAACGTCAGATCCCGCTGTATGGATTGAAGATTTTCTTCTCCACATTCACATGGCTCGCGGTGATGATCTCCATGCCATCAAATACCTCCCCCTAAAGGTAAAAGGACTAGCACGACACTGGTTGAATAGCCTCCCAGAGAACTCCATTGGCAGTTCGGAGGACTTGTAGGATGCCTTTCGAGACAACTTCCAAGGCACTTATGTCCGGCCACCAGACGCTGATGACCTTAGTCACATAGTCCAGCAACCTGGAGAGTCAACCCGCAAACTCTGGACTCGGTTCTTAATTGAAAAGAACCAAATCGTCGACTGTCCGGACGCCAAAGCCTTAGCGGCCTTCAGCGTCCACAACGAATGGCTTGCCCGACACCTCAGTCAGGGAAAGCTAGAAACTATGGCAGCTCCTACTGCACTCATGTCCCGCTTCTGCATGGGCGAAGATAGCTGGTTGGCTCGTAGAAGCAACAGCACCAGCGACCCCAGCACCTCTAAGGCCAGGGATGGCAATGGAAGGCCATGACGTAACAAAAACAAGCGTCCGAACAACAACGAAGAAACTGAGGATACAGCGGTAAACGCCGGATTCAGCGGCTCCAAACCTAGTCAGCGGAAGAAGCCATTCAAAGTAAATAGAGACGGTCCATCCAACTTGGACAAAATACAAGATAAGCCTTGCCAGATTCATGGCACCCCTGACAAGCCTGCCAACCACACCATGTAAACTGCTGGGTTTTTAAACAGGTCGGTAAATTAAATACCGAACACAAGGGGAAAGGGCCTCAAAGCGAGGACGAGGATGAGCCCCGCCCTCCGAACACAGGGGGACAAAAGAAGTTTCCCCCCGAGGTGAAAACAGTGAACATGATATATGTCACACATATCCCAAAGAGGGAACGCAAGCGCGCACTAAGGGATGTCTACGCCGTAGAGCCTATCACCCCAAAATTCAACCATTGGTCAGCTTGTTCGATCGCCTTCGATCGCAGGGACCACCCAACTAGTATCCGTCATGGAGGTTCGGCGGCCCTGGTACTCGATCCCATCATCAATGGATACCATCTCACTAGAGTTCTTATGGACGGCGGTAGCAGTCTAAACCTGATCTATCAAGACACTATCCGTAAGATGGGTATTGACCCGTCAAGAATCAAGCCTAGTGATAGTACCTTTAAAGGAGTGATACCCGGCGTGGAGGCCCGCTGGACGGGCTCCCTAACATTGAAGGTAGTCTTCAGTTCTCCGGACAACTTCCAAAGTGAAGACTTGATCTTCGATATTGTCCCTTTCTGCAGCGGTTATCATGCGCTGCTTGGACGAACTGCTTTCGCCCGCTTTAATGTAGTCCCACATTATGCTTACTTAAAACTCAAAATGCCCGGACTGTGCAGCGTTATCACAATCAATGGAAACATAGAGCGCTCCCTCCGTAGTCAGGAGCACACCGCGGCCCTTGCAGCCGAGGTACAGAACGGCCTTATCAAGCCGAACAACTGATCGGTCCCCTGAAACCGCCAAGCGAGTTCGATCCATGCTACAGAACGACAGCTCGGCGGATCCAGCACTTGAATAGTAGTTTAGCCTCCACCGATCGCCCCATAAGGTGGCGGCATACATACCGTGTGTGCATAATTACGCACTTAAAATACCTTGGGCAGCACCGGAGGCATACTGTAGAAAAGGTCTATATTGCGGCTTCACCCTATTCGGACCTTAACTTTCTTTCTCCTTTTTATTTTTTATCACATGTTGATTCAAAACCTACCTACCCTACGGTCGTACAAGGGCTTTTTTCCTGGCCCCCTTTATTCAGGCGAACATTGACTTTTCCTCTCAAAGGATTTTCCACAGAGGAGAAACGGCGCAGACGTGCGGCAGGGTACCACTGGGATCTTCAAGACCATTGTTTTAGGCCCGGTGCAAAACTTCCCCTTGTGTAAACTCTCGGCATGTAAAATAGCCTTGACATTCATGGCATTTCTTGTAATAGCACATCTTGACGTATTAACTAGGATATAAAGGAAAGAGTTGATCATCACTTTCGTTCGGTACTGATTTATTTTGTCATCTTTATTCCCTCCTTACTTCAGACTACCACATGTTCTTTAGTCTGGTCTTAATATCGGGGGATGTATTCGGCGCTGCACGTTTTCAAGTCCGAACACCTATAGGGTACTCTTCGGCATCCCGAATATTGCACTATATGCATCGGCTCCGAATCATGTCTTTGGTCTATAGTTGGGTATCCCGGCTCCTGTGCTTAGCACCTTACGTTCTGCTTGTTCGGCTAAGGTAGAAAAGGGAGAACTACTGCGATTGTATTTCTGGTTCGTCCAGTTGAGTACCTCAGTAGAGAAAGTCGAAAACTAACTGTCATGATACAACAAGAACTGGTCGGTGATTCGGTGACTTATTACAAATCAATAGTGATTTACTCCGTGCTATACGAGGGGCTGGTCTTTGTCTAGCCACGTGGAAAAGGCACCCTAGTTCGGATCGCCGCAGATGCACAAGGGGCTAGTCCTTAGCCCCACCGTCAAAACCTATGGCTAAGTGAAAGAAATAAAACCTCCTTTACAGACCAAGACGTTGGATAAAGTGTGGTCACGCGCTACGCCGAACACCCCCGTAGCATCTATGTGGGGGCTGAAGCCGACGACTGGCAACTTTCAGAATTAAGCGGGCGGACAGGAGGAAAATGGCTCAATATAAAAGGTGATAATATATTACAAGCATGGGTTCACAAACACAGATTTTACATCCCAATTAAATCTACTCAAATATGACATCCTTCGAGCATTGGCCTCCTACTATTCGTGCCCCCGCCAGAACATCTTCGAAATATCTCTCCGGCTTGCGGTGGTCCTTTCCTTCGGGTAGGCCTATGATTGCCATGCCGGTGGCCTTCATTTTTTCCCAATGCATCTTGACACGGGCGAAGGCCATCCGAGCACCCTCTATGCACGTCGAGCGCTTCACAGCATCACCTCGAGGCAGCGCGTCGACGAGCCGCCTCACCAAACCGAAGTAGCTACTGGGAATTGGTTCGGATGGCCGAAGCCGAACTATTACATTCTTCATGGCCAAGCCGGCCACCCTATGCAGCTCCATCAGCTGCTTCAGCTGGTCGTTCAGGGGTGCCGGGTGCTCCGGCGCAAGATACTACGACCAGAACAACTTCTCGGTTGAGTTCCCCTCCTCGACTCGGAAGAACTGTGCGACATCGGCAGCACTCCTCGGAAGATCCGCAAACGCGTCTGGAGAACTCCACACTCGAGTGAGCAAAGCATATCTTTGACCTCCAAAAGTACTCTGCAGAAGAAAGGCCTTACCAGCCGCTATCTTCTTCATTTGACGGATCTCTTCACGAGCACTCTGGGACTCGACCCGCGCCTCTTTCCACTCCTGGAGGGCTTTGGCGAGTTCGGATGATTGGGCCGAGGTCTTCTCCTCCAAACCCTCGCACTTGAGGATGGCGTCCTTTAGCTCCTACTCGACTTTGGCCACCCGCGCTTCGTGTTGGCAGCGGGCGGCCTGCTCAGCCTTTAGTTCTGCAGCCGCTTTGTCAGCGGCTTCCTTATTCGCCTTCACCTCTTGTTGGGCCTGGGCATGGGCGCCTTTGAGGGTCTCGACCTCGGCTGCCCCAAATATGCTCATAATCAAAGCATTATATGAGTTCATCTCTGAATATAACTATCACTTATGATATATGGCTAAACTTTTAAAACTATACACATACCTTGCGTGTCATCGAACCGCTTGTTAACGCGGCCGATTTCTTCAGCGGCCAACTTAAGCTTCCGATTGAGTCCGGAAACTTCTGCAGCCTGAGCCGTTGCCACCAACAGGGACGCCTGTTATGGCAACAGAGAAGTATGTTAGCTTTCCCAAATTTCATATGGATCCTTTGTCCGGTTTCTTTTACACCAGACAGAGCCTCAAGGGCTACTCTCTATATACAGGTATATTCCTCTATATATGGAAAAGCGTTTAGAGCATTATGTTGCATACCTCGAAGCCCGTTAGTAGGCTGGTAAAGGCTTCATTCAATCCGCTCTTGGTAGACTGAACCTTCTCTACCACCACACCCATTAGGGTGCGGTGCTCTTCCACGATGGAAGCACGTCACACTGCTTCCACTAGAGCGTTCGGCGCTTCCAGATTAGCGAAGGTCGTAGACGGATCTGATACTCCTCCCCCCTCTTTTGAAGGGGGCTGCCCACTTGATTCTGGAGCTGCATTGGTCTCCGAAATTGTGTCTGGCTGGGCCCCGGACTGTTGGGGGTCCCCACCGTCGGTTGTCATAGGGGTCGCCTCCCCTATATCTTCGGAGATTTAGGTATTAACGTCGAGCGCATTCTCGATAGCCTCGCTCGCCCCTCCACGTCCTAGAGAGGTCCTTCGGTACAACACCTCGGTGTCATCCATGGTGATAGGCGAGGAGGCTCGTGGTGGCGTCTCGCTCTCTACCATCTCGGGCGCCAGAGAGCTCCCCTCCAAAAATGGAGTGTTCGGAAGCTCGCACGGAGGGCTGAAAGGCACACAGCAAAATGGCTTATATAATAGAAAGGGGAACTGAAGATAAACAATAAGTATCTGAATACTTACGATTCGGCCAGGGGCTTCGCCCTGGGAGGCCTTTTGGGGACCAATTCGACATCTGAGTCCGAACTATCATGGGGGATTACCTTCCCCCTCTTAGGCGCCTCCCCCTTCGGGTCTTCAGAGGCCGCCCTCTTCTTCTTCCTCCCCTTATAAGGGGAGTCGCTTTCCACCTCCTCCTCCTCTTCTTATTCCGAGTCTCCCTCACGGGAGGAGGGGGCTTCGGTCTCTCCGGACATAGCACCCAAAGGACCCTTGTGGCGGGGGTCATCCTTGGCCTCCTTGCCCTTCTTCTTCTTGGCCTTCTTCTTCGGCGCTTGATACCGCGTCGATACTAGCATCTTCGTTAGCTGGGGGTGGCCGGGTTCTCCGACAGCGGCACCGGATAGTTGATCCGCTCCGCCTTCGCCGTCCAGCCATGTACAGGAAAAGGACAATGTAAATATTCATCATCATCCGAAGCGTTGGTCAAAAAAAGTCTTCGGAAGGGTTATGTTTACCACCGAGGCCGGATACTCGTTGTCGAGTCTGATGTCTTCTGTCTTCATCGGCCAATTCTTTTTGGCCTTGAAAAGCTGCTTCCATATGTCTTCGTGCATAGTTCCAAAGAAACGCTTCAGGGTCCGTGGTTCTTCCAGATTGAACTCCCACATAGGAGAGGCCCGGAATTGGCAGGGGAGGACACGACAGAAGAGCATCACCTAAATCACGTTTTTAGGCTGGTGTTTTTTACCCAACGCATTAAAGATGCGCTTTTGCAGCATCATCACTTCCGATTGAGACCCCCAATCAAGGCCCTTGGCGGTCCATGAGGTGAGTCTCGTAGGGGGTACGGATCTGAAGTCAGGTGTGGCCTCCCACTTGACATTGCGGGGTTCGGTGATGTAGAACCACTCCTGCTGCCACACCTTGACTGTTTCCACAAAGGCCCCCTTTGGCCAGACAGCGTTGGGGAGCTTGCTTACCATAGTTCTGCCGCAGTCCGCATGCTGCCCGTTGACCACCTTCGGCTTCAGATTGAAGACCTTGAGCCATAGGCTGAAGTGTGGGGGGATGCAGAGAAGAGCCTCGCACACGACGATAAACGCTGATATGTGGAGGAAGGAATTCGGGGCTAGATCATGGAAATCTAGCCCGTAATAGAACATGAGACACTGGACGAAGGGATGGAGGGGAAATCCTAGACCTCGGAGAAAATGGGGGATAAATACAACCCTTTCACTGGGCTCTGGAGTGGGGATGACTTGATCATTGGCAGGAAGCCTCTGCGCGATATCCATGGACAGATAGCCCACGCCCCAGAGCTCCTTGACGTCCTTCTCGGTGATGGAGGAGGCCTCCCACTTGCCCTTGGAACCGGATCCAGACATGGCTGGGGAGGTTGGTGGCGGTGGGGAAGATTGAGATTTTGGGTCCTCGAGCTCAGATGAAGAAAAGGCAGTTGCTGGAAGAAGGCGTGGAGAAAAGGAGGAACCTTTACCTTCTTATAGGCGGTGAAATACCAAACGCCCCCCTCTCGAGCCCTAAGTCTCTCCTGTTCCCAAAGAGATCATGTGAATGGCGCGGTTGGATTACCCAAAACCGTATTGATGAGGATCCTGCAACGGGCGGGCACGATCTTTGTTTTACAAGACGTGCCAATGAGGGCTATGCCTCGAAACGTGAAGTAGGCGTGAAAATGATTCAAAATGTTAAAGAACCAGATGTGATGTTTCGCCGAAAAATTTGTCAGTAAAAGACACTGTTTTATTTGGATATCTTGCCTTCATGGCAAAGGGTTGAATCAATTATACAGAGCCGGGTACAGTTCCTTTGTTCAGGGAATTGTCTTAAAGTGTTCAGGAGAAGGAAACCGCCTTGCAATGTCGACGACAATCCGTGTGCCGAACACATCGTCATCGAAGACTGGTTCAGGGGCTACTAAGGGAGTCTTGGATTAGGGGGTCCTCGGGTGTCCGGGCTATTTGATATGGGCCGGACTGATGGGCCATGAAGATACAAGCTGAAGACTTTTCCCCGTGTCCGGGTAGGACTCCCCTATGCGTGGATGGCAAGATTGGTGTCCGGATATGTTATTTCCTTCCCTTACCAATCGACTATGTACAACCCTAGGCCCTTCCGGTGTGTATATAAACCAGAGGATTTAGTCCGTAGAGGCTATCAGAATTCTCATAGGCTAGACAGCTAGGGTTTAGCCATTACGATCTCAAGGTGGATCAATTCTTGTAATCCCTATACTCATCAAATACAATCAAGCAGGACGTAGGGTTTTACCTCCATTAAGAGGGCCAGAACCTGGGTAAACATTGTGCCCCACTTGTCCCTTCTTACCATCAATCCTCAGACGCACAGTTCGGGACCCCCTACCCGAGATCTGCCGGTTTTGACACCGACAATGATGTATTACGGAACGAGTAAACATTGTACCCCACTTGTCCCTTGTTACCATCAATCCTCAGATGCACAGTTCGGGACCCCCTACCCGAGATCTGCCGGTTTTGACACCGACAATGATGTATTACGGAACGAGTAAAGAGATTTGCCAGTAACGAGATTGAACTAGGTATGGAGATACCAATGATCGAATCTCGGGCAAGTAACATACCGATGTGCAAAAGAGAATTACGTATGTTGTCATAAAGCCTCGAACGATAAAGATCTTCGTAGAATATGTACGGACCAATATGGGCATCTAGGTCCCGCTATTGGTTATTGACCGGAGAAGTGTCTCGGTCATGTCTACATCATTCTCAAACCCGTAGGGTCCGCACGCTTAACGTTCATTGATGATATATTATTATATGAGTTATGTGAAATAGTGACCGAATGTTGTTTGGATTCCTGGATGAGATCACGGACATGACGGCGGGCTCGGGAATGGTCCGGAGGTAAAGAATGATATATAGGACGATAGTATATGGTCTCCGGAAAGGTTTGGGAAAGTACCGGGTATTTATCGGATCACCGGAAGGGGTACTCGGAAGGCCACTAGGAGTTATTGGGCTTATTGGGCCAACGAGGGAAGCACACTGATACGTCTCCAATGTATCTATAATTTTTTTTATTGTTCCGTGCTATTATATTATCTATTTTGGATGTTTTATGTGCATTAATATGCTATTTGATATGATTTTTGGGACTAACCTATTAACCTAGAGCATAGTGCCAGTTCCTGTTTATTTCCTTGTTTTAGAGATTTGTAGAAAAGGAATACCAAAGGGAGTCCAAACGGAATGAAACTTTTGTGATGATTTTCAAAAGACATCCAGAGGTCTTGGAGTGCACGTCAGGAAAGCCACGAGGCGGCCACAAGGTCGGGAGGTGCGTCCAGGGGGGTAGGGTGCGCCCCACCCTTGTGGACCCCTTGTGACTCCACCGACCTATTTCTTCCGCCTATATCTATTCTCAAATATCCCAAAACCTTCTAGGAGAGCCACAAAACCACTTTTCCACCGCCGCAACCTTCTGTACCCGTGAGATCCCATCTAGGGGACTTTTCTGGCGTCCTGCCAGAGGAGGATTGGATCATGGAGGGCTTCTACATCAACACCATTGCCTCTCCGATGAAGCGTGAGTAGTTTACCACATACATACGGGTCCATAGCTAGTAGCTAGGTGGCTTCTTGTCTCTCTTTGATTCTCAATACAAAGTTCTCCTCGATGTTCTTGGAGATCTATTCGATGTAATACTCTTTTGCGGTGTGTTTGCCGAGATCCGATGAATTGTGGATTTATGATCAGCTTATCTATGAATATTGTTTGAATCTCCTCTGAATCTTATATGCATGATTTGATATCTTTGCAAGTCTCTTCGAACTATCAATTTTGTTTGGCCCAATAGATTGGTTTTTCTTCCAATGGGAGAAGTGCTTAGCTTTGGGTTCAATCTTGCGGTGCTCGATCCTAGTGACAGAATGGGAACCGACACATATTGTATTGTTTCCATCGAGTATAACAAGATGGGGTTTTCATCATATTGCTTGAGTTTATTCCGCTACATCATGTCATCTTACTTAATGCATTACTCTGTTCTTATGAACTAAATACTCTAGATGTAGGCAAGAGTCGGTTGATGTGTGGAGTAATAGTAGTAGATGCAGGCAGGATTCGTTCTACTTGACACAGACATGATGCCTATATTCATGATCATTGCCTTAGATATCGTCATAACTTTGCTCTTTTCTAGCAATTGCTCGACAGTAATTTGTTCACCCACCGTAATATTTTCTATCTTGAGAGAAGTTTCTACTGAAACCTATGGCCCCTGGGTCTACTTTCCATCATATAAGTTTCCGATCTATAATTGTAGTTTCCTATTTACTTTCTTTGCAATCTTTAACTTTCCGTTCCATAAACCAAAAATACCAAAAATATAACTTTACTGTTTATCCATCTCTATCAGATCTCACTTTGCAAATAACCGTGAAGGGATTGACAACCCCTTTATCGCGTTGGGTGCAAGTTGGTGTGTTGCCGGGGAGAGCTACGCCAAGCCGAGACATACCAAGTACCCATCATAAACTCTCATCCCTCGCATTATATTATTTTCCATTTGCCTCTCATTTTCCTCTCCCCTACTTCTAAAATGATTTTCGAAAAGATTAGCCTTTTCTTCGCCCCTCTTGATTCGTCTTCTTTGTTTGCTTTTTGTGTGCTCGTGTGTTTAAACGCCTGCTTAGCTCCTATGGCTAGTCCTTTTTCTGTTCCTTTGTCTCCTGACTTTGAAGTTCTTCACTTCAAACAAAGATAAGGAGAAAATTTAAAAGGTGATAGAGTCCTATCGTAATTGCACTATAGAGGGAGATTTCAAGATTCTACTGTAATTTTTATGTCGGGCTAAACATGTCCCATAGGCAACTCTTGGATTTCGCT
Organism: Aegilops bicornis; assembly: GCA_021605145.1. Classification (NCBI taxonomy): domain Eukaryota; kingdom Viridiplantae; phylum Streptophyta; class Magnoliopsida; order Poales; family Poaceae; genus Aegilops; species Aegilops bicornis. The sequence continues at coordinate 278,605,652 of CM038674.1, forward strand.
GCAAAAGGGATTTTATTGAAATTGATCCCAACATTGCGTATGAGACTATAGAGGGAATAGTAGGAATACTACCCCCACAAAAAGGACTACATCATACTCAAGAAGGGACCCAAGTTTTTGAGAAACTATGCGAAGTAACAATTTATTTGCAAAACTCTCTTGAACCTCTCAAAAATGTTAGCGGAAACCTTCAGCACATGAATATGTTAATCACTCTTTGCAATAAGCGGTTGGACGCTCTAGATCTAAAAATTTCCGAATATGAAGGAAACGCAAGGAACCTCCCGGATTCGAGCATAATTCCATTAAAAAGATAAAAGCCAAAGATGATAACACTTAGATCTATTCGTGTTTTATGCCTAGCTAAGGGCGTTAAACAATAGCGCTTGTTGGATGTGGCAACCCAATTTTATTTTTGTTTTTGCTTTTTAGGTTCTGTTTTGCATTAAATAATTCATCTAGCCTCTGATTAGATGTGGTTTTGTGTTTTAATTAGTGTTTGTGCCAAGTAAGACCTTTGGGATAGCTTACGGTAATAGTTGATTTGATCTTGCTGAAAAAATGAAACGTATGCGCTCAGTCCCATAATTTTTAAATATCACAGGAGCATCAAGAAATTCTGAATTTTTCACAGTAGATTTATATGCAAATTTCTTAGGTCTTCCTAATTTTTCAGGATTTTTCGAGTTAGAGAAGTATGCGAACTATCTAGATTACTATAGACTGTTCTATTTTTGACAGATTTTGTTATTCGCGTGTTCTTTGCTTATTTTGATGCATCTATGGCTATTATCGGCGGGTATGAACCATGGAAAAGTTGGAATATAGTAGATATTACACAAATATAAATAAAGAATGAGTTCACAACAGTACCAAAAGTGGTGATTTATTTTCTTATACTAACGGAGCTTATGAGATTTTCTGTTGACTTTTGTGTTGTGAAGTTTTCAAGTTTTGGGTAAGGATTTGATGGACTATGGAATAAGGAGTGGAAAGAGCCTAAGCTTGGGGATGACCAAGGCACCCCAAGGTAATATTCAAGGATACCAAGAGCCTAAGCTTGGGTATGCCTCGGAAGGCATTCCCTCTTTTGTCTTCGTCTATCGGTAACTTTAATTGAGGCTATATTTTTATTCACCACATGATATGTGTTTTACTTGGAGCGTCTTGTATGATTTGAGTATTTGATTTTTAGTTTGCCACAATCATCCTTGCTGTACACCCCTTTTGAGAGAGACACGCATGAATTGTGATTTATTAGAATACTCTATGTGCTTCACTTATATCTTTTGAGCTAGGCAATTTTGCTCTAGTGCTTCACTTATATCTTTTAGAGCACAGCGGTGGTTTTATTTTATAGAAATTGATGAACTCTCGTACTTCACTTATATTATTTTGAGAGTCTTTAAAAACAGCACGGTAATTTGCTTTGGTTATAAAATTAGTCCTAATATGATAGGCATCCAAGAGGGATATAATAAAAACTTTCATATAAAGTGCATTGAATACTATGAGAAGTTTGATTCATTATGATTGTTTTGAGACATGAAGGTGGTGATATTAGAGTCATGCTAGTAAGTAGTTGTGAATTTGAGAAATGCCTGTGTTTTAGATTTGTGAGTCCGGTAGCATGCACGTATGGTGAATCGTTATGTAATGAAGGTTGAGCATGAGATATTTTTTGATTGTCTTCCTTATGAGTGGCGGTCGGGGACGAGTGTGATAGCCTGGCTTAATAGGGAATGATAGACTACTCATATCAATAAGGAATTCCTTATTTTCCTGAAGCCCATTCGGACAGAACTCCAAAGTTAAGTGTGCTCAGCTTGGAGTAATTTCTGGATGGGTGACCGACCGGGAAGTTGCTCCCGGGTTCGCACGAGTGAGGACAAATTGCACAGAAAAGACTAGTATTGATCTGTGAGGCCAGTCTAGATCCCGTCAGGAGTAACGACCATCGACCGGTGTGTCTGGGGCGTTACAAGTTGGTATCAGAGCCGACCCTCATGGTTACACGGATGTTTTGCTCAGCTTGGAGTAATTTCAGGATGGGTGACCGACCGGGAAGTATCTCCTGGGTGCGCACGAGTGAGGACAAAGTGCGTAGAAAAGACTAGTATTAATCTGTGGGACCAGTCTAGATTCCGCAAGGAGTACCAACCACCAGCGGGTGTGTCCGGGGCGTTATAATGAGCGATGGTATTTTCCTACCAATATATCCCCTAGGAGCATGCGCGTAGTACTTTGTGTCGACGACTAATAGATTTTTGCAATAAGTATGTGAGTTCTTTATGACTAATGTTGAGTCCATGGATTATACGCACTCTCACCTTTCCGCCATTGCTAGCCTCTCATGTACCACTTAAACTTTCGCCGGTACCATACACCCACCTTACACCTTCCTCAAAACAGCCACCATACATACCTATTATGGCATTTTCATAGCCATTCTGAGATATATTGCCATGCAACTTTCCACCGTTCCGTTTATAATGACGCGCATCATCATTGTCATATTGCTTTGCATGATCATGTAGTTGACATCGTATTTGTGGCAAAGCCACCATTCATCATTTTAAACACATCTGTCATGCGACGGACCGAATGGATCTAGCGCTACGTGCTCGGTGTCATCCCCGGATCAGTAATGCCGACACCACGATACTTGAAGGATTTATAGCGAGTAGCAATCACACACTTATTAGATCGTTGTCCACAAGGGAACTTAATACAATAATATGGCTTAAGGCCATCTAATAATAACAATGAAGGCTTGGAAAACGAGTGAGTCCATCAACTCCAACGGCATCACTGAGTATAGAACCACGGCCTAACACCTTATTAAATGCGAGAAGTGCATAGCGTGAAAAGTTGCAGCCCAAAACGGGTCAAGACATGGAATATCTTGGCAATGTAACACATAGAGAACAATGAAGCAACAAGCCTATACTACATGCATATTTGGCTGGTGGTAAGGCTCTACGGTTACATTTTTGCATAAAGCTGATTTTCCCTACATCAAAGGAATAATTTTATTTAACTATCATGGTGGTTGTTAAACATTGAGAATGGTTGACAGCATCCTCAATCCCAATTAAAAAGTACTCATTAAAACCCAATAACTTTATTATTAGAATAACGTGTTGAGATTCACATGATATTCAAGTATTAGATACTCAAGATTTGTCCATAACCGGGGACACGGCTAATCATGATCAGTTTTTACACTCTGCAGAGGTTTGCACTTTTCCCCACAAGACTCGATCGCCTCCGCTTGGTTCTCGCACTACATGGTGTTTGAGAAGCGGATGACCGAGACATAGTCTTCGTAAGCGCTAGCACCTTACATGTGGGTAGACCGTACCAACCTACATCCCCTACATCAGCTAGCCTACCCGTAAGAGTTCGCACAACTTAGTCAACTATGCGAGCCCATAATTGGCTTGTGGCTGCACACGGAAGTTTCTAGTTTGAATAATCTTATGATCCCTTAGAGCACGGGTGGCGGTCCAAGAAATACTGAGCAAGTCTCGATAGAAACCAGGTGCCTCAATCCACCCAGATGTGTGTTTAGGTTGCCACCTTAGATAAACCATTTATTAACAATCTCACATCTGTCATGGATATTCACTCACCCAATCCACGTCTACTAGCATAGCATGGCATAATCAAGCAAACGTAGAAGTAACTCCCAAGGTTTCATAAGTAAAACAGGTAATAGGTACTACCTCAACTACTTCCCATCCCATAATTTAATTAGATCCTATACATGCAAGTGTTTGAGGGTTTGATCTAATGCAGTAAAACTGGGTAGTAGAAGAGTATGATCAAAGTGTTACTTGCCTTGCTGATGATCCGCGAGTCCTAGAGATTCGAAGTAACAAGCGGTGCACTCCGGGTGATCTAACGCAGACAAACAACAAGCATACAATAAGTACTCATCTAATGCACAGGGAAATCTCGAATAAAAGTTCTAACCAGATAGTTCAACTTAAGAACCCTGGTTGCAAAAGAATCGAATCAAATAAAGCATCGAAAGTCGGAACTCGAGAGAGAACGACTTGGTTTAGCAAATCTGAAATTAAGTCAAAATTTTACAGTAGTAAAACTCTATGGAAGTAGGATAGTCGGAATGGCGGTTTCGTTACGAAACTCCAGGCGCTTGAATCACCTGATTCCGATAAACGAACAAGAAATAAAACAGATTTGAAAATCGGATCAGAAATCGAATCTGAAAAATAACGGATTAAATCGGATTTAAAAGAAAACGACGAACGGATTAAATAACGGACGTTCGTTAACAGAACTAATCCAACGAACGCGTTCATTGAAACGAACGGTTCGGTGAACGTTCGTTAATTAAGAAAACCAAAAAAAAAACCAATCTAGGTTTTTAAAAAAAAACCGAACTTTGCAAAAAACGGACCGGTTTTTTTGAGAAACCGGATCGGACGGGGGGGGCGGTGGCTACCTCCGGTGGCTCTCCGGCGGGGCTCCGGCGGGGTGGGGTGGGGCGGCTGGGTCGGTGGTTGGGCGGTGGGGTGCTCGGCGGCGACGGCGGGGATCGGCGGCGTCCTCGGCGTGTGGCGGGGCTCGGTCGGGGTGGGCGTGGGTGGCGGGGTGAGGAGAGAAGGGGGCTCGGTTTTAAGGAGGGGGCTCGGTTGCTTGGGAAGGGGCGACGGCGGCGCGTGGTCCCAAGGGACTCGGGCGGCGGGCGGCGCGGCGTGGAGTCCGTGGGAGGAGAGGGAGGCGGTGGGCCGGGCTTGGGTCTGGCCGGGCCAAGGCCGGGCTGGCCTTGGCCTGTGGGGCGCGGTTTTTTTTTAAATTAAAACAAAACGAATTAAAAAAATACCAAATGAACTCCAATTTAAATAAAACGAATTTTTCCCGACTCCTAAAAATGAGTCGAACAAAATGAACTTTAAAAAAAACGGCAACATGCATAAAAAATTTTGAATGCTCGTTTTTGCCTAAGCAAAATAAATCTTCCAAAACCAAATTTGATTTATTTATAAAATCTTCGTTTTTCCTAAATGTTGGGAAAGTCATATTATTCCCTCTCTTGAGATTTTTATAGGAAAAACTTTATGAAGATAATTAAATAAATCCAATGATCCTATTTTCAAAATTTGAGAAACCCCAAATATGAAAATAATGAAACTTCCAACTCTCTCGAGGGTCCTTGAGTTGCGTGAAATTTTCTAGGATCGGAAAATGCGAGAAAAATATGATATGCATGATGACCTAATGTATAACATTCCAAATTGAAAATTTGGGATGTTACAAACCTACCTCTTTAAGATGAATCTCGCCCTCGAGATTCGGGTTGGCTAGAAAATAGGTGAGGGTGGTCCTTGAGCAAAACTTCCTCTCTTTCCTGTGTGGATTCATCCTCAGTGTGGTGGCTCCACTGAACTTTGCAAAACTTGATAACCTTGTTGCGGGTAACTCTGCTGGCATAATCGAGAATCTTAACCGGTTTTTCCTCATATGTCAAGTCATCCTTCAACTGAATTGCTTCCAATGGTACAATATCTCTTAACGGTACCTCTGCTATCTCGGGGTGACATTTCTTCAATCGAGAAACATGGAATACATCATGAACTCCTGACAGTCCTTCTGGTAATTCCAACTTATAAGCAACTTCTCCCATGCGTTGCAAAATCTTATATGGTCCAACGAAACGGGGTGCTAACTTTCCTTTAACTCCAAAACGCTTAACTCCTCGAAGCGGGGATACTCGAGATATACTCTGTCTCCAACTTCATACTCAATCGCTGGCGCTTTGAATCGGCATAGCTCTTTTGTCCGGACTGGGCTACCTTGAGCCTGTCTCGAATCAACTTAACTTTACATTCAGACTCCTTAATCAAATCTGGTCCAAACAATCGACGATCTCGGTTCGTCCCATAACAACGGTGTCCTGCACCTTCTTCCATACAAAGCCTCGAAAGGTGCCATCTTCAAACTGGTTTGGTAACTGTTGTTGTAGGAAAATTCTGCATACGGCAAATTATCATCCCAGCTAGATCCATAATCTAGGGCACAAGCTCTCAGCATGTCCTCCAAAATCTAATTGACTCTCTCGGTGCATCCATCGGTCTGTGGGTGGAAAGCTGTCTTGAATTCAATCGAGTTCCCAATGTTTCGTGTAACCGGTTCCAAAATTTCGAGGTAAACCGGGTTCCTCTATCTCGATACGATGCTCCTCGGAACTCCGTGTAAGCACACAATTCTGGTCATGTATATCTTTGCCAACTTAGCCTGCTATAGGTAGTCTTGACTGGAATGAAATGAGCTACCTTGGTTAAGCGGTCGACTATAACCCAAATCGAGTCATATCCTGAACGAGTCTTTGGTAATCTGTGATAAAATCCATGCCTAGTTTATCCCACTTCCATTCGGGTATCGGCAATGGTTGTAACAATCCTGCTGGCTCGATGTTACGCCTTTACTTTCGACATACGCCGCAAATCGCTACATACTCCGCAATGTCCTTCTTCATTCCGGTCCACCGAAAGTATTCTTCAAATCCAAATACATCTTGGTATTTCCTGGGTGAATCGAATAGGGTGAATCATGGGCTTCTTGTAAAATCAACTTCGATCTACGGGTCATTGGGCACATAAACACGGTCTTCAAACCATAGGGTATCGTGCTCATCCTCACGAAATCCTTTAGCTTTTCCTTTGCTCATTTTCTCCTTTATAGAGGCAACTTCCTTATCCGCCCTTTGGGCTTCTCCGATTTTGTCCATCAGCGTTGACTGAATCTCCAATGCTGCTACATAGCCTCTCGGAACTATTTCCAAACATAGCTCTCGAAGGTCCTCGGCTAACTCATTGGGTATTCCTCCCATCATTAGGGTATTGACGTGGCTCTTACGGCTCAATGCGCCTGCTACGACATTAGCCTTCCTGTGGTGATAATGCAATCTCATGTCATAATCCTTGATAAGCTCTAACCATCTCCTTTGTCTCGAGATTCAATTCCTTCGTGTGAAGATGTACTTCAAACTCTTGTGATCCGTATATACTTCACAATGATTTCCAATGAGAAAATGTCTCCACGCCTTCGTGGCATGCACAACGGCTGCTAGCTCCAAATCATGAGTGGCATAATTCAACTCATGGGGCTTAAGTTGTCGTGAAGCATACGAAACAACTCTTCCTTCCTGCATAAGCACCGCTCCAAGTCCTCGATGTGAAGCGCCGCAATACACCTCATAATCCTTAGTGCGATCCGGCAATATCAAAACTGGTGAGGTAACCAATCTTTTCTTCAACTCCACGAAAACTTGCCTCACAGTCCTCGGTCCATATAAATATGTTTTCCTTCTTCAACAATTCTGTCATAGGCTTGGCAATCCTTGAGAAATTCTCAATGAACCTTCGGTAGTATCCTGCGAGTCCAAGGAAACTCGAATCTCTCAACTGTCGTTGGTGCTTCCCATTTGGTTATGGTCTCAACCTTGGTGGGGTCAACTGCTATCCCTTCTCCGGATATAACATGTCCGAGAAATCCAACTTCCTTTAACCAAAACTCACATTTGCTGAACTTGGCATACAACTGGTGTTCCCTCAGTTTCTCCAAAACCAATCGCAAATGTTCCTTGTGTTCCTCTTCATTCTTCGAGAAAATCAAAATGTCATCAATGAACACCACGACGAACTTATCCAAAAACTCCATAAACACTTTGTTCATCAGGTTCATGAAATAGGCTGCTGCGTTAGTCGATCCAAATGACATAACGGTATACTCAGATAGTCCATATCTCGTGGTAAATGTTGTCTTGGGTATGTCCTGCTCCCGAATCTTCAATTGATGGTACCACGATCGCAAGTCGATCTTGGAAAACACCTTGGCTCCTTGCAAGCGATCAAGCAGATCATTTATCATAGGTAGTGGGTACTTGTTCTTGATTGTTACTTCATTCAATCCACGATAATCAACAACCATTCTTAACGATCCATCCTTCTTCTCCACTAGCAAAGCGGGTGATCCCCAAGGTGAAGAGCTTGGGCGTATAAAACCTTTATCCAATAGTTCCTTAATACGCTTCTTGATTTCCGCCAAATCCTGTCTTTGGCATCCTATACGGTCGCTTCGATATCGGGCCTGTTCTCGGCAACAGCTCGATCAAAACTCAATGTCTCTATCCGGTGGCATTCACGGCAACTCTTCCGAAATACATCAGGAAAATCCTTCACCACCGGGTACTTCTTCCTGTACCACTCCTGATAAGCAATTTACTTGTGCTCTCCTCGGCTCGTGCCGTGATACATACTTAATCCTTCTTCCTTCTGGGGTGGTGAGCAAAATTGACTTTGTGGTGCAATCAATGCTTCCTCCATACTTTGATAACCAATCCATACCTAATATCACATCCAATCCTTGGGATTCCAGAACTATTAGGTCTGAGGGGAAAACATAGTGTCCAATCCTTAATGGCGATCGATCACACCATTTACTAGCCATGTACTCTGCTCGGGTGAGGTTACTAGCATGGGTGACCTAAGGGCTTGGGTTGGTAACTTGTACTTATCCACAAATCCCCTTGATATGTAGGAATGCGATGCACCAAAGATCGAAAAGAACAAGCTGCAGTAAATGACTTAATCAAAAACTTACCGACATCTTTGCATCGGGCTGATCTTCAACCTCCTCCACTTCAATGTGGTTCACCTGTCCTCTATTGAAAGGGTTGGGCTTCTTTCCAGAGCTTCCATTGCCATTTCCATTACGCCTTCTCGACAATCATTTGCATAATGCCCGATCTTGCGGCACTTAAAGCAAGTAATATGACTCAGTCTACTTTGGATGGTGTTGACGGGTTGGTGCGATTCTGTCCATTACTTCCTCCATTCCCTGCTCCCATTCTTGGTGCTGTTATGGTTATGCTAATTTCCTCCTCCATGGGTATGCTGAAACTGAATTCTGACTTAGGGGTATAACGAGGTTTCTGCTGAGCTCGAGTTATACTTCCCTTGCCCATACTTCCGCTTGCAGTTCTCAATTTGTCTGCTTTCCTTCAATCATGAGGGCTCGGTCTACTAACTCCTGGTAGTTATTGAAACTGGCTACCATCAACGGCATCTTGAACTCATCATTCAGTCCTTCTAGAAACTTCTCCTGTTTAGCTGCATCAAGAGTAACGTTATCTATGACATAACATGCTAGTTTACTAAAGTCATCCACGCATGGGCCAATGATCCTTCCTCCTTGGCGTAAGTTGCGAAACTCACGCTTCTTCATGGCCATAGCTCCTTTGAAACATGGGCGGTCATGAAAAGCTTGCTGAAATTGATCCCATGTGGCGGTGTCTACAGGGTAAGTGGCTGTGAAATTCTCCCACCATGCTGCTGCGGGTCCTTCAAGCTGATGTGCTGCAAACTTCACTCTCTCTCCATCCGTGCATCCTGCAGTGGTCAGCTCCCTTCCTATCTTGCGGAGCCAGTCATCTTCTACAATTGGCTCGGTGCTACTGGAGTACACTGGCGGGTTCAGTCTAAGGAAACGAGTCAGATGATCCGCCGGTGGTGGTGGCGGTGGGTTGTTGTTGTTGTTGTTGTTGCCCTGGTTCTTCACCAATGTTTGAATCAGGGTATACGCTCTTCTTGGATCAGTTGGGTGATCTCTGGCGGGAAAACGAATCCGGGGTCGCGTCTCGGAGGCATCTGATGGTTTTAGAAAAGATGAGAAATTAGAATAGAATGAGGTCTAAGGGGAATCACTACCCAAATGCACATGAGCAAATACACACAAAATCACTTCATTCAATCAAACAAAGGCTTACAACGATCTAACTATCGCAAAAGTGCGTGTACTATAAGGATTTACATGGAGGGAATACTACTAATATGTGGGGACTTCTACTAATTTGAACCGGTGGAAGACTCCATAATGTACGCTCCAGCGTCGTCTTCAAAGTCGGGTTCACTTGGATCGAGAATCGGTGTAACCGATGTTGATGTAGTCGCTTGGGCAATCGATATGCTGGTCTTCATTCTGGCGCCAACTTCTTCTTGAGTTCTTCAATCTCGTACTTAAGATCGTTGTTGTGTCTTGCTAGAGCTACGATCTCGTCCATATAGTCCTTGCGAGTTGTCTTTAGTTCTTCTTCAAGCTCGATTATCCTTCCCTTTGCATTCTGCAACTCCAACATATCATTGCACCTCTGGTTCTCTTGACGTCGAATGTCTTTGGTTTAACTCCTGGATGAATGCTGCGGTGGATCTATCCTTCTTGGTGCCGTGACGTCCCATTTGTCATCTCGGCGTCCGCAAATCTGGTAGATTGTGTCCTTGAGGTCTTCTTGATAAACTTCTCCAATGCGTCCCATGGTGATGTGAGCTGCCATGCTTTTTCCCGGACTCCAAGTTGGTGCCTTTGAAAACACTATCTATTGGCTTGGTGATTGGGGCGAATGTCCTTCTGGAGCGTGAGCGTGAATCTTCCAGCGCTCCTCTTGAGGAGTGGCGTTGAAGGTTCGGTGAAGCTTGGTAGTCCAATGTTCGTACTTGGTAACTTCCTTCAAGTGAAATCCAAAAGGTGTGCCTTCATCAGGTTGGGTGTACTTGATCTTCGTGTCCTTCATCCTAAAGAGAGTAGAAAAGATGAGGAGTTAGAAAATGGGAAGAGAATAGTGATCTATGGCTTTATCTTAGTGGTCGTGTCCTACAGTCAGCGTGTGCTCTGATACCATTCTCTGTCGCGACCAGACCCGAATGGATCTAGCGCTACGTGCTCGATGTCATCCACGGATCGATGTCTTGACACCACACAGTACTTCGAAGGATTTATAGTAGAGTAGCAATCACAAACTTATTAGATCGTTGTCCACAAGGGAACTTAATACAATAATATGGCTTAAGGCCATCTAATAATAACAGCGGAAGGCTTGGAAAACGAGTGAGTCCATCAACTCCAACGGCATCACTGAGTATAGAACCACGGCCTAACACCTTATTAGGTAAATGCGAGAAGTCTCGCAACGTGAAAAGTTGCAGCCAAAACGGGTCAACACATGGAATATCTTGGCAATGTAACACATAGAGAACAATGAAGCAACAAGCCTATACTACATGCATATTTGGCTGGTGGTAAGGCTCTCTGATTTACATTTTTGCATAAAGCTGATTTTTCCCTACATCAAAGGAATAATTTTATTTAACTATCATGGTGGTTGTTAAACATTGAGAATGGTTGACAGCATCCTCAATCCCAATTAAAAAGTACTCATTAAAACCCAATAACTTTATTATTAGAATAACGTGTTGAGATTCACATGATATTCAAGTATTAGATACTCAAGATTTGTCCATAACCGGGGACACGGCTAATCATGATCAGTTTTTACACTCTGCAGAGGTTTGCGCACTTTTCCCCACAAGACTCGATCGCCTCCGCTTGGTTCTCGCACTACATGGTGTTTGAGAAAGCGGATGACCGAGACATAGTCTTTCGAGCGCTAGCACCTTACATGTGGGTAGACCGTACCAACCTACATCCCCTACATCAGCTAGCCTACCCGTAAGAGTTCGCACAACTTAGTCAACTACGCCAGAGCCCATAATTGGCTTGTGGCTGCACACGGAAGTTTCTAGTTTGAATAATCTTATGATCCCTTAGAGCACGGGTGGCGGTCCGAAGAAATCTGAGCAGAAGTCTGATAGAAACCAGTGCCTCAATCCACCCAGATGTGTGTTTAGGTTGCCACCTTAGATAAACCATTTATTAACAATCTCACATACATCATGGATATTCACTCACCCAATCCACGTCTACTAGCATAGCATGGCATAATCAAGCAAACGTAGAAGTAACTCCCAAGGTTTCATAAGTAAAAGCAGGTAATAGGTACTACCTCAACTACTTCCCATCCCATAATTTAATTAGATCCTATACATGCAAGTGTTTGAGGGTTTGATCTAATGCAGTAAAAACTGGGTAGTAGAAGAGTATGATCAAAGTGTTACTTGCCTTGCCGATGATCCATGAGTCCTAGAGATTCAAGTAACAAGCGGCGCACTCCGGGTGATCTAACGCAGACAAACAACAAGCATACAATAAGTACTCATCTAATGCACAGGGAAATCTCGAATAAAAGATCTAACCAGATAGTTCAACTTAAGAACCCTGGTTGCAAAAGAATCGAATCAAATAAAGCATCGAAAGTCGGAACTCGAGAGAGAACGACTTGATTTAACAAATCTGAAATTAAGTCAAAATTTTACAGTAGTAAAACTCTGTGGAAGTAGGTTAGTCGGAATGGCGGTTTCGTGACGAAACTCCAGGCGCTTGAATCACCTAATTCCGATAAACGAACAAGAAATAAAACAGATTTGAAAATCGGATCAGAAATCGAATCTGAAAAATAACGGATTAAATCGGATTTAAAAGAAAACGACGAACGGATTAAATAACGGACGTTCGTTAACAGAACTAATCCAACGAACGCGTTCATTGAAACGAACGGTTCGGTGAACGTTGTTAATTAAGAAAACCAAAAAATAAAACCAATCTAGGTTTTTTGAAAAAAACCGAACTTTGCAAAAAAAGCGGACCGGTTTTTTTTTGAGAAAACCGGATCGGACGGGCGGGCGGTGGCTACCTCCGTGGCTCTCGTGAGGCTCCCGAGGTCGGGAGGCGGCTGAGGTCGGCGGTTGGGCGGTGGGGTGCTCGGCGTGACGGCAGCGGGGATCGTGGCGTCCTCGGCGGAGCCAGGCTCGGTTGGGCGGGCGTGGGTGGCGGCGGGTGAGGAGAGAAGGGGGCTCGGTTTTAAGGAGGGGGGGCTCGGTTGCTTGGGGAAGGGCGACGGCGGCGCGTGTCGGTCGAGACTTCGGGCGGCGGGCAGGCGTGGCGGGCGGGAGTCCCGCGGAGGAGAGGGAGGCGGTGGGCCGGGCGGTGGTTGGGCTGGGCTGGCTGGGCCGGGCAGTGGGCCTTGGCCCAGGCGGTTTTTTTTAATTAAAACAAAACGAATTAAAAAAAATACCAAATGAACTCCAATTTAAATAAAACGAATTTTCCCCGACTCCTAAAAATGAGTCGAACAAAATGAACTTTAAAAAAAAACGGCAACATGCATAAAAATTTTTGAATGCTCGTTTTTGCCTAAGCAAAATAAATCTTCCAAAACCAAATTTGATTTATTTATAAAATCTTCGTTTTTCCTAAATGTTGGGAAAGTCATATTATTCCCTCTCTTGAGATTTTTATAGGAAAAACTTTATGAAGATAATTAAATAAATCCAATGATCCTATTTTCAAAATTTGAGAAACCCCAAATATGAAAATAATGAAACTTCCAACTCTCTCCGAGGGTCCTTGAGTTGCGTGAAATTTTCTAGGATCGGAAAATGCGAGAAAAATATGATATGCATGATGACCTAATGTATAACATTCCAAATTGAAAATTTGGGATGTTACACTGTCTTTCTTGGTTCATCGCACATCCCGCTACACCGCCAGAGGCATTCACATAGACTCATATTTTGTTCTAGTATCGAGTTGTAATTTTTGAGTTGTAAGTAAATAAAAGTGTGATCATCTTCATTATTAGAGCATTGTCCCATGTGAGGAAATAAAAATAAAAAAAAGAGAGAAAAGGCCAATTAAAAAAAGAGAAGGCCCAAAAAATGAGAGAAAAAGAGAGGAGGGATAATGTTACTATCCTTTTGCCACACTTGTGCTTCAAAGTAGCACCATGAATTTCATGATAGAGAGTCTCCTATATTGTCACTTTCATATACTAGTGGGAATTTTTCATTATAGAACTTGGCTTGTATATTCCAACGGCGGGCTTCTCAAAATTCCCTAGGTCTATGATGTCTACTACGCAACTTTCTTCTTGTAGACGTTGTTGGGCCTCCAAGTGCAGAGGTTTGTAGGACATTAGCAAATTTCCCTCAAGTGGATGATATAAGGTTTATCAATCCGTGGGAGGCGTAGGTTGAAGATGGTTTCTCTCAAACAACCCTGCAACCAAATAACAAAGAGTCTCTTGTGTCCCCAACACACCCAATACAATGGTAAATTGTATAGGTGCACTAGTTCAGCGAAGAGATGGTGATACAAGTGCAATATGGATGGTAGATATAGGTTTTTGTAATCTGAAAATATAAAAACAGCATGGTAACTAATGATAAAAGTGAGCGTAAATGGTATTGCAATGCTAGGAAACAAGGTCTAGGGTTCATACTTTCACTAGTGCAAGTTCTCTCAACAATAATAACATAACTGGATCACATAACTATCCCTCAACATGCAACAAAGAGTCACTCCAAAGTCACTAATAGAGGAGAACAAACGAAGAGATTATGGTAGGGTATGAAACCACCTCAAAGTTATTCTTTCCAATCAATTTGTTGGGCTATTCCTATAAGTGTCACAAGCAGCCCTAGAGTTCGTACTAGAATAACACCTTAAGACACAAATCAACCAAAACCCTAATGTCACCTAGATACTCCAATGTCACCTCAAGTATCCATGGGTATGATTATACGATATGCATCACACAATCTCATATTCATATATTCAACCAACACATAGAACCTCCAAGAGTGCCCCAAAGTTTCTACCGGAGAATCAAGACGAAAACGTGTGCCAACCCCTATGCATAGGTTCATGGGCGAAACCCGCAAGTTGATCACCAAAACATACATCAAGTGAATCACGTGATATCCCATTGTCACCACAGATACGCACGGCAAGACATACATCAAGTGTTCTTAAATCACTAAAGACTCAATCCGATAAGATAACTTCAAAGGGAAAACTCAATTCATTACAAGAGAGTAGAGGGGGAGGAGAAACATAAGATCCAACTATAATAGCAAAGCTCGCGATACATCAAGATCATGCCAAATCAAGAACACGAGAGAGAGGGATCAAACACATAGCTACTGGCACATACCCTCAGCCCCGACGGTGAACTACTCCCTCCTCGTCATGGAGAGCGCCGGGATGATGAAGATGGCCACCGGTGAGGGTTCCCCCCCTCCGTGAGAGTCTTGGAGCAGACTCTAGGAAGGATTTTGGTGGCTACAGAGGCTTGCGGCAGCGGAACTCCAGATCTATTCTGTTCCCCGATGGTTTTAGGGTATATGGATATATATAGGCGGAAGAAATACGTCAGGGGAGCCACGAGGGGCCCATGAGGGTGGAGGGCGCGCCCAGGGGGGTGGGCGCCCCCCTACCTCGTGCCTCCCTCGTTGCTTTCTTGACGTGAACTCCAAGTCTCCCAGGTTGCTTTCCTTCCAAAAATAACTTCTCCAGAAGGTTTCATTCCGTTTCAATTCGTTTGATATTCCTTTTCTTGAAACATCAAACAAGGGAAAAAACAGGAACTGGCACTGGGCTCTGGGTCAATAAGTTAGTCCCAAAAATAATATAAAAGTGTTTAATAAAGCCCATAAAACATCCAAGATGGATAATATAATAGCATGAATACTTCATAAATTATAGATATGTTGGAGACGTATCAGTCTTCATGAGCAAGCAAGTTGGATGCACACCCACTTAGTTTTCTTTTTTGAGCTTTCATAAACTTATAGCTATAGTGCATCTGTTGCATGGCAATCCCTGCTTACTCACATTGATATCTATTGATGGGCATCTCCATAGCCCGTTGATACACCTAGTTGATGTGAGACTATCTCCTTCTTTTTGTCTTCTCCACAACCACCTTCTATACCACATATAGTGCTATGTCCATGGCTCATGCTCATGTATTGCGTGAAAGTTGTCAAAAGTATGAAACAATTGCTTGTCTTGTCATCGGGGTTGTGCATGATTTGAATATTTTGTGTGATGAAGATGGAGTATAGCCAAACTATATGATTTTGTAGGGATAAGCTTTCTTTGGCCATGTTATTTTGAGAAGACATAATTATTTTGTTAGTATGCTTGAAGTATTATTGTTTTTATGTCAATATTAAACTTTTGTTTTGAATCATACGGATCTGAACATTCATGCCACAATAAAGAGAATTACATGGATAAATATGTTAGGTAGCATTCCACATCAAAAATTATGTTTTTATCATTTACCTACTCGAGGACGAGCAAGAATTAAGCTTGGGGATGCCTTATACGTCTCCAACGTATCTATAATTTTTGATTGTTCCATGCTATTATATTATCTGTTTTGGATGTTTTATATGCATTAATATGCTATTTTATACGATTTTTGGGACTAACCTATTAACCTAGAGCCTAGTGCCAGTTCCTGTTTTCCCCCTTGTTTTAGTGTTTCAAAGAAAAGGAATACCAAATGGAACGAAACTTTCACGATGATTTTTCTTGGACCAGAAGACATCCAGAGGGCTTGGAGTGCACGTCAGGAAAGCCACGAGGCGACCACAAGGTCGGGAGGCACGCCCAGGGTGCTAGGGCGCGCCCCCACCCTTGTGGGCCCCTTGTGACTTCACCAACCTATTTCTTCCGCCTATATATTCTCTAATATCCCAAAACCTTCCAGGAGAGGCACGAAACCACTTTTCCACCACCACAACCTTACATGCCGTGAGATCCCATCTAGGGGCCTTTTTCGGCGTCCTGTCGAAGGGGGATTCGATCATGGAGGGCTTCTACATCAACACCATTGCCTCTCTGATGAAGCGTGAGTAGTTTACCACACCTACGGGTCCATAGCAAGTACCTAGATGGCTTCCTCTCTCTCTTTGATTCTCAATACAAAGTTCTCCTCGATGTTCTTGGAGATCTATTCGATATAATACTCTTTTGCGGTGTGTTTGCCGAGATCTGATGAATTGTGGATTTATGATCAGCTTATCTATGAATATTATTTGAATCTCCTCTAAATTCTTATATGCATGATTTGATATCTTTGCAGGTCTCTTCAAACTATCGATTTGGTTTGGCCAACTAGATTGGTTTTTCTTGCAATGGGAGAAGTGCTTAGCTTTGGGTTCACTCTTGCGGTGCTCGATACTAGTGACAGAAGGGGAACCGAAACGTATTGTATTGTTGCCATCCAGGATAACAAGATGGGGTTTTCCATAGTATTGCTTGAGTTTATCCCGCTACATCATGTCATCTTACTTAATGCGTTACTCTGTTCTTATGAACTTAATACTCTAGATGCAGGCAAGAGTCGGTCGATGTGTGGAGTAATAGTAGTAGATGCAGGAAGGAGTCGGTCTACTTGACACGGGCGTGATGCCTATATTCATGATCATTGCCTTAGATATCGTCATAACTTTGCGCTTTTCTATCAATTGATCGACATTAATTTTTTCACCCACCATAATATTTTCTATCTTGAGAGAAGTCTCTAGTGAAACCTATTGCCCCGGGTCTACTTTCCATCATATAAGTTTCCGATCTATAATTTAATTTCCTGTTTACTTTCTTTGCAATCTTTTACTTTCCGTTTCATAAACCAAAAATACCAAAAATATTACTTTGCCGTTTATCCATCTCTATCAGATCTCACTTTGCAAATAACCGTGAAGAGATTGACAACCCCTTTATCGCGTTGGGTGCAAGTTGGTGTTTGTCTGGGCAGGTATTCGATGGCTTGCGCGTTGTCTCCTACTGGAATGATACCTAGGTTCTCAAAACGGAGGGAAATACTTACTCTTCTTTGCTGCATCGCCCTTTCCTCTTCAAGGAAAAATCCAATGCAATCTCAAGAGGTAGCACACACCAGCTAACAAGGGGCTGGTGCGCCCCACCTCTAGGCCGCCGGCCCTAGGAAAGGAAAGAGGGAGGGCAAGCCACTCCTGCCTTCCTCTCCACATGAGAGAAAGGAAAGGGTGGCGCCTCCCATCCTGCCTTCTCCCCTGGTGCCAAAGAAGGAAGGGGGGCGCGGCCAGGGCAGGCCCTAGCTAGGGCTATCCGTCGGCCCCCTTGGGGCGCCCTAGGCTGCCTCCCCTCCTTCCCCCACCTATATATATGAGAGGAGGGAGAGAGGCAACATACAACATGATCCCCAAGCCGTGTGTGGCGCCCCATCTCCATCTAGTTCTAGTTCCTCCTCCGTCCACGTCCGTTGTGTTTGGTGAAGCCCTGTAGATAGTTTCACCACCACCATCACCACGCCGTCATGCTGCCGGAACTCATCTACTAGTTCGCCTCTCTTACCAGATCGAGAAGGCGAGGACATCATCGAGTTGAACGTGGAGGTGCCGTATGTTTGGTACTTGATCGGGACGGATCGTGAAGGTGTACGACTACATCAACCGCATCGATAAACGCTTCCGCTTAGCGATCTACAAGGGTATGTAGATGCTCTCCCCCTCTCGTAGCTATGCATCTCCACTGATAGATCTTGCGTGTGCATATAATTTTTTTTGTTCTCCATGCAACATTCCCCAACAATATTAAATAAAAACAACACAATGACATGACAGAACATCAAGCCACATTCATTCCAACAACATATAGTTTTTGTAGATCCCTGCTACTTCTTGAGCTTGCGTTGGTTTTTCCGTTGAAGAGGAAAGGGTGATGCAGCAAAGTAGAGATGAGTATTTCCCTCAGTTAAGAACCAAGGTATCAATCCAGTATGAGAAACACGCAAGTGCCCAATATATGCACCTACACAAACAATCAAACACTTGCACCCAACGCGATAAATGGGTTGTCAATCCCTTCACGGTCACTTGCAAAGGTGAGATCTGATAGAGATAGATATAAGAGTTTACTAAAACATAAAACAAAATAAAAGTAATAAACTGCAGCAAGGTATTTTTGGTATTTTTGGTATATAGATCTGAAAATATATGAAGGAAAATAGACCCGGGGGCCATAGGTTTCACTAGAGGCTTCTCTCTTCAAGGCAAATAAAATGGTGGGCGAAAAAATTACTATTGAGCAATTGATAGAAAAGTGCAAAGTTATGACGATATCCAAGGCAATGATTATGAATATAGGCATCACATCCCTGTCAAGTAGACCGATTACTCCACACATCAACCGCTATCCAGCATGCATCTAGAGTATTAAGTTCATAAAGAACGGAGTAACGCCTTAAGCAAGATGACATTATGTAGAGGGATAAACTCAAGCAATCTGATAAAAACCCCATCTTTTTACCCTTGATGGCAACAATACAATACATGTCTCGCTACCCCTACTTTGTCACTGGGTGAAATCACTCAAGATTGAACCCAAAACTAAGCACCTCTGCCATTGCAAGAAAAACCAATCTAGTTGGCCAAACCAAACTGATAAATCGAAGATAAATACAAGGATATTAAATCATGCATATAAGAATTCAGAGAAGATTCAAATAATATGCATAGATAAGCTTAAAATAAATCAACAATTCATCGATCTCGACAAACACACCGCAAAAGAAGATTACACATCAGATAGATCTCCAAGAACATCGAGGAGAGCATGGTATTGAGAATCAAAGAGAGAGAATAGTCCATCTAGCTAGTAGCTATGGACCCGTAGGTCTGTGGTAAACTACTCTCGCTTCATCGGAAGGGCAATAGGGTTCATGTAGATGCCCTCCGTGATTGAATCCCCCTCCGGCAGGATGCCGGAGAAGGCCCCAAGATGGGATATCATGGGAACAGAAGGTTGCGGTGGCGGAAAAATACTTTCATGGATGCCTCTGATGGTTTGGGAATATTTGGGAATTTATACGCCGAAGATTAGGGTTAGGGGAGCTCCGAGGGACCCACAAGGCAGGGGCACGCCTTGCACCCTAGCCGTCTCCTCGGGACTCCTTTGCCTTGGTCTCCAAGTCCTACGTGTGTCTTCTGGTCCAAGAAAAATCATCGTAAAGTTTTATTCCGTTTGGACTTCGTTTGATATTCCTTTTCTGCGAAACTCAAAAACAAGGAAAAAAACATAAACTGGCATTGGGCTCTAGGTTAATAAGTTAGTCCCAAAAATAATATAAAATAGCATATTAATGCATATAAAGCATCCAAAACAGGTAATATAATAACATGGAACAATAAAAAGTTATAGATATATTGGAGACGTATCAAGCATCCCCAAGCTTAGTTCCACCTCGTCCTTGAGTAGGTAAATGATAAAAACAGAATTTTTGATGTGGAATGGTACCTTACATATTTATCCATGTAATTTTATTTATTGTGGCATGAATGTTCAGATCGATAAGATTCAAAACAAAAGTTTAATATTGACATACAAACAATAATACTTCAAGCATACTAATAAAGCAATCATGTCTTCTCAAAATAACATGGCCAAAGAAAGTTATCCCTGCAAAATCATATAGTCTGGCTACGCTCCATCTTCATCACACAAAGTATTAAATCAGGCACAACTCCATTGACTAGCCAAGCAATTGTTTCATACTTTTGATGTTCTCAATTTTTTCAACTTTCACGCAATACATGAGCGTGAGCCATGGATATAGCACTATAGGTGGAATAGAATATGCTGGTTGCGGAGAAGACAAAAAGAAGGAGACGATCTCACATCAACTAGGCGTATCAACGGGCTACGGAGAGGCCCATCAATAGATATCAATGTGAGTGACTAGGGATTGCCATGCAACGGTTGCACTAGAGCTATAAGTTTATGAAAGCTCAAAAAGAAACTAAGTGGGTATGCATCCAACTAGCTTGCTCACAAGACCTAGGGAAATTTGAGGAAGCCCATCATTGGAATATACAAGCCAAGTTATATAATGAAAAATTCCCACTAGTATATGAAAGTGACAACACAGGAGACTCTCTTATCATGAAGATCATGGTGCTACTTTGAGGCACAAGTGTGGAAAAAGGATAGTAACATTGTCCCTTCTCTCTTTTCTCTCATTTTTTGTGGGCTTCTTCTGCTTCTTTTATTTTTTATAAAGTTTGGAGACTCATCCCAACTTGTGAGGGAATCATAGCTTCCATCATCCTTTCCTCACATGGGACAATGCTCTAATAATGATGATCATCAAACTTTTATTTACTTACAACTCAAGAATTACAACTCGATTCTTAGAACAAAAATATGACTTTATATGAGTGCCTTTGGCGGTGTACCGGGATGTGCAATGATCTAGCATAGCAATGACATCAAAAAAAGGGACAATCCATGAAAACTTCATCCTAGCTATCTTACGACCTTGCAAAACAATATGACAAAGATGGAGCGTGTCATAATAAAATGGAACGATGGAAGTTGCATGGCAATATATCTCGGAATGGCTATGGAAATGCCATAATAGGTAGGTATGGTGGCTGTTTTGAGGAAGGGTATATGTTGGGTGTAGTGCATCGGCGGAAGTTGCACGGTACTAGGGAGGCTAGCAAAGGTGGAACCGTGAGAGTGCGTATAATCCATGGACTCAACATTAGTCATAAAGAACTCACATACTTATTGCAAAAGTCTATTAGCTATCGAAACAAAGTACTACACGCATGCTCCTAGGGGGATAGATTGGTAGGAAAAGACCATCCCTTGTCGGAGTAATGGGCCATGGGTAGCCTAACCCGAGTGCCTGAGCATTTCAAGACATTGGGCCGGCTGCGCCCCTCGAACGTCCAGAATAAAGCGCCGCCTTCTGGTGGTCGGCTGGCTCAAGCGGCCGGCTGCCAGAAGACGGCCAAGCACCAGAAGACGGCACCAAGACGGGCCGACTCCTAGCAGGCGGCCTCCAGAGAGGCCGGCTCCTAGCAGGCGGCCCACGACGCCCTCAAAGTCTGCGCCCCCATTAAGAAGACAAGATAGGATGTGGCTACAGTGTAGCCCATCACCCCATATCCGAGAACGCACGGCGTGGCCATTGCCCGTCTGACAGTGGAGATCTCCGCACGGTTCGACACTGTTGCCACTCTACCCTTGAAGTCACCCCTGTCAGACGGAGCCCTGCTCCCACGACGGCCTGTCAGTACGGCCTGCAGGCGGCGGGCCCTACCAGGCAGCGAGAGACCGGAGGGCGGAAGAGCCTGACCAGTCGGACCCGAGGGAGGCCGGCCTCAAGCAGGCGGCCTACTCCTCCCTCAGAGTACGTGCGCCATTAACCCCACGAGACGCGGTGTGGCTACAGTGATCTCCCACCAGGCGGCGGGACTGTAGCCACGCCCCCCTGACCAAGCATGCGTCATTAGCCTTACGACAACAAAGAATAAGCAGCCAACCAGACTCAAGAAGCGGGCGGAGGCGGCCTGTCGGCTCCGCACTGCATCAGTCAACGGGCCCACCAGGCGGCGGGTTCCCCAGGCCGTGGAGAAGCCAAGGCCAAGAGACACTGACAGTCGGGTCCTACACCCGGCCAGATTACCATTGTACCCCTGGGGGGTAGGCCTATATAAACCCCCTATGGCTCCCATGCAAAGGGTTCCCAACCTGTTAGACCTAGATGCATACGTAGAGAGAGGAGAGAGCTAGCCATGCTTCCTCCTACCTCTAGCATACTGCTCGAGGAGCACCATTGTACTCACTAGTGCCTTAGTGATCATGCGGAGACCCTGCAGAACAGGACTAGGGGTGTTATCTCCTAGGAGAGCCCCGAACCTGGGTAAAGTACGCCGGCGTTCGTGTCTACGCCTCATCCCGCTTCTGGGCACCGGCGACGTTCTACTCGCTCCCAACATGATAAGCCATCCATTAACATATGTCGCACCCAACCCCCGACATTTGGCGCCCACCATGGGGTGAGGTGCACCATCCTCCGGAGACCTGCTCCGGACGGGAACCCTGTTCCTTCCTGGCGAGCGCAGCCAGCCCGGCACGCCAGACGGCGTCTGCGCCGATGCGCTGCACGCCGTGGAGGTCGCATGCGCAGTGAGCTGCCTCGCCGATCTTGGTGGTGAGATTCGCCTCTCCGACAAGCTCGCATCTGACGCGGGCACAGACGGCCCTAAGAGCCGCCTCGTCAACCTCCTTGACCAGCTCCACGTCGTCAGCAGGCCGGCTGTGGACCTGGAGTCGGTCGGCTCTACCGATCTGATGCTTGTCGACTTCGACACGGCGTCGCTCGCCGCCTTCCCCACCAACGTGGTGGTCTACGATGAACCGCTCCCTCGCGCGGACAGTGGCGAAAGCACCGTCATGGAGGTGCTTGTCATTAGCCATGGCGAGCACTCTGGCGGAGGAGCTCGAGACCCGCTCAAGGCAGCGCTGCAAGACCTGTCTGCGCCCATCCCAGAAGACGCCGACGCCGAGACGCTGGAGGCGCGCCGCGTCCAGCTCGTCAAAAGCGCTAATAGGTTGGCCAGCATGAGACGCCTTTCGGAGGCCTGCCAGCGTGAAATGGACCGTGCCGTTGGCGGCACGCCAGCTCCTCGTGGGCCTAGCCGCATTGGCACGATCCGGCAGTGCGGCGCGGCCATTGCCAGCATGTTCGGGGCAGATCGCCCTGTCTACGCCACGCACGCGGAGAACATACGAGCAGCCCAGGCGGCAGCAGACGAGCTGGATAAGCTCGAGGGCGACGAGCGTCGCCACATGACGAAGCGCGTCCAGCAGCTCATTGACGCGACTGCTTAGTAGCAAGAAGCCGGCTGCCGCGCTGAAGCGCCCAACTGGCGAAACGATGACCTGCCTCCTCGCCGAGATCAAGGCATGACATCTCGTACGCCGACTGGCGGTGTCCGCGATAGAAGAGACAAGGAGTCGGCTGCCAGCCGCAGCCGGACTGGCATCACCATCGAGCGCGACCAAGACGGCCGCCCAAGAGCAGTGGAACGACGGGACGACTGTCCGCCTCCCCCTCCTTCCCACAGGGAGAGGTGCAGTTCCCCGCCGCCTGTTGACCACCCGACACTCAGCGACCGCCTTGGACACCGAGAAGGAGCCAGAGAGAATGATGCCCGCCACCGAATCGACCGCCTCAACCAGTCCCTGGCGCTAGAAGAAGAAGACGCATTGGGTCCACCATGTTTTGGCCCCCACATCCGAGATGAGCCTTTCCCCAAAGGGTTCAAGCTCCCAAGAGATACGCCCAAGTACACCGGCTCCATGAAGCCGGAAGACTGGCTAGTCGACTACTCCATGGCCGCCAGCATAGCAAACGGCAACAAGCGAGTTCTTGGTGAAATGCGTTCGCTCATGCTCCGAGGCACGGCCGGACATGGCTGAACAGCCTGAAGCCCCGCAGCATCAACAGCTGGGTTGATTTCACTGAAGCCTTCGTTCGCAACTTCACCTGCACGTACAAGCGGCCGCACAAGCCTCACCAGCTCCCCTTGTGCATCCAAGCTCCCAACGAATCAACTCGTGACTACCTCACGCGTTGGGCCGAGCTGTGCAACTCTTGTGAGGGCGTGCACGAGGTGTAGGCCATCGAGTACTTCACTGCTGGGTGCCGAGAAGGCACCCTCCTCCAGCACCGGCTTCTCTGCGACGAGCCGGCGACCCTCGATGAACTGCTAATCATAGCAGACAAGTACGCCACGGCCGACTCCAGCATGAAGGAGGAGATTCAAGTTGACGCATCTGGCAAAGTGGCTCCTCAAGCTCCTCGGACTCCGGCTTCAAACTCAGATATGTGTTGCAAATTCACTTTGCCACCTCCAACAACGTAGCTGAATACGAAGCACTCATACACGGGCTCTGCTACCTCTTGAGCACTGCGTTGGTTTTTCCTTCAAGAGGAAAGGGTGATGCAACAAAGTAGCGTAAGTATTTCCCTCAGTTTTTGAGAACCAAGGTATTAATCAAATAGGAGGCTACGCGCGAGTCCCTCGTACCTACACAAAACAAATAACTCCTCGCAACCAACGCGATAAGGGGTTGTCAATCCCTTCACGGTCACTTACGAGAGTGAGATCTGATAGATATGATAGGATAATATTTTTGGTATTTTTGTGATAAAGATGCAAAGTAAAATAAAAGCAAAGTAAAAATCAATGGAAATAACCAAGTGTTGGAAGATTAATATGATGAAGATAGACCCGGGGGCCATAGGTTTCACTAGTGGCTTCTCTCAAGAGCATAAATATTTTACGGTGGGTGAACGAATTATTGTTGAGAAATTGACAGAATTGAGCATAGTTATGAGAATATCTAGGTATGATCATGTATATAGGCATCACGTCCGAGACAAGTAGACCGACTCCTGCCTGCATCTACTACTATTGCTCCACTCATCGACCGCTATCCAGCATGCATCTAGAGTATTAAGTTCATGAAAACAGAGTAACGCCTTAAGCAAGATGACATGATGTAGAGGCATAAATTCATGCAATATGATAAAAATCCCATCTTGTTATCCTCGATGGCAACAATGCAATACGTGCCTTGCTGCCCCTACTGTCACTGGGAAAGGACACATCAAGATTGAACCCAAAGCTAAGCACTTCTCCCATTGCAAGAAAGATCAATCTAGTAGGCCAAACCAAACTGATAATTTGAAGAGACTTGCAAAGATAACCAATCATACATAAAAGAATTCAGAGAAGATTCAAATATTGTTCATAGATAATCTTGATCATAAACCCACAATTCATCGGTCTCAACAAACACACCGCAAAAACAAGATTACATCGAATAGATCTCCACGAGAGAGGGGGAGAACATTGTATTGAGATCCAAAAAGAGAGAAGAAGCCATCTACTATGGACCCGAAGGTCTGAGGTAAACTACTCACACTTCATGGGAGAGGCTATGGTGTTGATGTAGAAGCCCTCCGTGATGGATGCCCCCTCCGGCGGAGCTCCGGAACAGGCCCCAAGATGGGATCTCGTGGGTACAGAAGGTTGCGGCGGTGGAATTAGGTTTTTGGCTCAGATGTCGATCGTTTGAAGTGCGTAGGTATATATAGGAGGAAGAATGCGTCGGTGGAGCAACAGGGGGCCCACAAGGGTGGAGGGCACGCCCCCTACCTCGTGGCCTCCTCTTTTGTTTCTTGACGTAGGGTCCAAGTCTCCTGGATCATATTCTTCCTAAAAATCACGTTCCTGAAGGTTTCATTCCATTTGGACTCCGTTTGATATTACTTTTCTGCGAAACTCTGAAATAGGCAAAAAACAGCAATTCTGGGTTGGGCCTCCGGTTAATGGGTTAGTCCCAAAAATAATATAAAAATGGATAATAAAGCCCAATAATGTCCAAAATAGTAGATAATATAGCATGGAGCAATCAAAAATTATAGACACGTTGGAGATGTATCAGGCTCCGGCTTGTGAAGGAACTCAGCATCCGCCGGATCCTGTGCTATGGAGACTCCGACTTGGTGGTCCAGCAGTCGGCAGACGACTGGGACGCCAAGGATGCAAACATGGCAAGCTACCGCTTCCTCGTCCAGCAACTCAGTGGATACTTTGAAGGGTGCGAGTTCCTGCATGTGCCACGAAACGACAACGAGCAAGCGTCTGGTGCGGATTGGCTCCACCCGGCAAGCAATACCAGCCGGCGTCGCCTTGCAACGCCTCCTCAAGCCGTCTGTCAAGCCGTCACCTGAATCAAACTCCATCTTTGTGCCGGCTCCTCCCGAAGTAGTCAAATCCGACTTGGGAACCCCAGCAGCCGGCTCGGGGACTTCGGCAGGTTGCTCGGGGGCTACAGCAGTCGCACCCGGCCCGGGGACTTCAGAACCCGGCCCGGGGACTACGGCAGTTGGCCCGGGGACTTCATCAACACAGCAAGCGGTAGCCGACTCCAACCCGCCGCCTCCCAGCCCAACGGCCCTCGTGCAAGTTGCAGTTCTGGCAGTCGAAGAAATATCAGCACTTTCATGGGTGCAGCCCATCCTCAACTTTCTGGTAAACAAAGAGCTGTCGTTTGATGAGATCTCAGCCCGACAAGTGCAACGTCGGGCAGCAGCATACACCATTGTCAACAGAGAACTTGTGAGGCGCAGTGTCACTAGTGTGTACCAATGCTGTGTGGAGTCGGAGAAAGGCCAAGCGATCCTCAAGGATATCCACCAAGGCGAGTGTGGTCACCACGCGGCTTCAAGGTCACTTGTTGCCAAAGCTTTCTGCCATGGTTTTTTCTGGCCAAATGCTCTAGAAGATGCCAAAGACTTGGTCCGGAAGTGTAAAGGGTGCCAGAAGTTCCACTCCAAGCCACATTTGCCGGCTTCTGCACTCAATACCATCCACATTGCCTGGCCCTTTGCCATCTGGGGGCTCGACATGGTGAGACCATTCAAGACAGCACACGGCGGTGTGACTCATCTGCTTGTCGCCGTGGACAAATTCACCAAGTGGATAGAAGCAAAGCCAATTAAGAAGTTGAACGGTCCGACTGCTGTGACTTTCATCGTTGACATCACCATTCGGTATGGCATACCACATAGCATCATCACCGATAATGGCACAAACTTTACCAAAGGCGCCTTGGCTCGTTTCTGCGCGACACAGGGCATCCGACTGGACTTAGCGTCTGTTGCCCATCCGTAGTCAAACAGCCAACTGGAGCAAGCAAACAGACTCATTTTGTCAGGCATCAAGCCCCGACTGGTCGAGCCTCTGGAGCGCTCGGCTGGCTTTTGGCTCGATGAGCTGCCGGCCGTCCTCTGGAGCTTGTGCACAACTCCAAACAAGTCAACCGGCTTCACGCCTTTCTTCCTCGTCTACAGTGCCGAAGCCTTCATCCCGACGGAGATAGAATTCGACTCCCCTCGAGTCACCATGTACACCGAAGAGGAGGCAAAAGAAGCACGAGAAGACGGTGTCGATCTGCTGGAAGAGGGCCGGCTGTTGGCACTTAGCTGGTCCACCATTTACCAGCAAAGCCTACGCTGATACTACAATCGGAAGGTCAAGCCAAGATCCTTCCAAGAGGGATACCTTGTGCTCCGGCTGATCCAGCGAACAGTCGGCCAGCACAAGCTCCCGGTACCTTGGGAAGGCCCCTTCATCATCAGCACAGTTTTGGGCAATGACTCCTACTACCTGATCGATGCTCAGAAGCCCAGAGCACGCAAGAGAGACGACTCCGGCAAGGAGACAGAGCGGCCATGGAACGCAAACCTCCTTCAAAGATTTTACAGTTGATGCAGTATGTACCACGCTACCTTTTGTATTAAGTACGAAGACGTCGGGTGTATTAAGTACGAAGACGCCGGGTCCCCCGAGAAGAGCTCGGGGGCTACCCTCTTTTATCTATATGATAAGTATTATGCCTATGAATGTGTTATTTCATTATTCCGCCTGGCACTGGGTTCGACTAGTCGGCCCGGGGGCTCGCCGCCTTGTACTATGCGGTTCTTCCTGCAGTCGGAAAAGTAGTGTGTTGGCACCTAAGCCTTCTCCTGCCATAAGCCGCAGCTCGCAGAGCGACTGTCTGGTGGGCAGGAGTTAAAGGCAAAAAGGGCGTCCGCACGAAAAATGGCTAAGGACCCAAAGCATGCACATAGTTCAAGCTCGCTTCTCGCCTCATCGACCGGCTGTTGAGTGATGTCTACTAAGCAACCTTCTCCTTGTAGACGTTGTTGGGCCTCCAAGTGCAGAGGTTTGTAGGACAGTAGCAAATTTCCCTCAAGTGGATGACCTAAGGTTTATCAATCCGACGGAGGCGTAGGATTAAGATGGTCTCTCTCAAGCAACCCTGCAACCAAATAACAAAGAGTCTCTTGTGTCCCCAACACACCCAATACAATGGTAAATTGTATAGGTGCACTAGTTCGGTGAAGAGATGGTGATACAAGTGTAATATGGATGGTAGATATGGGTTTTTGCAATCTGAAAATATAAAAACAGCAAGGTAACTAATGATAAAAGTGAGCACGAACGGTATTGCAATGCTAGGAAACAAGGCCTAGGGTTCATACTTTCACTAGTGCACTCAACATGCAACAAAGAGTCACTCCAAAGTCACTAATAGCGGAGAACAAACGAAGAGATTTTGGTAGGGTGCGAAACCACCTTAAAATTATCATTTCTGATCGATCTATTCAAGAGTCCGTAGTAAAATAACGTGAAGCTATTCTTTCCGTTCGATCTATCATAGAGTTCGTACTAGAATAACACCTTAAGACACAAATCAACCAAAACCCTAATGTCACCTAGATACTCCAATGTCACCTCAAGTATCCGTGGGTATGATTATACGATATGCATCACACAATCTCAGATTCATCTATTCAACCAACACAAAGAACTTCAAAGAGTGCCCCAAAGTTTCTACCGGAGAGTCAAGACGAAAACGTGTGCCAACCCCTATGCATAGTTTCATGGGCGGAACCCGCAAGTTGATCACCAAAACATACATCAAGTGGATCACGTGATATCCCATTGTCACCACAGATAAGCACGGCAAGACATACATCAAGTGTTCTCAAATCCTTATAGACTTAATCCGATAAGATAACTTCAAAGGGAAAACTCAATCCATTACAAGAGAGTAGAGGGGGAGAAACATCATAAGATCCAACTATAATAACAAAGCTCGCGGTACATCAAGATTGTTCCACCTCAAGAACACGAGAGAGAGAGAGGGAGAGATCAAACAGATAGCTACTGGTACATACGCTCAGCCCCGAGGGTGAACTACTCCCTCCTCGTCATGGAGAGCGCAGGGATGATGAAGATGGCCACCGGTGAGGGATCCCCCCTCCGGCAGGGTGCCGGAACAGTGTCCATATTGGTTTTTAGCGGTTACAGAGGCTTGCAGTGGCGGAACTCCTGATCTATTATGTTCCCCGATGGTTTTAGGGTATATGGATATGTATATAGGCGAAAGAAGTCGGTCAGGGGAGCCACGAGGGGTCCATGAGGGTGGGGGCGCGCCCAGGGGCGCAGGCGCGCCTCCCTGCCTCGTGGCCACCTCGAAGCTTCCTTGACTTCAACTCCAAGTCTCTTGGATCACGTTCGTTCCAAAAATCACGCTCCCGAAGGTTTCATTCTGTTTGGACTCCATTTGATATTCCTTTTCTGCGAAACACTGAAACAAGAAAAAAAAACATAAACTGGCACTGGGCTCTGGGTCAATAGGTTAGTCCCAAAAATAATATAAAAGTGTTTAGTAAAGCCCATAAACATCCGAAACAGATAATACAATAGCATGAATACTTCATAAATTATAGATACGTTGGAGACGTATCACTGAGCAGCCGGCCGGCCGGCTTCTACTTAACTTGCTAACACTCTGGTCGGCTAAGTACTTGCTCTCCCGAAAGTAGCTAAGTACTTGACCCAGCCACAGTCCGCAGAGCGACTGTTCCGCTGGCAAGACGACAGCCAAGGGAGGGCGGCAAAGGAAAAAAAGGCAAGGAGCAGAAAGCAAGGAAAGTTTGAAATACACCCCGCGGGTGGAATTGTGCAAATTTAACAAAGTTTGTCGAGACTGATAAAACAGGAAATATAAAGATAAATCAGCAGCCTAGGGAGCAACAAAGGGGTCCGGCTGGTCGACGGAGTCGGTAGCGCCGGTTGGTGGAGTGGATGGCTGGTCAGTCTCCGTTTGGTCGCCTCCAGCAGCAGTCGGTGCACTCGAGCGCAGCTCGTTGGTTCAGGCACGGTCAAGCTGAGGCTGGCCGTCCGCTCCAACCTCTGGCATATCTTCTTCGCCTTCCTCGTCCTCCTCGCCTTCTCCCTCGTCGCTGGAGTCGATCATCTCGGCTGAGTCTTCGTCGTCCTCCGGGTTCAGCCTGAACCACTCGAGTGGCGCCTCGTCACCGTTCTCAACCAGCTCAGGAACGAAGATGCTGGTGTAGGTGTAGTCGGCGATCGTTGCTGCCCGTCTGACAAGATCTCGCTCCAGTACCACCAACTCCTCCTGGGCCTGTTGCCGGAACGTGGTCAGCTGGGCTAGATTTAGCCCAGGGTACCACGCCTTGACGAACTCCAAGGCCCGGCTCACTCTAGCCCGGGCCGAGGAACCCATCCAAGCCTCAAGACGGCCGGCCGCTACCTCCAGCCAGTCGGCAGTCCGACTGGGAGTGCGTGCAGCCGGCATGTTTGGCCACAAGGCGGAGATCGCTTGGGCCCCGACATGCTGAAGACGGTGAAGCATCCGGTGAGCCAGCCGAAGGCGGGCCTGGATGCTGAGAAGCTGTTCGCTAAGGGTCCGGGGGCGTTGGTGGCGATCTGCACACCTTCGGCTCTCCACTTTTCATGATAGGCCTCAATGGCCTGGTTGGCAGTGCCAGAGTGGCCAGGGAAGAAGTCTGCTCAGGCAGAAAGCAAAGAAACGAGAAGTCAGAAGCTAGAAGCCGGCCTGATCAACAGCCGGTAGATCAAAGAAAGAAAAAAGAAAAAAGCTTACCATCAACCATATCCTCAATCCTGCTGAAGCCGGCGGTCAGCAACGCCTCCTTGTTGGTCCAGGTGGAGCGTTCGTTCTGGTACTCGGCGAGGAGATTGGACTCTTTCACCTCCGCCTCCTTCTGGACCTTCTAGAGAAGCTCCGCCTGCTCCGTCAGTAGCTTGGCCAATCGATCGCGCCCCTGGGCCAGCTCGTTGCGCTTCCCCTGCTTGGCACGCAACATGGTGTTGGCTTCGCCCAGCTACTGCTGCAAGGCGGCATTAGCCTCTGCAAGAGTAGGGAAAGAAAAATACGTCAATGATCAACAAAGAAGAAGCACAGTTGCCGGGGAGATCCGGCCCGGCCCTTTCGACATTCGGCCCGAATCTGGGGACTCTGACTATTTGGTCTTATTATCGCGCCCATGAGAGAAAGAAAATGAAGACTTACTCCGGCTTTCCGACAAGTCGGCGGTCCGCTGTTCCAGCTCTCGGACATTGGAGTTAAAGGTGGCCGTGCGAAGGTTATGATAATCCTACAGTGAAGATATCAGACAAAGTTAGCACTCGGAGCTTGCCAATTAAAGTTCCGAGCCGCCAGCTCAGCAGCAGGCCTGAAACTCAGGGGCTACACCCAGTGGGTGCGCTGGCGCGCCCCCACAGAGAAATACAAGGGCGTGGGATCGTGGGATTAACTGCACCCACGATCCCACGACCCCGCGATTATTGCTCGAGTTACTGCGCACAGTAACTCCGCACGGAATCGCAACCACCTGCCTCGGCCGCAGCGGATCCGCTCGCGTGCCGAGGCCCGGTAGTGGCGGGCCTAGCCTGCTGTCGCATCCCATCACACGCGTGGGCTGGCAGGCTGGCCCGGCTGGGTGGCGCCGTGTGGCGTTCTTACTGTGGGCGGCAGGCCAAGAGGCTTAGCAAGCACGCCACCAGGTTCCCGCCTTGACGTTTCAAAATTATCAGACGAGCCCGCCTGGTCGTGGCCGACTCCCAGCTGGCGGCATGCCGGGAGTCGGACAAAGCATTCAGCAAGAGCACTCGGAGAAGGAAACTGCTGAGGCTTCTTGACTTGTCAACCGTGACGCCTCACCAGCTTCGGGGACTACTGTCGTAGTAATGGGCCACGGGTAGCCTAACCCGAGTCCCTGAGCATTTCAAGACATTGGGCCGGCTGCGCCCCTCGAACGTCCGGAATAAAGCGCCACCTTCTGGTGGCCTGCTGGGTCAAGTGGCCGGCTGCCAGAAGACGGCCAAGCACCAGAAGATGGCACCAAGATGGGCCAACTCCTAGCAGGCGGCCTCCAGAGAAGTCAGCTCCTAGCAAGCGGCCCACGACGCCCTCAAAGTCTGCGCCCCCATTAAGAAGACAAGACAGGATGTGGCTACAGTGTAGCCCATCACCCCCATATCCAGGGCACGACGTGGCCACAGTGGCCCGTACAGGCGGAGATCTCCGCACGGCGCGGCACTGTTGCCACTCCACCCTTGACGTCACCCCAGTCAGACGGAGCCCTACTCCCATGACGGCCTATCAGTACAGCCTGCAGGCGGCAGGCCCTACCAGGCATCGAGAGACGGGAGGGCGGCAGAGCCTGACCAGCCGGACCCGAGGGAGGCCGGCCTCCAGCAGGCGGCCTACTCCTCCCTCGGAGTCCGTGCACCATTAACCAGATGAGACGCGGTGTCGCTACAGTGATCTCCCACCAGACGGCGGGACTGTAGCCATGCCCCCCCTCCCCGACCAAGCATGCATCATTAGCCTTACGGAAATAGTAACAAGCAGCCGACCAGACCCGCAAGCGGCGGAGGCGGCCTGTTGGCTCTGCACTAGACCAGTCGGCGGGGCCCACCAGGAAGCGGGCCCCAGCCGCCGGCGGAGAAGCCGGCGTCAAGAGACACACACAGCCGGGTCCTATACCCGGCCAGATTACCATTGTACCCCTGGGTGTAGGCCTATATAAACCTCCAGGGCACCCATGCAAAGGGTTCCCAACCTATTAGACCTAGACTCATACGTAGAGAGAGGAGAGAGCTAGCCCTGCTTCCTCCTACCTCTAGCATACTGCTCAAGGAGCACCATTGTACTCACTAGTGCCTTAGTGATCATGCGGAGACCCCGCAGAGCAGGACTAGGGGTGTTATCTCCTAGAAGAGCCCGAACACAGGTAAAATGCGCGGCGTTCGTGTCTACGCCTCATCCCACTTCTGGGCACCGGCGACGTTCTACTCGCTCCCACCATGATAAGCCATCCATTGGCATATGCCGCACCCAACCCCCGACATTGCTCGTCCCCGATCGCGACTCATAAGGAAGATGATCAATAAATAAATCATGCCCCGACTTCATCACATAACGGTTCACCATACGTGCATGTTACGGAAATCACATACTTCAACACAAGTATTTCTACTCCACAATTACTCACTAGCATGACTCTAATATCACCATCTTTATATCTCAAAACAATCATAAGGAATCAAACTTCACATAGTATTCAATGCACTTTATAAGAAAGTTTTTATTATATCCTCTTGGATGCCCATCATATTAGGACTAAATTCGTAACCAAAGCAAATTACCATGCTGTTTAGAGAGACCCTCAAAATACTATAACTTAAGCATGAGAGTTCAACAATTTCTGTAAAATAAATACACCGCCGTGCTCTAAAAAGATATAAGTGATGCACTAGAGTAAAATTGCCTAGCTCAAAAGATATAAGTGAAGCACATAGGTTATTAAATTCACGATAAATGCATGTCCCTCTCAAAATGTGTGTACAGCAAGGATGATTGTGTCCAACTAAAAAGCAAAGACTCATATCATACAAGACGCTCCAAGCAAAACACATATAATGTGGTGAATAAAAATATAGCCTCAAGTAAAGTTACTGATAGACAAAGACGAAAGAGGGGATGCCATCTGGGGTATCCCCAAGCTTAGATGCTAGTTTGTCCTTGAATATTACCTCGGGGTGCCTTGGGCATCCCCAAGGTTAGGCTCTTGCCACTCCTTATTCTGTAGTCCATTAAATCTTAACCCAAAACATCAAAACTTCACAACACAAAACTCAACAGAAAACTCATGAGATCCGTTAGTATAAGAAAATAAATCACCTCTTTTTGGTATTGTTGTGAACTCATTCTTTATTTATTTTGGTGTAATATCTACTGTATTCCAAATTCTCCATGGTTCATACCCCTGATACTATCCATAGATTCATCAAAATAAGCAAACAACACATAGAAAACAAAATATGTCAAAAACAGAACAGTCTGCGAAGATCTCAATTGTTCTAATACTTCTCCATCTCCAAAAAATTTGAAACTATTAGGACAACAGAGGCAATTCATATATCAATCTTGTGTAAAAAAATTCAGGATTTTTCCACGCTCCAGTGAATTTAAACAATTATGTTACTGGATGCAAAAGTTTCTATTTTTCAGCAAGATCAAATCAACTATCACCGTAAGCCATCCCAAAGGTCTTACTCGGCTCAGAAACTAATAAAAACACCAAAACACATTTAACTAGAGGCTAGATGATAAATTTATTCATAAACACAGAAAAGAAAATTATTGGGTTGTCTCGCAATAAGCGCTTTTCTTTAAAGCCTTTTAGCTAGGCATGATAATTTTAAGGGATTTTTACATCTGTGCCCCTGGTTCCTTAGCTATACTCATTCATCCCCACGCTCTTAACATTTGCTCACTTTTCCCTACTCTCTTGTCTGAAACCTTCAGAAATGGTCACAAACGGTGGATGCCATTGGGTCCGCCCATTGACCGTTAACTCTGACGAGCGGGGCCGCGCTGGAATGTGTCGCCCGTTGGACCTGACAATTGGGGCCGCGTCGAACGGTACCGCTGTTCGCCCATTGGGCCATGGCTATAC
Source organism: Aegilops bicornis (assembly GCA_021605145.1). NCBI lineage: Eukaryota > Viridiplantae > Streptophyta > Magnoliopsida > Poales > Poaceae > Aegilops > Aegilops bicornis. Next base: position 278,640,636 of record CM038674.1, read on the forward strand.
TATTGGGCCCTGCATGCGCCACAACTATAGAATCCTACTATGCATGCACGACATGTCCAGCTAGCTTGCTATGCATGCACGTAGCTAGCCTTCCTGCATGCACCGATGCCTGCCGCCATGATGCGCTGACCGGCGGCCTCTTTCTGCACACGAGCCGCCACAGACACTGACTAGCCTCTTTCTGCACGCGAGCCGCTACGGACGCAGGGACGGTCGCTGCCGCTGGTTCGTCTCATCTCGCATGCTTGTCTCCTCGATGTAGAGCATGGTTTCAGACTTTTTGATACACTCACATCTATTCAACGTGGAAATTAAAACCTGTTGGCAATTAAAGTGGCATATCGATCGACACGGCTCGTTTGAACGTAGCAAATCCAAAGCGCGACCAGTGCCACTCCTCTTCCCTTCCCCTTTCCCTACTTAAACCACCCACCCCTTCACCTATTCTCCACAAATCCATTTGCGCCGCCCCCTTCTCTTCTTCACCCGAACCCAGAGCACTCTCAAAGAGAGGTGAGGATGCAGTACAATGGCCCCACCTTGGAGCTTCCACCGACCATGCCGGAGAGGCGGTATCCCGTCGGCGTCATCGTGGAGATGATGCTCCGCGTGTGGGCGTTCTCACGCTGGAGGGGTGCAAAAGAGTTTGCCCGGTGGTTCCTCGGTGCGGGCTTCGCCCACCTTCCGGCGGGCTCGCCGGTGATGTTCCGACTGGAGGAAGTGCGTCCAAACTCCAGCACTCTGCCGATAGGGCTCATCGTCAACTTCACCAACATATTTGATGTGTACTACCTCCTCGGCAACACTAGTGGAAAAACGGCTAGCCACAACTATCGTTGGTGGCGCGCCATTTACTATCAACGTTAGCACTATTTTTTTCAAATAGTGCTGGCGTAGGGCAAATCAGTACGCCAGATTTACATGATTAGTGTTGGCAATAATTTTACTTGAGACGCCACAAATCTTTTGGCCCTTATGCACTCATCATTTGGAACGCACTGGTGGCGTTGCTTTTATTTGCACGCCATAGTTAATTTGCCAGTGCTTGGATCCGTTTGCTTTGTACGCCAAAACAGTTTTTCCATTTTTGATCAAGTTTTAAGTATTTAATTATTATACTAGTCACAAAATAATAGAAATTTATATTATGCTTTTTGTGATAATTAACTTTACTATTTTAATCAATTTAGTAATCTTAGTATTTTTTATTTTGTCAAGTCTTTCATTATTAATCTTAGTATATTTTTATTTGGCATGTTATTAGCTATGGCGTTGCCCTTTCTCCCAAAGCCAGTGATAATATATCAGTCAACTTAGTAAAAGACCTAAGTCACCACTCTCTCTCATTTCACACCCTTACCCTGACCAAAGCCACTGTCGGCATTCTGGGACCGGGGGTGCCCAGACTTGCCTGCCTGTGGCCCACGGCGTGGCTCCACCAGCGGCCTAGTATGGCCCAGCTTTGGCAGCAACAACTCAAGACCCTCGCGAGGGGCCAAGCCTCGCGAGGCGGACGACACCAAGACCTCCCTGGGAGTGGCCTCACTAGGCTGGTTCCCGAGGAGCGGAGATCTCTATGCAGGGGCACCTCGCGAGGGTCGCATGACGTGAGCCATGATGACCAAGGCCAGGCGGGCGCCAGCGGGTGCACTGCACCAGTTTCCTCTTTGGTGCTAAAGAGGCAAGTACAGGCGAGGAGTCCCGAGGCATCAGGTAAAGGTTTCTGTATCGGTGCAACAAGACCAAGACCAGCAGGACAGTAGGATGGAGGTCATCGCGGAGCCCACAACAGCGTCACCACTAGAGCCTTTGGCAGGCGAAGACCATCTTTTGTCAGGATAGCTTGTACTAGTTGTATCCCTTCAAAATTGGCCGTTGTGGGATCCCTTCCTGCCTACATCTGGGAAGAGGACCAGGGCCTCTATAAATAGGACTTAGCCACCACCATAGGAAGGGGAGATTGAGATCTTCCTCACACTCACCACCTCATCGAGCCCAAGAACACCTCACCTCCTGAGAGTGTTCGTCGACTATACTAGTTCATCCTCAGCCCTCGAGGCAATCCACCACCACACTGGAGTAAGGTATTACACTGCGCGTGTAGGACTTTGAAGTATGTCTAGAGGGGGGGCGGTGATTAGACTACTTGACCAATAAAAACTTAACCTTTTCCCAATTTTATAGTTTGGCAGATTTTAGCTATTTTAGGACAAGTCAAGCAATCATCACACAATTCAAGCAAGCATGCAAAGAGTATATTGGCAGCGGAAATTAAAGCATGGAACTTGCAAGAACGTAAGGGGAAGGGTTTGGAGGAATCAACCGCAATTGGAGACACGGATGTTTTTGTCGTGGTTCCGATAGCTGGTGCTATCGTACATCCACGTTGATGGAGACTTCAACCCATGAAGGAGTAGCAGTTGCCTTGAGTCCACGGAGGGCTCCACCCACGAAGGGTCCACGAAGAAGCAACCTTGTCTATCCCACCATGGCCGTCGCCCACGAAGGACTTGCCTCACTAGCGGTAGATCTTCACGAAGTAGGCGATCTCCTTGCCATTACAAACTCCTTGGTTCAACTCCACAATCTTGTCGGAGGCTCCCAAGTGACACCTAGCCAATCTAGGAGACACCACTCTCCAAGAAGTAACAAATGGTGTGTTGATGATAGGAATCAGACGTGGATAGCACAAAGATCAAGTCCATACCCTAACTTGGTGGTTGACTTGCTACGGCGGCAACGGCGGGGACGAAATCCGTTGATGGCGGCGAAGACCAGCGACAGGAGGCTGCTGGCGACGAGGAGACAGATCCGGAGACCACGATGGCAGAGCGAGCTGATGCGCGGGCGAAGGGTTTCGGAGAAATTTCCAAAATTTTGCCCGTGAATATATATAGCCCGAGCCTGTCGGTGTGACCGAGTGGAACAACTCGGTGGCACCGAGATGCATAACTGTGTTTAGTTACAGCAAATCGGTGAGACCGAAAAGTTCAAATCGGTTGCACCAAGATTGAAAACTCAGATCAACTTGATGATCTCGGTAGGACCGAAATGGTAGGATCGGTCAGACCGAGAATCACTAAGAGGTTTTGGAAGTTTAAGTCTATGACGAATCGGGGACTCCGAAAGTGCTCCTCACACAGTGGTTCGAATCTGACTTGATCAAATTTTGTGATGTAGCATGAATAGAGTTTGAGACGAGAAAAGCATAGATAGCTAAAGAAGGTTCTTAGGCATTCTTGTCCATCCACTTGGCACAAAGAAAAGAAACCAAACAAGCAAAATAACAAGTGGATGTCCTTGAATGAGTAAAATATGCACCAACATGCTCACACAATAAGATGGCAATTGAAATATGTGGCAAAGCATGCACAACCAATTCTAGCATCTATCAAACACTTGGCGATGACTAGGTCATCTATATATGAGTATATTGACTTCAGAGTCAAATGAGAACATTTGATCATCGGTCATACTCATCGTTTAAGCTCAAGTGGGGTTACCACTTTTACATAATGCATTAATGTGTTCACACCATTAGAGTTGCTTTGACTCAATTCTTACAGTTAAGCTCCCCCTAGATGTGAGATCCCCCCTTAGAGGGATGAACTAACCTTGGGTTTTGTCGATGATGACTTCATGTAGGTGTTGAAGATATAGATGCTCAATGTTGATGTAGATCATTTGGAGCAATCCTTTGGAGTGAGTTGCACTTTCAACTTACCTACATGGGTTAGTCCCACAAGGAACAAACAAGAATATCCATAGACATAGAGTGATGCACACACAAGATGATGTCCATGAAATCATTAGGTTACCTTGTCCCTTGCCTTACCAACATAAGGGTTTGTGACTCCTTGAACTAGTGCAAGATGTGAAAGTTGATTTGCACTTGTCCTTGCCAAAATGATATGAGTGAAGAATGTTGGCAGAGTCACCCTCAATAACTCTTTAGTTCTTCTTCTTCGGGATCCACATCATCTTGATGGGAATCCTTGGAGTTGTAGTTGTACTTGATGAAGTAGAACTTGACGTAGTCTTGGGGACCCACTCGAACGAGGCTTTAGGTGCTTCTTCAAATGCATCAATCTCTTCTTGAAGCTTGTCCTTGCCTTTGTTCTTGTGGTCTTGTGGTGGAAGATCATCTTGAGCTTGTGTCCCCTAGAAGGAAGTAGGATCATACTTCTCTTGTTGAGGAACAAACTTTGTCTTGGGGTATTGATCTTCTTCCCACTCAACTCCATTGGCGTTGAACTTTCGTTCAAAACCAACACCTTGATTCTTCCGGTGCCTTCCTTGCTTGCGTACAATTTCCTCGAATTGCTTACTCCTGGCAAGGCTCTTGTAAACACCTTTCTCTATAATTCCCTTCAATAAACTATTTTCTTGCTCAAGTGTAACTTGGCTAAGAGAATCATTAGTGGAATCAAGAGAACTACTAGAAGCAACAACATTGGATTTGACATTATTATTGTTACTACTAGAGGAAGTTTCTTTCTTGTTCTTGTTACTAGACTTGACTTGAGGCATGTAAGTAGATAAGAGTAAACGCTTGGCAATGTAAGAAGTACTTTTCTTGCGGAGATCATCATTGATTGCCTTTAAGAACTCATGCTCTTGCTCAAGATTGAGCTTTTCAAAGCGTAACTTCTCATGAGCCCTTAAAAGTTCTCGATGATCTTGAAGATAGTTTCATGAGCCAACTTAAGAGTGTTTAGTTCTTTAGTTAGAAGCTCAATTTTCTCCTTATCATTGTCATTAGTTTGATTAGCATGATTAATTGACGTTTCATCATAGTATTCATCACTAGAGTTGTCAACAAGTAAATCATCATCACCTAGCAAGTCATCTTCATCACTATTGAAATCAACATACTCAGGATGTGTTACCTTAGGACCTTTGGCCATGAAGCATCTTCCAATTCCTTCATTTGGTGAATCAAATATGTCGTAGGAGTTGGTTGACACAAGTGCTAGACCGGCAACACCTTCATCTTGAGTATGTTCGGAGTCGGAGTGATAGCTTCTCTCGGAGTGATTGTCGGAGTCGGAGCCGGAAACCCATTCACCAATATGAGCTTGATGTCTTCGTTTTGTGTAGCTCCTTGATTACTTGTCCTTTCTTTCCGAATCTTGCTTCTCCGTGAGGGTCTTCGTTCATAACGATCATCTCTACTCCTTCTCTCTCTTGGTGGCGATTCTTCTCTTTTGCTTCTTCTTTTTGGAGAATCTTCTCTTCTTTTGTAGGGTGCTGTACACTCATTGGAGTAGTGTCCGGGTCTCCCACAATTTTAGCAATTGCGCTCTCGACTAGAAGATCTTTTGTCATTGTAAGACCTTGACTTGGAGCTTCTTTCTTTGCTTCTACTTTTGTAGAATTTGTTGAAGTTCTTCACCATTAAGCTCAATTCTTCATTGAAGGTTGGTTTCTCACTTGATGATGTGCGGGCTTCACTTGAGGCTTTGTAAGCATCACTTGACTTGTTGTGAAGTTTCTCCTTATCCTTGAGTGACATCTCATGAGCAACAATCCTTCCAATGACTTCCGTTGGCTTGAGATATTTGTAGTTTGGCATCATTTGGATCAATGCCTTACTAGGGGTAAATCTTCACGAAGTAGGCGATCTTCTTGCCCTTACAAACTCCTTGGTTCAACTCCACAATCTTGTCGGAGGCTCCCAAGTGACACCTAGCCAATCTAGGAGACACCACTCTCCAAGAAGTAACAAATGGTGTGTTGATGATGAACTCCTTGCTCTTGTGCTTCAAATGATAGTCTCCCCAACACTCAACTCTCTCTCATATGATTTGGATCTGGTGGAAAGATGATTTGAGTGGAAAGCAACTTGGGGAAGGCTAGAGATCAAGATTCATATGGTAGGAATGGAATATCTTGGCCTCAACACATCATTAGGTGGTTCTCTCTCATAACTGGTAAGTTGGAAGTGTAGGTTCAGTCTGATGGCTCTCTCCATGAATGAAGAGGAGGTGGAGGGGCATATATAGCCTCCACACAAAATCTAACCGTTACACACAATCTACCAAACTCGATGGGACCGAATAGTTAAACTCGGTCGGACCGATTTAGTAAACCTAGTGACCGTTAGTGATTTTTGGTGGGACTGACATGCATCTCGGTGAGACCGATATGGTTAGGGTTAGGGCATAACGTAATCTTGGTGAGACCGATTACACAAACTCGGTGAGACCGATTTTGGTAATTAGCTAACCAGAGAGTTGGTCAGGTAAACTCGGTGGGACCGATTATCAAACTCGGTGGGACCGATTTTGATAATAAGTTAACCAGAGAGTATGCATTGTAATCTCGGTAGTACCGATTGCTCAAACTCGGTGAGACCGATTTTGATAATGGACATACACAGAGAGATTACAATCCCATCTCGGTGAGACCGACATCCCTATCGGTAAGACCGATTTGCTTAGGGTTTGTGGCAGTGGCTATGACTTTTGGAATCGGTGGCGCCGGATAGAAAGAATCGGTGTGACCGATTTTGGCTTTAGGTTTAGGTCATATGTGGATGTGGGTGAAGGAAATATGCCCTAGAGGCAATAATAAAGTTATTATTTATTTCCTTATATCATGATAAATGTTTATTATTCATGCTAGAATTGTATTAACAGGAAACATAATACATGTGTGAATATATAGACAAACAGTGTCACTAGTATGCCTCTACTTGACTAGCTTGTTGATCAAAGATGGTTATGTTTCCTAACCATAGACAAAAGAGTTGTTATTTGATTAACAAGGTCACATCATTAGTTGAATGATCTGATTGACATGACCCATTCCATTAGCTTAGCACCCGATCGTTTAGTATGTTGCTATTGCTTTCTTCATGACTTATACATGTTCCTACAACTATGAGATTATGCAACTCCGTTCTGGGAGGAACACTTTGGGTACTACCAAACGTCACAACGTAATCGGGTGATTATAAAGGAGTACTACAGGTGTCTCCAAAGGTACTTGTTGGGTTGGCGATTTCGAGATTAGGTTTTGTCACTCCGATTGTCGGAGAGGTATCTCTGGGCCTTCTCGGTAATACACATCACATAAGCCTTGCAAGCATTACAACTAATGAGTTAGTTGTGAGATGATGTATTACGGAACGAGTAAAGAGACTTACCAAAGAACGAGATTGAACTAGGTATTGGATACCAACGATCGAATCTCGGGTAAGTAACATACCGATGACAAAGGGAACAACGTATGTTGTTATGCGGTCCGACCGATAAAGATCTTCGTAGAAAATGTAGGAACCAATATGGGCATCCAGGTCCCGCTATTGGTTATTGACCGGAGACATGTCTCGGTCATGTCTACATTATTCTCGAACCGTAGGGTCCGCACGCTTAAGGTTTCGGGCGATGTTATATTATGAGTTTATGTATTTTGATGTACCGAAGGTTGTTGAGTCCGGATATGATCACGGACATGACGAGGAGTCTCGAAATGGTCGAGAAATAAAGATTAATATATTGGACGGATATATTTGGACACCGGAAAGGTTAGGAGAAGTTTGGAGCTCAGGGAGGTTAGGAACCCCGGGAGGTATATGGGCCTTATTGGGCCCATGTAGGAAGGAAGGAGAAGGAACAAGGGAGGCGCGCCCCCAAGCCCAATCCGAATTGGGGAGGGCGGCCCCCTTCCTTTCTCCTTCCTCCTCTTCCTATTCCTACTACTAGTACTACTTCCTAATACTAGTACTCCTTCCTTCCCTCCAAATAAGATAAGGAAGAGAGGAAACCTACTTGGAGTAGGTTTCCTCCCTATGGCGCGCCCCTTGAGGCCGGCCACCTCCTCCCTCCCTCCTTTATATCACGGGGTAGGGGGCACCCTAGAACACACAAGTTGATCCTTGAGATCGTTCCTTAGCCGTGTGCGGTGCCCCCTCCACCATATTCCACCTCGGTCATATCATAGCAGTGCTTAGGCGAAGCCTGCGCCGGTAGAACATCAATATCGTCCTGCCACGCCGTCGTCTTGTGGAACTCCCTCTCCCGGAGCTTTGCTGGATCGGAGCCCGAGGAGCGTCATCGAGCTGAACGTGTGCCAAGAACTCGGAGGCGCCGGATGTAACGGGCGCAGGATCGGGCTGGATCGCGAGGAGAACGTCGACTACTTCCTCTACGTTGTGATCGACTCGAGGCGCCGGAGTAACGGCGCCGAATCGGCTGGATCGCGAGGAGAACGTCGACTACTTCCTCTACGTTGTGATCGCTTCCGCTTTGGTCTACGAGGGTACGTAGACAATACTCTCCCCTCTCGTTGCTATGCATCACCATGATCTTGCGTGTACGTAGGAAATTTTTTGAAATTACTACGTTCCCCAACAGTGGCATCCGAGCCTGGTTTTATGCGTTGATGTTATTTGCACGAGTAGAACACAAGTGAGTTGTGGGCGATACAAGTCATACTGCCTACCAGCATGTCATACTTTGGTTCAGCGGTATTGTGAGATGAAGCGGCCCGGACCGACATTACGCGTACGCTTACGCGAGACTGGTTTCACCGTTACGAGCACTCGTGCTTAAAGGTGGCTGGCGGGTGTTTGTCTCTCTCACTTTAGTTGAACCGAGTGTGGCTACGCCCGGTCCTTGAGAAGGTTAAAACGGAGTCTATTTGTGAAGTATCGTTGTGGTCTTGATGCGTAGGTGAGATTGGTTCTTGCTTAAGCCCGTAGCAGCCACGTAAAATTTGCAACAACAAAGTAGAGGACGTCTAACTTGTTTTTGCAGGGCATGTTGTGATGTGATATGGTCAAGACGTGATGCTATATTTTATTGTATGAGATGATCATGTTTTGTAACCGAAGTTATCGGCAACTGGCTGGAGCCATATGGTTGTCGCTTTATTGTATGAAATGCAAACGCCTGTAATTGCTTTACTTTATCTCTAAGCGGTAGCGATAGTCGAGAAGCAATAGATGGCGAAACGACAACGATGCTACGATGGAGATCAAGGTGTCGGCGCCCGGTGGCGATGGTGATCACGACGGTGCTTCGGAGATGGAGATCACAAGCACGAGATGATGATGGCCATATCATATCACTTATATTGATTGCATGTGATGTTTATCCTTTATGCATCTTATTTTGCTTTGATTGACGGTAGCATTATAAGATGATCTCTCATTAAAATTATCAAGAAGTGTTCTCCACGAGTATGCACCGCTATGCGAAAGTTCTTCGTGCTGAGACACCACGTGATGATCGGGTGTGATAGGCTCTACGTTCAAATACAACGGGTGTAAAACAGTTGCGCACGCAGAATACTCAGGTTAAACTTGACGAGCCTAGCATATAACAGATATGGCCTCGGAACACGGAGACCGAAAGGTCGAACGTGAATCATATAGTAGATATGATCAACATAGTGATGTTCACCATTGAAACTACTCCATCTCACGTGATGATCGGACATGGTTTAGTTAATTTGGATCACGTAATCACTTAGATGACTAGGGAGATGTCTGTCTAAGTGGGAGTTTTTAATATGATTAATTGAACTTTAATTTATCATGAACTTAGTCCTGGTAGTACTTTGCGAATTATGTTGTAGATCAATAGCTCGCGTTGTTGCTTCCCTATGTTTTTATATGTGTTCCTAGAGAAAATTGTATTGAAAAATGTTAGTAGCAATGATGCGGATTGGATCCGTGATCTGAGGTTTATCCTCATTGCTGCCTGAAGAATTATGTCCTTAATGCACCGCTAGGTGACAGACCTATTGCAGGAGCAAATGTAGGCGTTATGAACGTTTGGCTAGCTCAATATGATGACTACTTGATAGTTTAGTGCACCATACTTAACAGCTTAGAATCGGGACTTCAAAGGCGTTTTGAGCGTCATGGACCATATGAGATGTTCCAGGAATTGAAGTTAATATTTCAAGCAAATACCGAGTTGAGAGATATGAAATCTCCAACAAGTTCTATAGCTAAAAGATGGAAGAGAATCGCTCAACTAGTGAGCATGTTCTCGAGATAGTCTGGGTACTTCAATCGCTTGAATCAAGTGGGAGTTAATCTTCCGAGATAAGATAGTGATTGACAGAATTCTCTAGTCACCAACACTAAGTTACTAGAACTTCGTGATGAACTGTAGTATGCAAGGGATGACGAAAACGATTCCCGATCTCTTCGTGATGTTGAAATCGACGAAGGTAGAAATCAAGAAAGAGCATCAAGTGTTGATGATTGACAAGACCACTAGTCTCAGGGAAAAGGGCAAAGGGAAGAAGGGGAACTTCAAGAAGAACGGCAAGCAAGTTGCTGCTCGAGTGAAGAAGCCCAAGTCTGGACCTAAGCTTGAGACTAAGTGCTTTTGCTGCAATGGAACTGGTCACTAGAAGCGGAACTACCCCAAGTATTTGGCGGATAAGAAGGATGGCAAAGTGAACAAAGGTATATTTGAGATACAGATTATTGATGTGTATTTTACTAGTGTTCGTAGCAACCCCTCGGTATTTGATCTGGTTCGGTTGCTAAGAGTAGTAACTTGAAACGGAGTTGCAGAATGAACAGAAACTAGTTGAAGGGGAAGTGAAGATGAGTGTTGGAAGTAGTTCCAAGATTGATATGATCATCATCGCACACTCCCTATACTTTCGGGATTAGTATGGAACCTAAATAAGTGTTATTTGGTGTTGAGCATAAGTATGATTTGATCATGTTTATTGCAATACGGTTATTCATTTAAGTAAGAGAATAAATTGTTGTTACATTTTACATGAATAAAACCTTATATGGTTACACACCCAATGAAAATGATTCATTGGATCTCGATCATAGTGATACACATATTCATAATATTGAAACCAAAAGATGCAAAGTTAATAGTGATAGTGCAACTTATTTGTGGCACTGCCGTTTAGGTCATATTGGTGTAAAGCGCATGAAGAAAACTCCATGCCGATGGACTTTTGGAATCACTTGATTATGAATCATTTGATGCTTGCGAACCGTGCCGTTTGGGCAAGATGACTAAAACTCCGTTCTCGGAACAATGGAACAAGCTCTTGACTTATTGGAAATAATACATACCGATGTATGCGATCCAATGAGTGTTGATGCTCGTGGAAAGTATCGTTATTTTCTGACTTTCACAAGATGATTTGAGCAGATATGGGTATATCTACTTGATGAAACATAAGTCTGAAATAGTTGAAAAGTTCAAAGAATTTCAGAGTGAAGTGGAAAAATCATCGTAACAAGAAAATAAAGTTTCTGCGATCTAATCGCAAAGACGAATAATTGAGTTACGAGTTTGGTCTTCAATTAAAATAATGTGGAATAGTTTCACAGCTCACGCCACCGAACACCACAATGTTATGGTGTGTCCGAACGTCGTAACCGCACTTTATTTGATATGGTGCGATCTATGATGTTTCTTACCGATTTACCGTTATAGTTTTGGGGCTATGCATTAGAGACAGCTGCATTCACGTTAAAAAGGGCACCATCTAAATCCGTTGAAACGACAACATATGAACTGTGGTTTAGCAAGAAACCCAAGTTGACGTTTCTTAAAGTTTGGGGCTGCGATGCTTATGTGAAAAGTTTCATCCCGATAAGCTCGAACCCAAATCGGAGAAGTGCGTCTTCATAGAATACCCAAAGGAAATAGTTGGGTACACCTTCTATCACAGATCCGAAGGCAAGATATTCGTTGCTAAAAATGGATCCTTTCTAGAGAAGGAGTTTCTCTCGGAAGAAGTGAGTGGGAGGAAAGTAGAACTTGATGAGGTAATTGTACCTTCTCCCTTATTGGAAAGTAGTTTATCACAGAAATCAGTTCCTGTGACTACTACACCTATTAGTGAGGAAGCTAATGATGATGATCATGTAACTTCAGATCAAGTTACTACCAAACCTCGTAGGTCAACCAGAGTGAGATCCGCACCAGAGTGGTACGGTAATCCCATTCTGGAGGTCATGTTACTAGACCATGATGAACCTACGAACTATGAGGAAGCGATGATGAGCCCAGATTCCGCGAAATGGCTTGAGGCCATAAAATCTGAGATATGATCCATGTATGAGAACAAAAGTATGGACTTTGATTGACTTGCTCGATGATCAGCAAGCCATGTTAAATAAATGGATCTTCAAGAGGAAGACGGACACTGATTACTATCTACAAAGCTCGACTTGTCACAAAAAGGTTTTCGACAAGTTCAAGGTGTTGACTACAATGAGATTTTCTCAACTGTAGCGATGCTTAAGTCTGTCCGAATCATGTTAGCAATTGCCACATTTTATGAAATCTGGCAAATGGATGTCAAAACTACATTCTTTAATGGATTTATTAAAGAAGAGTTGTATATGATGCAACCAGAAGGTTTTGTCAATCCTAAAGGAGCTAACAAAATGTGCAAGCTCCAAATGATCCATCAATGGACTGGTGCAAGCATCTCAGAGTTGGAATACATGCTTTGATAAGTTGATCATAGCATATAGTACTATCTGAGACTTGCGGTGAAGCACGTAATTACTAGAAAGTGAGTGGGAGCACTACGGCATTTACGATAAGTATATGTGAATGACATATTGTAGATCGGAAATAATGTATAATTATTACGCAAAGCATAAAGGAGTGTTTGAAAGGAGTTTTTCAAAGAAAGACCTCGGTGAAGCTGCTTACATATTGAGCATCAAGATCTATAGAGATAGATCAAGACGCTTGATAAGTTTTTTCAATGAGTACATACCTTGACAAGATTTTGAAGTAGTTCAAAATGGAACAGTCAAAGAAAGAGTTCTTGCCTGTGTTACAAGGTGTGAAATTGAGTAAGACTCAAAACCCGACCACGACAGAAGATAAAAAGAGAATGAAAGTCATTCCCTATGCTTTGGCCATAGGTTCTATAAAGTATGCCATGCTGTGTACGGATCTATTGTATACCCTAATCGAGTTTGGCAAGGGAGTACAATAGTGATCTAGGAGTAGATCATCGGACAGCGGGTCAAAATTATCCTTAGTGGAATAAGGATATGTTTCTCGATTATGGAAGTGACAAAAGGTTAGGTCGTAAAGGGTTACGTCGATGCAAGTTTTGACACCGATCTGGATGACTCTAAGTCTCGATCTAGATACATATTGAAAGTGGGAGCAATTAGCTAGAGTAGCTCCGTGCAGAGCATTGTAGACATAGGAAATTGCAAAATACATAACGGATCTGAATATGAAAGACCCGTTGACTAAGATTCTCTCACAAGCAAAACATGATCACACCTTAGTACTCTTTGGGTGTTAATCACATAGCGATGTGAACTAGATTACTGAATCTAGTAAACCCTTTGGGTGTTGGTCACATGGCGATGTGAACTATGGGTGTTAATCACATGATGATGTGAACTATCGATGTTAATCACATGGTGATGTGATCTAGATTATTGACTCTAGTGCAAGTGGGAGACTGAAGGAAATATGCCCTAGAGGCAATAATAAAGTTATTATTTATTTCCTTATATCATGATAAATGTTTATTATTCATGCTAGAATTGTATTAACAGGAAATATAATACATGTGTGAATATATAGACAAACAGAGTGTCACTAGTATGCCTCTACTTGACTAGCTTGTTGATCAAAGATGGTTATGTTTCCTAACCATAGACAAAAGAGTTGTTATTTGATTAACAAGGTCACATCATTAGTTGAATGATCTGATTGACATGACCCATTCCATTAGCTTAGCACCCGATCGTTTAGTATGTTGCTATTGCTTTCTTCATGACTTATACATGTTCCTGTAACTATGAGATTATGCAACTCCGTTTACGGAGGAACACTTTAGGTACTACCAAACGTCACAACGTAATCGGGTGATTATAAAGGAGTACTACAGGTGTCTCCAAAGGTACTTGTTGGGTTGGCGTATTTCGAGATTAGGTTTTGTCACTCCGGTTGTCGGAGAGGTATCTCTGGGCCTTCTCGGTAATACACATCACATAAGCCTTGCAAGCATTACAACTAATGAGTTAGTTGTGAGATGATGTATTACAAAACGAGTAAAGAGACTTACGATGCTTGAGATTGAACTAGGTATTGGATACCAACGATCGAATCTCGGGTAAGTAACATACCGATGACAAAGGGAACAACGTATGTTGTTATGCGGTCTCGACCGATAAAGATCTTCGTAGAAAATGTAGGAACCAATATGGGCATCCAGGTCCCGCTATTGGTTATTGACCGGAGACATGTCTCGGTCATGTCTACATTATTCTCGAACCGTAGGGTCCGCACGCTTAAGGTTTCGATGACAGTTATATTATGAGTTTATGTATTTTGATGTACGAAGGTTGTTGAGTCCGGATATGATCACCGGACATGACGAGGAGTCTCGAAATGGTCGAGACATAAATATTAATATATTGGACGGATATATTTGGACACGGAAAGGTTCCGGAGAAGTTGAGAGCTCCGGAGGTTACCGGAACCCCGGGAGGTATATGGGCCTTATTGGGCCCATGTAGGAGGAAGGGAGAAGGAACAAGGGAGGCGCGCCCCAAGCCCAATCCGAATTGGGGAGGGGGCCCCCCTTCCTTTCTCCTTCCTCCTCTTCCTATTCCTACTACTAGTACTACTTCCTAATACTAGTACTCCTTCCTTCCCTCCAAATAAGATAAGGAAAAGAGGGAAACCTACTTGGAGTAGGTTTCCCCCTCCTATGGCGCCCCCTTGAGGCGGCCACCTCCTCCCTCCCTCCTTTATATACGGGGGTAGGGGGGCACCCTAGAACACACAAGTTGATCCTTGAGATCGTTCCTTAGCCGTGTGCGGTGCCCCCCTCCACCATATTCCACCTCGGTCATATCATAGCAGTGCTTAGGCGAAGCCCTGCGTCGGTAGAACATCAAGATCGTCACCACGCCGTCGTGCTGACGGAACTCCCTCTCCCCGGAGCTTTCTTTGGATCGGAGCCCGAGGAGCGTCATCGAGCTGAACGTGTGCCAAGAACTCGGAGGCGCCGGAGTAACGGGCGCTGGGATCGGCTGGATCGCGAGGAGAACGTGACGACTACTTCCTCTACGTTGTGATCGACTCGGGCGGCGCCCGAGTAACGGCTGGGATCGGCTGGATCGCGAGGAGAACGTACGACTACTTCCTCTACGTTGTGATCGCTTCCGCTTTGGTCTACGAGGGTACGTAGACAATACTCTCCCCTCTCGTTGCTATGCATCACCATGATCTTGCGTGTACGTAGGAAATTTTTTGAAATTACTACGTTCCCCAACAGTGGGAAAGTAGTTGAGGGTTTTGGAGCATATCACTAAGCACATGAAGCAAAAGGCTCATTAAGCAACACCTCATCCCTCCTTAATAGTATTGGCTTTTCCTATAGACTCAATGTGATCTTGGATCACCAAAATGTAAAATGAAGAGTCTTGAGCTTTTGAGGTTGAGCCAATCCTTTGTCCTTAGTATTTTGAGGGATCCACTTTCATCATCCATGCCATGCCATTCATTGAGCTTTCCTGAAATAATAGTCTTGGAATAGCATTAGCTCAATGAGCTATATGTTGTTATGAATTACCAAAACCACCTAGGGATAGTTGCACTTTCAATCTCCCCTTTTGGTAATTGATGACAACATATAGATCAAAGCTTCGACAAAAGATAATAATATTTAAATAACATCGTAAGCTTTGAGAAGTATGTGATAAGCAAGAGCTCCCCCTAAATTTGTGCATAGTTTCAGATTTGCTTTGGACTGCAAATGCACAATGAATTAGGCTCATGGGTTACTCTTCCATGTCACATACATCTTGGTGGAGCGCTCAAAATAATAAACAATGAATACATGCACTCATCACCAAGCAAAGTGAGTGATCACATAAGATAAATAGGATAATATCAAGCATGCATAAGTGTAGCTTTTGATCAAACACATGATCATCAATGTCTCACAAGCATAGTATCTCAACCAAAAGCAAACAAAGTATGAAAAACCACCAAATAAAGCAAGAGAGAACAAAAGCAACACTCTCTCTCGAAGCCTATGATCTATACATTTTCTCCCCTTTGGCAACAAGTTACCAAAAAGTTCATAGAAAATGCATAGTGCTAGATCGACTCTCGTGCTTGATCTTGGTGTTGGTGTAGAGATGGCTCCTTGGACGAAGACTTCAGTTGATGTAGATGGAGCTGTAGCTGATGAAGGTGCTGGAGCTGGTGGCACTTGAGAGGCTGTAGCTGGTGCAGACGAAGTTGCTCTTGTGTCGAAATCGGCATAGTGATGACCTCTGGTCTCTAGGCACTCTGGCAAACACATTGGTTGTAGTCTTGCCCTTCCTCTCCTGCATGTCATCTTGTAGTTCCTCCACTGCAGTCTGAATCTCAGTTACTTTCACATCTAAGTTATAGAACTTCTGTTCTATGATTCTCTCCAGGCTCTCCTGGTTTTGAGTTAGGGTGGCCAATCCCTTCTCAGTCCTCAGAGTTGATGCTATTAAGTAACCAAGCTGCTCCTGCTTGTTCTTCAAGAAATACTCAGATGCCTCCTCTTGAGTTGGCATCTTGGCAGCCTTCTCCCTCTTTGCCTTCTCCTTCTTCTCCGAGCTTGAACTGATTGTGGATCATCTTCATTCATGAAAACCTCATTGTCCTCAAAGTCTGGATAAAGTGGAAAGTGTTCCTTATCCAACTGATATTTTCCTCGTGCCCATCTCTCGAAGTTTATCAGTTCTTGAATCTGAGGTGCATTTCCACAGCTCCTCTTACGATCTGTTGCAGTCCTCTTGATAGTTTCAATGATCAGGCTCATGACTTTAAACTCGTGGCACATCAAACACATGCAACATGTTGATGGCATGCCCTCGATCATATTATGGTCACTGACTTGGGCAACAAAGTGTGCCTCGAGAATCCAATTTATGGTTGGCAACCACGATAGCGAGAAAGTGAACTGATCCAAACTTGTGAGTTGCTAATGCCTTGTTTGGAATTTCCTTGTACATGTGAGCCATTGAATTGTGATCCTTTTTCTTCTTGGCATAAATGTCTAGGTCATCCTCATTCTCCTCTCGGGGCATTTATCAGCTTTGCCCACTCCTCAGCAGTTGACTGGTACCTTGTACCTTGAGACATCCAAACAATTCTCCCATCTGGGTAAAAATGTGATGTGGAGTAAAGCGCATGATAAGCTCATCATTCCAATTTGTGAGCTTTGCCCGACAAAATCTGCAACTCCACAAGAAATAAAGTTGTCCTGCACTCCGGGATAGTGCTCTTCATTCTCCTTCATGTAGGTCGGTCGACCCACCTCATATCACACACAATGGGCTTCTTGTCCAACAAGATTGTCTCATAGAAGTCCTGCTTTGTTCCTTTGTATGGAACACCTGTAATCAACAACAGTTCTTCTCCTTGAAGCATATGGATCTTCCATTCTCCACAGTCTCAGCCACAGATCCTTCCCTGATTCTCATGTTCTCACCACAGGATGGGAATCATTGTGGTCTGGTATCTTTGGCTTGAGCTTCCTCGAACTTGTCCTTCTTCATCTTCCTCACCAACCTCGAGCACTTTGGGGCCTTGTTCTTCTCGGCGGTGGAATACTCCTGGTATTCCTCTTTGGTCAGACTTGGCCTTGGGGGCAGCTTTGGGTGCTTCCTTGGGCTTAGATGTGGAAGCCCTCGATCTAATAGCATCACCCATAAGCTTTGGTGCCTTTGGTGCTGGTCTGTGAGGCTCTTCTTCTTCCATCATGGAAGCTTGCCCAACAACTCTAGCCATGGTCTTCTTGACCCTTTCCTTCCTCTTCTTGCTTTCAAAGAATCTGGCTCTTTGGGATCAGGATTTTCAGGTAGTTGTGTTGATGTTCTGGCCCTGGACATTGGTTGTCTTCCTGCAGGCCTTTTGATCTTCATGACCCTTTCCTTCTTGAGCACAACTTTCTCCCTCCTTGGTATCTTCATGACCCTTTGCCTCGCCTTGATATCTCCGCTCCTCGTGAGTCTGCCTGGCTAGGCCACTCCAGAGGAGGTCTTGCATCGTCCGCCTCGTGAGGCTTGGACCCTCGCGAGGGTCTTGGGTGTCTTGTTGATGAAGATGGGCCGCACGGCCTGCTGCTTGGCCACGCTGTGGGCCGGAGGCAGGCTAGTCTAGGGACCCCCGTTCCCAGAACGCCAACAGTAGCCCCCAGGGCCAAGGTGCGCTCGGGCTTGGCTTCGCGGCGAAGCCAAGGGTCAAGTTCGGAGCACCGCGGGCCCCAAAAGCCCGAGGCCTCGGTCGACGCATGGCGGTTGATTGGACGTGGGCGTCTCCGCTTCCACACGCTGCCTTTTAATCTGCCTGGCTATGCGGCCCCTGCGGCCTACACAGTTATTCCTCCGCAACATGCGCCTTGCTTCCCCAATTCCCCTGCTTCCTTGCGGCTCTGCTTCTCTTCTCCAATCTGACTCGCGCTCCGCCTGCTCCATCGCCATGGCGCCTAAACAAGCTGAGAAGGGGAAGAGTCCTCTGTCTCTTCCAGCTGCGCCTCCGTCCTTTGCGCCGGCGCTCGGCCGGTCTCGGGTGCTCAACGACGAGGCCATGGACAAGGTGCGCCCGATGCTTGCTTCCAGCTTCAATGAGTGGGGGGAGATGGTGGCTTGGCCCGCGTCTCACACTCGCACGGCTCAGATGGCCACTGAGGTCCCAATCTTCATAGATGCCCTCTGGGCTGGCCTGATTTCACCCTTCTCCGCCTTCTTCAATGCTGTGCTTGAGCATTATCAGCTCCACATGCTGCATCTCGACCGTCAGTCTGTGACTCTTCTTGCTGTCTTCGCCTTCGTGTGTGAAGCCATGGTGGGCATCCCTCCTTCAGTGGCTCTCCTCCATCACTTTTTTTCATTGCATCTGGCCGACCCTCAGCAATGCTAGGGGTGCGTGAGCTTCGAGCGATGGCTGCGGCCAGCGGCGAGGATCGATTTCGAGCTTCCTCCATCCATGAGCGAATTCCGGATATGATGGGTGTTCGTCGATGCCGGTGTGCTCAGTCCTCTGCTTCAGGCTCCGTTGGGGCCCGCTGTTCCTAACTCCGGCTGGAGCCATCAACGGCTCGCGAGCCCCGGCCTTGCCCGCGTCTGGCTCAGGTTGAGGTTGCTGAAGGATCATGGCGTAACTACACCGATGGTGGTGAAGGAATTCGTCCAACGGCGGGTCGCTCCGCTTCAGTGCCATTCTCGCCCAATGTGGACCTTGCTCAGCAGCCAGGACCACATGAGGTTTCAGGAGTCCGGGCTCCTCCTCGGGACGTGGCGAACAGTGCTCAAGGTCCTGACGGGTGTCTTTCTGCCGGCCGAACTGCCTGGGAAGAACTGTTTGTTGTACTGCTGCAAGAATAAGGATGAATTTGTAAAGGACATGCCTCTCTTCGATGAATGGGGGCCGCGGCCGATCGGCCTGGAGGTGCCTCATGAGAGCCCCGTCGTCGTGGTTCCCTTCCTTGCCCCTGACGTTGAGCTCGCGCCAAGTGACGGTGCAGGTGGGCGAGCTCAGGCGGAGGCCGGCGGCTCGAGAGCTGAGGAGCACGTGCCGAGAGGTGATCCTGGGGCATCATACTCAGGAGCCTGCCACTCCCCTCCTGGGGCGTCGATTGCTGAGGAGACGCTGCATGCGGCTCCCGAGGCCAAGGCTCCAGGAGCCTCGGGAGGTCGTGGTGAAACGGTGCCCGGCTGTTCGCCGCAACCGGGCACCCTAGAAGATATTTTTCCGAGCTCTTCTTTGGCCCCGCTGCGCACCGGCCGTCACGTCCAGTGTTTCGTTCGTCTTTGTGTGGACTTTGAGGGGCTCCACAAGAGGAAAGGATCTCCCAGCGACAGCAACATCTTTGGACCGCTGAAGTGGAGGAAGTACATCGCCATTGACGTGTAAGTATCGTACCGCTGTGGTTCTCCGTGTGCTGCTTTCTTCTTCTGACGCCAGTCTTTCAGGGCCCCTTCCACTGAGGCTGCTGAGTCTCCTGAGAAACGGCCTCCTTCTTCCTTAGCTCTTCCGCCAGCCTCGAGCGCTCTGAGTCCGCTGGTTGCCCCTAAGGCAGGGTTGGTTGAAGGGACACTCTTGCCTTCCTGGCGCGCTGAACCTGTGGCCTCGTCACTCCTCCCCCTTGGTCTGGCGTGGTGCTTGGCAGGCATGCCCAAGACTCCTCTGCTGATCTTTGACAGCAACTTGTTGGCTTCGATCCTCGGCTCCTCTTCGAGCAGCGAGCCCCAGCAGGCTTGGGCTTCTCGCGAGGACGGGCTGGTGTCGGGTGCGGCGCCAGCCCCCAGCCCCCTGCCGAGGGGTAGCGCATCGCTTGGCGCCCCGCTCGCAGCCCCCGAGGTGGAGGATGAAGAAGGCCGGGTGTTCGAGCTTGAGCGCGGGCGGAGCGTGGTTTGCCATGAGCTCTTCCAGGAGGCGATGAACGCGATGAGCCAGCTTGGTGAAGAGCTCGCGAGTGTCGATTCGTGTCTTGAGGCTGAAGGTCTCCGATTGGCAGAGGAGCAGCGCAAGCTGAAGGTGGCTGTCGGTGTCAAAACCGGCGGATCTCGGGTAGGGGGTCCCGAACTGTGCATCTAGGCGGATGGTAACAGGAGACAAGGGACACGATGTTTTTACCCAGGTTCGGGCCCTCTCGATGGAGGTAAAACCATACTCCTACTTGATTAATATTGATTATATGGGTATTACAAGATTAGATCTACCACGAGATCGGAGAGGCTAAACCCTAGAAGCTAGCCTATGGTATGATTGTTGTTCGTCCTACGGACTAAAACCCTCCGGTTTATATAGGCACCGAAGAGGGTTAGGGTTACACAGAGTCAGTTACAATGGTAGGAGATCTACATAACCGTATCGCCAAGGTTGCCTTCCACGTCAAGGAAAGTCCCATCCAGACACGGGACGAAGTCTTCAATCTTGTATCTTCAAATTCCAGGAGTCCGGCCAAAGGTTATAATCCGGCTATCCGGACACCCCCTAATCCGGGACTCCCTCAGTAGCCCCTGAACCAGGCTTCAATGACGCATTTAGTCCGCCGTGCATATTGTCTTGACATTGCAAGGCGGGTTCCTTCTCCGAATACTTCATAGAATATTTTGAACACAAGGATAGTGTCCGCTCGCAAAATAAGTTCCACATACCACCGTAGAGAGAATAATATTTACACAAGTTCAATCTGCTGACGTATTCCGCAGCGTGACATCACACCACGGCCAAGCCTTTATTTGAATCGATTTTACTGTCCCACCTCATCGCGTTTAGCGAGGCGCTTTCCTTGGCACGTCTTGTCAAAGCAGAGATCGTGTCCCCTTATTCCGGGATTCTCATTAATACGGGAGTGGGTAACCCAGTCGTGCCCATTGGCACGCCTCCTCTATCGAAGGCGAGTCCCGAACGGTCACGGGGAGGGCTCCTGGTATTCAACCTCTTTATAAAGAGACCAAGGTCCCGCTCTTTTTTCTCAATCTCAATCGAATCCGCCCCTTGCTTCGAGTCCCAACACCCAAAGCTCCAGATTCAGGCGCTTCGGACCTCCGATGATGTCCGGCTCCGACCTTCAAGGCCGGTGGATGCCTTCCTCCGTCACGGAAGAAGATGTCCTAAAGCTAAGAGATGCCAGGTATCTAACCGGCGAAATCTCGCATAGGCTGCCTGCCCAAGGGCAGGTCATTCCCTCTCCCAAGCCCGGTGAAAGCGTGGTGTTCGCGTCTCACTTCCTTCGGGGGCTAGGTTTCCCGACGGACCCCTGCGTGAGGGGCTCATGTTTTATTACGGGCTGGAATTTCACGACTTGGATCCGGAGTCCATCCTCCACATCTCATCGTTCATCATCGTATGCGAAGCCTTCCTCCGCATTACCCCTCACTTAGGATTGGGGTTCAAGACCTGCAAGGTGGAGCCGAAGATGATCAAGGGGCAATAGGCAGAGTGCGGAGGGGTTGTTATAAGCAAGAATGCTGACGCTCCATGGCCCGAGGGCTCTTTTCAAGAGGAGCTCAGTCTATGGCAACAAGAGTGGTTTCATATCACAGCTCGGGGGCACCAAATGGGCGGCGCCACCTGCCTTTCGCTCGGGTCCTCCACCGCGGCTGGCGTCATGGGTCAATAAAGGGCTTGACTGTGGGTCGTCCAAGGACGTGCCCTTGTTGCAGGGCCGTATGCGAGACCTCCTAGAGAGAGAGATCAATCTGGCCGTAGTAGCGCAGGTCATGCTAATTCGTCGCATCCTGCCCTGCAAACGCCGCCCCCTCCGCCTGTGGGAATTCAATCCGGAGGGACCACAAGCTCTCCAACATTTTATGGGCGCAACGCCCATGGAGATGTACAAACTATTCTTCGGATCACAAGCAATGTGTCCGGACTTGACCGAGGATGCAGGCTTGAGCTGCAATCGCCCGGTTGCTCAAGTAAGTAGTCCCGTGCCCGGACACGCTATCTGTATATTTATCATAAACTTGCCCTTAAAAGAGTTGTCCCTTAATCAGGAGTGGATAGCGAAAGAAAAACTGATCGGTGTCGGCCCCCTCCACGAGACCACGCCGGATCTGTGTTAACCAAGATCTGGAGGATGTGCCTTTAGAAGAAGGCGAAGGGGGGAACAAGGAAGCTACTGCCTCCGTGAAGGAGGCTATCAAGAAAGGAGGGATCGAGAATCCCTCCATCCAAGGGGAGAAGAGGACCGCCTCTGAAAATCCGGAGGCCAAGGCCTCAAAGCGCGGGAAGAAATCTTCGCCAGAGGGTCCTGCGCCCGAAGATGCCCCGGCCGCATTATTTACCCAAGGAGATCAGCCCTCCAGCAACCGTAACTAGAGAGGGGAGTTTTTAAAATAAGAGACATCCCTGTTTTATTTCTGAAGATGACCGAAATTTTACCTTGTAGTTCGGATCTCAGCCCTTCTCAGCAGAGCTCTTCTTCAGGGGATCTTCGCCCGGAGATGATGGAGAGCGGAACTCTTCCCCCTGCCGTACCACCTAGCGAGGCGGACGATCCCGAGGTGTCGTCGCGGAGGGTTTCTCCGAATCCGGCAGGGGTGGAGGGCGGTCGTAGGGCCCCCCAGAGCCCTCCGTGTCCGGCCTTCGAAAAAGGCCATCAGACGAGTCCGGCAGCTCCTGGTGCATGGTCGGAGGAGTTGAAGGGTCTTCTCGAGCGAGTGTCTATCTCAGAGGATCACTGTGCATTGATGGGTACGGTGATTGAAAAAAATTTGTCCGCGGAAAGCGGGTTGTACGAGGCCGCCAGAAGTTTACTGACAGGTTTTGAGGTACGTGCAATGATGTACCTTTTGACGGTTCCACATATATAAGATGCGCCCTGTGTAGATAGTAGCCCCTAAGACTCAGTGCGTTTGTCAAAAATGACAGCGTGCCGAGGATCATAATCCCAGGTTATAATATGTCGCCCTTCCTATGTAGGTGGCAGAGCGTCCGGTGGCTAGCCGGACTGATGAATTTGCCGAACTAAAGCGGCAACTTGACGTGGCGGATGCCGACATCGCACTTGTCAATAAGCGGTTTGACGAGTCACAAGGTATGCGGTTTCTCCGCGGACACCTGGTAAGGGTGCTTGACGCCCGTGCCTTACAACATGTATGCTTGATGCAGATGGTGTCGTTGCCATGGAGAACCTTCGGGCAGAGCTTGCCCGAGCCAAGGAGCAGGCCAGAAAAAGTGATGCTGCTACCTTAAAGGCGGCCGAATAGCTAAAAGCCGAACAGGCTGCTCACTGCCGAAGCAAGAAGGAAATGGCCGAGATGGCCGTGAAGTTGAAGAATGCTACCGACCGCTGCGAGCTTCTTGAAAAAGAAGGTCAAGCTGAGCAAGAGGACCTGAAGAAGGACACCACCGAGGCCAAGGATGCTCGCTCTGCGATGAGAGCTATGAAGGAGGAGCTACGTCAGGCCGGAGATATCGCGGCTGGAAAGCCTTTTCTGCTGCGGAGGAAGTTCACGGATCCTAAATATGCTCAGTTGGACCGGCTGTGGAGTAGTGAGGATGCTTATCTAGACTTGGCGGCGAGTGCCACGGACGCGGCCAAACACTTCGGAGATCAAAAGGATCACGAGATGGAAGAGCTTTTTTGGTTGCAGTTTCATAGTCCAGAGCGTCCACTTCCATTAACCGATCGTTTGGCCAAATGGGCCCGAGCCGAAGAGTTATTTTGGCTTGGTGCAGCAGTTCCTTGGTGCGGTGCCGCATCTCAAAGCAATGAGGCGGTCAGCATGCATAGAGGGTGCGCGGATGGCTCTTGCCCGTGTCAAGACATCTTGGCGGAGATGAAGGCCACCGATGTTGCATCCCAAGATTTAGACGGAAGCCGAGTACCGCCGAGCACTATTTTCGAGGAAGTTCTGCAGGCGCTTCGTTTAATAGAGACGCAGTGCTTGAAGGATATTATGTTGAATAACATGTATTATTGTGAAACAATGTTTCGATGGAATATAAAAGCTTTTTTATACTTGTGCCTTCAAGAATTAAAAATACCTCCTGTGCGGCCGTTAATGTATATGTGTATATAACCTGAAAGATGGCAGTCTTTGGCTTCAGCCCCCACGCATAAAATGTGGGGGTGTTTGCAGAAAGCGCATTTTCACACTTGATCCAACATCTTGGTCCTACAAAGGAGGTGATAGCGCAGCAAACTAGGCAACCGGACTATAATGCTTTATCACTTTCACTTTGCCATAGGAGTTCGACAGTGGGGCTACTATATAGCCCCTAGGGGCACCGCGCTCATCCGAATTGGGCGCAGGCGTGCCTGGCCGGAAACAGCCCTACGTCAATGCGGAGGAATTCTAAAGATTCCAGCGGGTCATCGAGTGGTTGACCAGTCTCGCTATATCATGAATGATCGTTTCGGCTTTCTCTCTTTGAGGTGCTCACTGGCGAACCGGGGCACAATCGCAGTAGTTCTCCTGGTGCCGCATTACCCGATAGAGCGGAACGTAAGGCAGCAAAACACAGGAGCCGGGCAAACCCAACATTTGACCAAAGACATGATTCGGAGCTGATTCATATAAGGCTAACTCGAGATGCCGAACACTCCCTAAGGTATTCGGTCTTTAGGAAAACGGGTCGAACAATCGCCCTTGGTAATAAGCCCCTGGTGTCCAGTGCAGCGAGAAATTCGGCGTGGCCCATGCCAAAACGCCAGCCTCCTCCTCGGCTATAGCAAGAAACCGGGGGATGTGTATCAACAAGAGACAGTGAAAAAGGTTTACACAGGGTCTTAATCTGAAAAGAATCCTTGCGACGGGTCCCTACTGCACGTCTGCGCATGTGTCTCTGTTGTGCCGTATCCTGGACGGGTGTAGCACGATGTTCATCTGTAAAAGAGAGAAACTTAGTTGAAAAAGGTCGTGCGAAAATGTACGTTGTGTTGAATAAATGAAGTACAATTCAAAAAATGAATAAAATTGAGCTTTATGGTCTCTTGTTGCGGAGCCCCTTGTACGGGGGCATGTGTCTGGTAAGCCCTTGTAAGTTTACGCCGGACTCATCCAGCCATGTCAAAGTCCGGGCGACTGTCTAAGTGCTTTTATTGGTGAAGCCGGTTTATTGTGTGGCTGTCAAGGCAACCGCATGATTTTGCGGACTCGAGGAACCCTCGATGTTTCCTTTTAACGAGATGATGCCGCGTGGACCGGGCATTTTAAGTGTAAGAGATGCATAATGCGGTATTGCATTAAAGCGGGCGAAAGCTTCGCGTCCCAACAGTGCTTGATAGCTACTTGTAAATGGGGCAAGGTGGAAGGTTAACTTTTCGCGGCGGAAGTTGTCGGGTGAGCCGAACACAACTTCTAGCAGTAGAGAGCCACGTCTTTGGGCATATGGGCCTAGCATTACCCCTTGAAAGGAAGTGTTGCTATGGCGAAATTTGGTTGGGTCTATCCCCATTTTGTGGATTGTGTCCTGGTATAGCAGGTTTAGATCACTGACGCCGTCCATTAGGACTTGTGAAAATTGGAGTCCGCCAATTATCGGATCTAATATCAAGGCAATCCAACCTGCATTCCGTATACTTCTAGAGTAATCCCAATGGTCGAAGTTGATTGATTTTAACAACCAGTGGCGGGACTCCTCCGGGATAGGCCGTATGGCGAGTACCTCTATGGGCGCCGCTCTATTTTTCCGTTTTGTCACGTGAAGTGAGTTTACTGTTTTGATTTCTTGTGGGAAATTCTTTTATTTTCCGGTGCTCTGCTTTTGGGGTTCGTCATCGTCCTCGCTTGCCCCTTGTGTTCGGCGTTGAGTTTGCCGGACTGCTTGAAGACCCAACAATCTCTGTGGGTATGGTTTCTTTGGCTTCCCGAGTATCTTGTGTATTTGGCATATCTTGTCCAAGATTTTGTTTAAGTTAGATAGCTCGTCCTGTTATCCTTAAGGGGCAGCTTTTATGATTCTGCCGAGAGCTTTTTGAATCCGGTGTTGATTGCCGTGCTCTTGGGCTGTTTCCTTGGTCCGACGCTGGTCCTTGTCAAGGCCCCGGTTTCCGCTTTCCATCCCTGAATTTGGATGTACTTGGGTCATTGGTGCTGCATCTTGCCAGCCAGCTGTCCTCTCCGCGCAAAAGCGGGTCATGAGGCTTGTTAATGCGGCCATTGTTCTTGGCTTTTCTTGGCGAGGTGTCCGCGAGCCATTCATCTCGGACGTTGTGTTTGAAGGCTGCTAAGGCTTGGCGTCGAACAGTCGACTATTTGGTTCTTTTTAGTAAGGAATCTGTTCCAAAATTTCCGGGCTGACTCTCCGGGTTGTTGAGTTATGTGACTTAGATCGTCGGCATCCGGAGGTCGGACATAGGTCCCTTGAAAATTTGCCCGAAAAGCATCCTCAAGCTCTTCCCAACTTCCAATGGTGTTTTCGGGAAGGCTTTTAAGCCAATGCCGGGCTGGCCCTTTGAGCTTGAGGGGTAAGTATTTTATGGCGTGGAGATCATCTCCTCTAGACATGTGTATGTGGAGGATGTAATCCTCAATCCAGACTCCAGGGTCTGTTGTTCCGTCGTATGCCTCTATGTTTATGGGCCTGAATCATTTGGAAGTTCATAATCCAACACCTCATCGGTGAAACATAGGGGGTGTGCGACACCCCTATATTTAGGTGTACCGTGATGTTCAGATACTTGATGTGTTGCATTGCTTACTAGAGCTTGCTTTCTTGGCCCGTAGATAGATCTAACTGGGCCATCTTCTTGATGCGAATCCCTATGCGGATCGCGTGCCGGCTTGTGTGTGGTGCCGTTTGCCGCTCTCTGTTTGCAATAGGGTCGTCCATCCGACCGGGTGGCCTCTTTGTTTTTTGATTGCGGGGGCTCTACGGCCTCCTCATCACATTCTAGCAGTAGTTTTCGCTTTGGGTAGCTCTTTGTTCGGCGACTGTCGCCGTATTTGTCTGCGGTGTTGAGTACTTTGCTCCATCTGATTCTGAGTGCATCTTCCGCTGTTTTGAGCTTCCGCTTCTGCTTTTTCAGGCTACGTGCAGTGGCGACAAGCCTTTTGTGGAGGTTCTTCTGCTCCAGCAACTTTTCCGGCGTGAGATCGTCCGGACTGTTATTTTCGCCGGGGACGGGTTGTTTATCCAGATTGTCCTGTTCGGACGGTTGCTCGATAGCATGTTCGTCGTCCACCGGTTCGCCCTACTCTATGGCTGGGTCTATATGGCTGCTGTCTTTGTCGAGGCGGGACTTTGAGCGGCGCTTACGTCGCCGTTTTGACTACTTTTCGAGGGAATGATCCTTCGTAGCGTCCCATTGTTCCTCATCGTCGCTTCCTTTAGGTGTGTCCACCATGTATACATCGTGAGATGAGGTGGTTCTCCAGTGCCTTGTAGGTGCTGGTTCATGTTCCTCCCCTACATCATCGTCCATACCGTCGATGTCTTCGAAGTCGAAGTCGAGCATGTCGGTTAAATCATCGACAGTGGCTATGAAGTGGGTGGTGGGTGGGCTTTGAATTTCTTCGTCGTCCGCATCCCAACCTTCCTGACCATAATCCGGCCAGGGCTCTCCTAATAAAGAGAGAGACTTTAATGAATTCAGGATGTCGCCAAAGGGTGAGTGCTGAAAGATGTCTGCGTCAGTGAATTCCATGATCGGCGCCCAATCAGATTCGATTGGAAGGGGCGCGGAAGGCTCGGAGTCCGGAGAGGAGTCCAGCACCTTGGATTTACGAGCTTCGCAAAGGACGGGGTAGGTGTATGGCTCAATCGCCGTAGAGATCGCAGCCCCCGAGGCGGTGTCCAGCCACCCGTCCTCGATCGGTGATCGGCTCGAGCTAAATGTCGGGCCGGACACCGTGCGACCTCCGGGACACTATTCGGCGACGAGCTAGATCATACCCTTGTGTGACGGCGGCACGCTTGGGCTGTGGCTCGAATCCGTCGAAGATCAAGTCTCCGCGGACGTCGGCCGTGTAGTTCAAACTTCCAAATCTGACACGGTGGCGGGGTGTAGCTTTCAATCTGCTCACGATGGCCGAATTGACCAGCAGATGCAAAGCCGCCGAATCGATGATCTGTCCGGGAGAAAAGTCTCACCACAGGGGCATCGTTGTTGATGATCGGAGGAGCCATCGGGCCTAAAGATGATGACACAGAGGAACTCTCAATGAAAGCACCAATGTCGGTGTCAAAATCGGCGGATATCGGGTAGGTGGTCCCGAACTGTGCGTCTAGGCAGATGGTAACAGGATACAAGGGACACGATGTCTTTACCCAGGTTCGGGCCCTCTCGATGGAGGTAAAACCCTACTCTTGCTTGATTAATATGGATGATATGGGTAGTACAAGAGTAGATTGTAACACCCCGGATGTAACTTTCCATATTTGTAACTCCAACTCTTGCCATTTTCGGCATTGTGATATGATATTCCCTCCGTGGTTGGGTTTTTCTTCATTTTTGCATTTTGTCCATGTCATGCATTTCATATCATGTCATCATGTGCATCTCATTTGCATACGTGTTCGTCTCATCATTAGAGCATTTTCTCCGTTGTCCGTTTTGCAATCCGGCACTCCTATGTTCCGGCGTCCCCTTTTACGTTTTTCCGTGAGCGGGTACTAAACTTTCTCGGAATGGACCGAGCCTTGTCAAGTGGCCTTGGCACACCACCGTAGACCACTGTCAAGTTTGGTCATTTGGAGCTCGTTGGTACTCAGCAGTTAACACACTCTCGCAAAGGCCTCTTTTAAGTTGCAGCCCAACACCCTCCAAAACAGCCCAATAACCAATCTAAGTCACTTCCATGCTCTCCATCGTTCGATC
This sequence comes from Aegilops bicornis, assembly GCA_021605145.1. Classification (NCBI taxonomy): domain Eukaryota; kingdom Viridiplantae; phylum Streptophyta; class Magnoliopsida; order Poales; family Poaceae; genus Aegilops; species Aegilops bicornis. The sequence goes on from CM038674.1 coordinate 278,669,892, forward strand.
ACGATCGTGTGGGCGAAACCGCACCTCATTTGGAGCTTCCTAGCTCCTTCTACCTATAAATATGCATCTCCCCCTCCAAATCCCGGATCAATTCTACCCTAACCCTAGCTCCGCTCCTGCTCCCGCCTTGGGACACGTCCGGACGGCGCGAACGTGTCCGCGCCCGCCATGACCTACCAGGCTGCCACGTAGCCCCGGTCCCCAGCTACGCCGCCCGACCAGCGCCCGAGCCAGGCCGGGGAGCCCTCCCTGGCCCGAGCGCGCCCAAGAGCCCGCTCCCGCGCTCAAACCCGCCCGGCCATTTCATGCGCCCAAGGCCGCCCGGCCCGCCTGCCCGGCCGCCGTCGCCTCCTCCTCCGGCCGGGCTCCCCTCTCCTCCCCGGCCCGAGTTCTGGCGAGCCGTCTCCGGCGACCTCGACCTCCGGCCAGATCGGATCTAGATCGGGGTTGACTTTCTCCTTCCCCCCGAATTCATCTAAGTCTTTAATTCTGTGATAATTTGTTGCATTTTCATCATGCCATAACTTTGCACTGTGACTCCGTTTCGTGCGTGTAATATGTCAAAATGTTCGCCCCGAAGAGTAGATCATTTCATATCATTGCATCATTTTCATTTAAGCTCATCTTGATGCCCGAAATGCTGTTAGAAGAGGGCTATGTGATGTTAGTTTCTGTTTCTTAACAGAACATGCACTTTTGTCATTTTTACCATGATTGATGTGTGCACCCTATGAACTTGAGTCCTACATGTGTTTTGTAATATGCCATGCCATCTTTCCAGGGGTGTATGCCATGTATTTTGTGATCTCTGTGGTGACTAGCACAAGCATGCAAACTAGGCTTCATAATGTTGCTGATTTCAGCCCCTGTTTTGCTGATATTTTTATGCCATGTTAACTTGATGCTACCGAGAGATCCATGCATATTTTGAGATACTTCAGTAAGGATGTTTTGAACATATGGTTATGCTCTGTCCATCCATGCCTTTCGTTGCAATTATGGAGTGCCATATCTTGAGTCAATAGAGCTCTACTTTTGCTATAAAATGTTTCCTGTCAGATTGTTTACATGTTATTCAATTTTACCAAGGTTGTTGTAGTTGATCCGTGTATGCTATGTTATTTTTCTTGCCATGTGTAACTTCTATGCCATGTCTTCTTAATGGATGTATGCTTAGTTTATCATGAGATGCTCTGTAGTGAGTGCGTCGAGCTCTTCAACATGCCCACTTGTTATCTGTTTTTGTCATGCCACATTCTTTGAATACATTATGAAACTTGCTATATTGACATGGGTGCTATTGCATTTTCTGATCCCTTTTGGCTTATGGTCATTAAGGGACTTTTGTTCTATGCTTTGAGTATATTCATGCCATGCCTTGTTTTTCTATTATAAGTTCCTGTAGCATGTCGTTTGCTTGCTCTGAACATTACTTCCTGATGCTTGTGAAACTGATATGTTTTGCACTTTTTCCATGCTTGTTTGGACCTGTTATGATGTGATTTAGCCGTAGCTCAGTGTTCGTCTTTTGTCAAGCATCTTGAGTAGATCACTGCCATGTGCTTTTTTGGTACGTTTGAGTGAAGTAGATTAATTTCTTGTTGCTCGCTATGTGGTATCATGCTGTTAATGGCATATTTGTGTCATTCTTGTTTTGCTTGTCATTTGCAAACAGTGCATCCGATTCCGGTGATCTTTATATCGATTTCAACCGAAATCATCTCATCTTTCCAGCGGCATACTTGGTTTGCCAAGTTGATGCCTGGTTCATCATTTTCCTTCGAGCACGCATACGCATTGCATATCACATCTCGCATATCATGCCATGTATTGCATCATGTTGCTTGTGCATTGCACCGTGATTTATTGTGGTTCCTTTGTTTGTGTTCTTGCTTTGGGTAGAGCCGGAGACGAGTACTTGAACGAGGAACCTGTTGAGAACGCTTACGAGGATCAAGCTTTCGACAACTCTCGAGAACTTTGCGAGCAAGATGACCGTACCCTCGAAATCACTTCTATCTTTGCTATGCTAGTTGCTCGCTCTTTTGATATGCCTATGCTATGATGCCTATCACTTGCTATATCATGCCACCCATATTGCCATGTCAAACCACTAACCATCCTTTCCTAGCAAACCGTTGATTGGCTATGTTACCGCTTTGCTCAGCCCCTCTTATAAGCGTTGCTAGTTGCGGTGAAGATGAAGTTTGTTCCTTGTTGGAACATGGAGATGTTGTTCCTTTTTGGAACATGTTTACTTGTTGGGGATATCACAATATATCTGCTATAATTAATGCATCTATATACTTGGTAAAGGGTGGAAGACTTCGGCCTTATGCGGTGTTTTGTTCCACTCTTGCCGCCCTAGTTTACATCATACCGGTGTTATGTTCCTTGATTTAGCGTTCCTTACGGTTGGGTGATTTATGGGACCCCCTTGACGATTCGCTTTGAATAAGACTCCTCCAAAAGGCCCAACTTTGGTTTTACCATTTGCCACCTAAGCCTTTTTTCCCCGACTTTTCATGAGCGAGGGTCATCTTTATTTTAACCCCGGACCGGTGCTCCTTGAGTCTTTGGCCCGAATTAGCTACTGGGGCCACTGCAGGGAAACTTCGAGGCTTGGTTTTTACTCGTAGCTAGTCTCATCCGGATGTGCCACGAGAGCGAGATATGTGCAGCTCCTATCGGGATTTGTCGGCTGTCGGGCGGCTTCTTTGGTCTTGTTTTATTGCTGTCAAAATGACTTGTAGTCCGGGATTAAAGACTGATCGGGTCTTCGGTAGAAGGAATATCCTTCGTTGACCGTGAGAGCTTATAATGGGCTAAGTTGGGACACCCTGCGGTATTATCTTTCGAAAGCCGTGCATGATTTATGAGGCAGATGGGAATTTGTTAATGTCCGGTTGTAGAAAACCCGAAGTTGAACTTAATTAAAATACACATCAACGGCGTGTGTAACCGTGATGGTCTCTTCTCGTGAGTCCGGGAAGTGAACACGATGTTGGAGTTATGTTTGGCGTAAGTAGTTCAGGATCACTTCTTGATCGCTACTAGCTTCATGACCGCGCCTTGCTTCTCTTCTCGCTCTCTTTTGCGAATGTAGCCACCATATATGCTAGTAAACTGTTGCAGCTCCACCCCACAACTCTGTCCTTCCTATAAGCTTAAATAGTCTTCACCTCGCGGGTGTGAGATTGCTTGAGTCCCGTGACTCATAGATTCTACCAAAAACGATTCTTGCAGTGCCGACGATGCCGGTGCAGTGGCGCAACCGAGCTCAAGTGGGAGTTCGGCGAGGAACGTGGTGATTACTATGTGTCTTTCACGATGATCAGTAGTGGAGCCAGTTGGGACGATCGGGGATCTGTGTAGCATTTGGGGTATCTTCTTTTATTTTGGTTCCGTAGTCGGACCTTGAGTGTATTCTGGATGATGAATGTTTATTTATGTATTGTGTGAAGTGGCATTTGTAAGCCAACTATGTATCTCTTTCCCTTATGTATTACATGGGTTGTGTGAAGATTACCTCACTTGCGACATTGCTTTCAATGCGGTTATGCCTCTAAGTCGTGCTTGACCGTGGGAGATATAGCCGCATCGAGGCGTTACAAGTTGGTAATCGAGCCATCCCGACTTAGGAGCCCCTGCTGATTGTTTCTTTGGCGTTGTTGAGTCTAGAACAAAAATGTTTTGAGTCTTAGGATTATATATATCGGAGTAGGATTCTTTTTACTCCCGGTCCTTCGTCGCTTCTGGTGAGGTCTCCCGACGTAGAAGTTTTGACTCTCCTCTTCTCAAATTTCACTAAAAAATTTAGGATCACGCGGGTATCTTGGAATCGTTAGATGGTTTTGTGGCGAGAACATTGTTCTTGGTGCCTCGATATTTAGGGGTTGTGGCGGTGTCCGGGGAGTTGAGCTCCGAGGTGTTGTCGTCACAATTTTATCGTTCTTGATTCTGGAATACCTGAGTTTTGCCGACATCGAAATCTCTTTTATGCAGTTGTTGGTGAGATAACCCGATAACTTGATCTTGAGGCGAGCTCGGGAGTATTTCCATGACTTCGTATAACGGATGCTTTTGAAGGTCGAGGTACCACGATTTCGAAGGTTTCTTGGTTATGTGTTGACGGATGGATACAAGCTGGATCTAGGTATTGTTAGTTTGGGTGATATATTTTGTGTCCCTGTATCCCCAATACCAGTTGCATAACCAGAAAGTTTCGGGAGTTTATAAATTGGGATTCAAGTAGCTCTTAGCATTTCTTCCCTTGATATTTGGTTTGTGATTGGGTAATCCTTACCACTTATTTGTTCGGTCGTACCTTGTTATTTTTTCATCAACCCTTAATCAAGTGGCTTCTCACCTTAATGGACGTGTGATGTTAACTTTGGAATTCATTCGTTCATCCTTGTTCGAATGTTTATTGTCAAGACTATATGTTGCAATTTCTATCCGTTGATTCAACTTGACAATCTGTCTATCAAGTGCTAACGGATGTCACCCTCTTCAGGATGGCTCCGTAGCGTACGAATCCGGAACGCAATGATGGGAGTCGATCGAACCCTCCACCTACACCTCCGCCTCCGGAGGCATGGCAAGCTATCATGGCAGCCACCAATGCCAATGCTCAGATGATTTTGCAACTCTTGCAAGAGCGTACCCAAGGGCAAGGCAATCAAGGAAATCAAGGTCAAGGCAACAATCAGCCGCACTTTGCTACTCTCAATCAGTTCCTTGCTAATCATACCCTAGAAGCTAGCCTATGGTATGATTGTTGTTCGTCCTACGGACTAAAACCCTCCGGTTTATATAGGGACCGAAGAGGGTTAGGGTTACACAGAGTCGGTTACAATGGTAGGAGATCTACATATCCGTATCGCCAAGCTTGCCTTCCACGTCAAGGAAAGTCCCATCCGGACACGGGACGAAGTCTTCAATCTTGTATCTTCGAAGTCCAGGAGTTCGGCCAAAGGTTATAGTCCGGCTATCCGGACACCCCCTAATCCGGGACTCCCTCAGTGGCCATCAACCTTGGCTGCTATCACCGTGACCTAGAGAACGCGAAGGCCGAGGCGTCTCTCAAGGTTTCCTATGAAGCCCGCTCACGAGCCTTGGAAGAGGCTCGCGAGGCTGATCGCCACCGCGAGGCTGCGAAGGAGCGCGCGTGGGAGCTCCAGGCCTGGAGCGCGTCCCTTGAGCAGCAGGTGGAGGCGCGCAGGGCCGCTCTTGCGTCGCTGATGGGGGACGCCCGCGGAGGAAGAGGAGGTCCGGAAGCGTGAGGAGGCGCTGGCCCTGGAGGCCATGGAGCCTAGCCACGATCTCGAGCAACTAGAGATGAGGGAGCGTCAAGTTGCCCAAGCAAAAGACGCCTTCAGGGCCCGCGAGGCTGGAGTTGAGGAGGAGGTGAGCCGCCGGGTGGCCGAGGTTCAGCGGACTGGAGGCAGGTGCGACACAGCTGGCTTCATGGGCGTGGAGGGTGAGGGCAGGGCTGCTGCCCTCAGGCCCAGGTTGGAGGAGGCTGAGAGGCGCACGGAAGCCACGGCCGCCGCCCTGGTCATGACCCAGTTGGACTTGGCCTCCGCCCGCGCCGAGCTGCATTCCCTCCGGAGGCGGGTTGATGACGCAGAAGCCATCGCGAGGCAAAACACGAAGGAGGTGCTACAACGTCAGACGCTGGAGTGTGAGCATGCCCCTATGCTTCAAGATCTCCGGAACAGGGCCAATATCGCCCTGGGCCATATCTGTGACGTGGAGGCGCCGACCCCTCACTCAAATGATTATGCCAGCCACCTGACCTTCTTCACCGAGGTGGTGATGTGCCTGGAGGCTCGATCTGCCAGAGCTCGCTAGCTCGTGGAGGAAAGGGGCGTGGCTTGCTTAAGCGCACTTTCTCCCGTGTCTTTAGCCACCTCCTGAATGTCGACCCCAACTTTGACTTTGACGCCACCATCGCCCCTGTACCCACGGTTGTCCGGGCCGACCTAGCACGCTGGGTTGAGGACAATGTGGACGTGTTGGTCAAGGTCTTCGCTTCGGAGGATGACGCAGCGGTGGTCGTCGCAGATGAAGGCAACGTGGTCGACGATGGAGACGGGGGCGTTGCCGATGGCGGTGATGATGCCGATGAAGACGACGACGGCTGAAAGTGGCGATGTCTGCGGGGAGACGCATGACGACATTTCTGGCTGATCCCTTGTTCTCCTGTCATTTCTTCCTGCGCACAAACTCGGGCGTGGCCCCTTGGAAACTTGTAAGAGCATTTTGAAAGGGGGAGCCCCTCATATAAGCAAATTGCAGTTTTTACTTTTCCATGTGATGTGAGTTTATGTCCTCGTGAACTTGTGAATCCTGATGCGAGTTTTCTGTCTAAGTTTACCTTAGTCGACGCCAGCTTTGAGCTGGGCTGCGATGTGTCGAGTTCCTGAGAACCTTGCGGAGCTCGTCGCCCCGTCGGAAGGGGCCCAAAGAGAGGTGAGCACCAGTTGCAGTATTAGCGTGCGCTTGGCACGCGCGTGCTTCGCGTAGTCCCGCTCGCGAGGAGGTCGTGAGGGAAAGGCGACGGACATGAGTCTGAGACCAAACGATATCCAGAAGGCAAGCAATTTCTCAAACAAGAAAAGGCTCCCCCCACGTGCATCGATAAAAACTCAGCTTCAACTCAAATCCAGATCCAGAAAGCAAAGCTACAGAAAGAGAGATCCAAAGCAAAAGGCCGCGTCCGGCACCTAGTCTAGTCTTCTGGCCTTCAAGTCTTCTCACCAGCGCGAAGCTAAGTGCTGCCACTAGGCGTGGGAGGGAGCCCCAGGGCCTGAGGCCGACTCCCCTGAGACTCCGGGGCGTGTACAGCCCCAACTCATTATTACGTGAGAGTGTCACGGGCGGCGAGCTTCACAGGCACTGGGCCTTCTTCACAGGTGCCGGTATTGCTTCATATCGCCAGACGAGGGCCCCGCCTTGCGCCACCCTCGACCTCCTCTGAGCCGACCGGTCACCAGGACGACACAGCGGAGGGAAAGAGGATGCCAGCGGTTCCCTCGGCGACCACAGGTTCTCTGCCGGGGGAAGCGTTGTCGAGGCCTCCCCGGCAGAGGTCCTACCTCCGGGTGTCGTCAGGCGTCGCGCGCCACGGGGAGGGGCCTTGCTCCTGGCTCCCTCTCGGTGGCCCCCAGCGTGTCTCCCTTGTTGGAGCAGGTGCCTGTGCACAGGTCGTCGATCGACGCTGCAACCTGGTTCATCTGTAGTCCATGGTTAGCATAAGCCTGTTCCTGAGAGACTAGCGGTACCCTGTAATTGCCGCTGCCGGCGCGATCGTTGTCGTTCTCCATTGGTTCTTGGAAGGCTTCAGCTCCTAGCGCCCCCTCTCCTCAATCTTCTCCAATGACTGAGCCGATGTCGTCCTCTGGTGCGTACCATTGGTCCACCATGCGGGGCACGTATGCCTCCGGGCCGTCACCCCGAACACCTCGCCGTGGTGCCCCACGCTCCATGTTGCTCCGCCCATGATGGCGTCCTGGGGATGGCAATACGATATGCGACCGGGACCATGGGGGGTGACGCTTGCACTCGTGCTTGTCGAGGGTGGCATGGGGGAGTTGGATCCCCCTACGCCGCCGGCCGTGCTGATGTTGATGAAGCCCCCGGGCATAGTTGATGGCACGCGGATGTGGTGAGGTTCGCTGTGCAGCCCTGCAGTGGTCTGGGGGGAGTCGATAGCAGAAGGGTGGTGCACCCGACGCCGCTGCGTCCAGCAGCTCAGCAAGACGCTCAAGCAGCGTGTCCCGGCCGCTCTCCATCAGCCTGCAGCGCAGCAGCTCCCTTGCCACCATGAGTGCCGCCCGCATGTTTGCTTGCTCCCGCCGTGAGTGCGGCGCTGTTGCTGCGGCGTGACTCACCGCTCTTGCCGCGGCTTGCACTTGCCGTGGGGTGAGGGTGGATGCATGACGCCTGGCCGCACTGTTCGCGCCCGGCGGAGCTTGGTGGTGCTCGTGCTGCTTGGAGTGCGGGGTCGAGACCTTCATGGGCAGGCGGCGCCGTATGGGCCGGCTAGGCTGCCCAGCAGTCAGAGCCGGCCCTTGGGTCACCAGACATCATAGCCGATGAGCGTCGGAGAGCTGACTGGCAGAGAAGAAGCTCCGGTGCATCCCTACCTGGCGCGCCAAATGTCGGATGTGGGGTTCCGGCAAACCCTTAAAGTTCGAACATTGGGGTGCGTGCGAAGTCTCTCCCTCCTACCGATCTACGCTCTAGCTCGCTAAGATCTTGCGGACGAACTCGACGAGCAGCATAACCAGAAAAGACACGAGTTTTATCTTGGTTTGGGCCACCGTTGTGGTGTAATACCCTACTCCAGTGTGGTGGTGGTGGATTGCCTCTTGGGCTGATGATGAACAGTACAAGGGAAGAACAGCCTCCTGAGGTTGAGGTGTTCTTGTGCTTGTGCAGTAGAGGATGATCTGAACTAGTTCGGGATCCGGCCCCTCCTACTGTGGTGGCTAGTCCTATTAATAGAGGCCCTGGTCCTCTTCCCAAATATCGAGCAGGAAGGGAGCCAACAACGGCGGGCAAATTTGAAGGGGGACAGCTAGTAGAAGACATCCTGACAAAAGCGGTCTTCGCCTGCTAAAAGCCCTGGGGTGACACTGTCTTGGGCTCCACGATGACCTCCGCCTTGTCGTGCTCCTGGTCTTGGTCTTGTTGCACCGATATGGCAACCTTTGCCTGATGCCTCGGTACTCTTCGCCTGCGCTGGCCTCCTTAGCACCAAAGAGGAAATAGGGACGCTGCGCGCACTGGCGCCCGCTTGGTACCGTTCGTCATGGCTCACGTCACGAAAGCCTCGTGAGGTTTGCCTCGCCTTGATATCTACGCTCCTCGTGAGCCTGCCTGGCTAGGCCACTCCAGAGGAGGTCTTGCATCGTCCGCCTCGCGAGGGTCTTGGGTGTCTTGTTGACGAAGATGGGTCGCACGGCCTGCTGCCTGGCCACGCTGTGGGCCGCAGGCAGGCAAGTCCGGGGACCCCCATTCCCAGAACGCCGAAAAGTTTCATGGCTGATGCTCGTCGGGCCCGTGCTGAGCGCCGGGCCGCTCTCAATGCTCGCATCGCCCAGACGGCACCCATCAGCGGGCCTCCCCGTTGCTCTCCATCACCTGCTGCCAACGCCGCCATCGTCCCAGCAGGGAACGAGCAGCAGGCTTCATCACTGCACCCTCCCGTGTGGCGGGACGGACGCACCGCCACCCCTTTGCTAACTCCAGCCGGCTCATCATCCCACACTCGTCGCGCACCCACAGACGCGCAGGCCGCGTTGCTCATGGCGTGTGAGCTTCTGCGTTACCGCCCCGTGGACGACCTCTATGAAGACTGGCTGGACGGCATCGCCGAGCTCGTCAGTGCCGCCGGGGGCTCTCCCGCACCGTCTCTCTCGCTGTCTCGTCCACCTCCTGCTGCGGGCGACGTGGCCCATGGAGCGCCTCCACCACGTCCGCATCAAGACGTCGCCCTTGCACCAAGACGCGTGGCCCCGCGGCGTGCTCCACCGCGCAGGGCGCCCGCGCGTGAAGTAGGAAGATGCCAAGAAATCTTGCGGCCGCAAGAAGCCGCTCCTGCACTCCCAGCACCACCACGTCAAGACCGCCCGCGCCCACGGTGGCAACGTGTGGGTACCAAGACCGGGCTCCACTCCCACGACGGGCTCCAGTGACTACAGTAGGCTGCCGTGCCTTCACTCCCGAGCGCGCAACGTCGTCTGGCCTGGCAAGTTCAAGCCCGACCTGCCTCCGCCTATGATGGAACCCCCGACCCCATTGAGTTCCTGCAGCTTTACGAGCTAAGTATCAAGGCAGCCAACAGCGACGAGAATGTCATAGCGAACTGGTTTCCCATGGCCCTCAAAGATGGCGCGCGCTCGTGGCTCCTAAACTTGCCCGCGGGATCGATCTCCTCCTGGGGCGAGATGCGTGAGCGTTTCATCGCCAACTTCTAGGGCACTCGCGACCGCCCGCTTGCCACTGGTGACCTGCGGCGCATCAAGCAGCAGCCAGGTGATACGTCTCCGACGTATCTATAATTTTTGATTGTTCCATGCTATTATATTATCCATCTAGGATGTTTTATATGATGTTTTATATGATTTTTGGGACTAACCTAATAACCTAGAACCCAGTGCCAGTTTCTGTTTTTTTCCTTGTTTTTGAGTTTTACAGAAAAGGAATACCAAACGGAGTCCAATTGACGTGCAAATTTTTGATGATTTTTTATGGACCAAAAGAAGCCCCCGGAGTAAAAGAGTTGGGCCAGAAGAGTCCCAAGCCGTCCACGAGGGTGGAGGGCGCGCCCTACCCCCCTGGGCGCGTCCCCCTATCTCGTGGACGACTCGGAGACCCCCTGACGTGAGACCAACGCCAAAAATTCCTATAAATACAGAAACTCCTGGAAAGAAACCTAGATCGGGAGTTCCACCGTGGCAAGCCTCTGTAGCCACAAAAACCAATCGGGACCCTGTTCCGGCACCCTGTCGGAGGGGGAATCCATCACCAGTGGCCATCTTCATCATCCCGGCGCTCTCCATGATGAGGAGGGAGAAGTTCACCCTCGGGGCTGAGGGTATGTGTCGGCGTTCTGGGAACGGGGGTACCAAGACTTGCCTGCCTGCGGCCTGCGGCGTGGCTCAAGGGGTGTCCCAGTACGGCCCATCTTCATCAGCACAAGCTCAAGACCCTCGCGAGGGGCCAGGCCTCGCGGGGCGGACGACAGGAAGCTTCCTCAGGCATGGCCTTGTCAGGCTGGCTCGCGAGGAGGCGGAGAGATAGGGGCAGGGTACCTCACGAGGTGCCCATGACGTAAGCCATGACGACCAAGGGCGCCAGGCGGGCACCAACCCGCACAGTGTCCTCATTTCCTCTTTGGTGCAAAGGAGGCAAGCGCAGGTGAGGGTATCAAGCAAAGGCAGCCATTTCGGTGCAACAAGACCAAGACCAACACATCGGCAAGAAGGAGGTCATCGTGGAGCCCAAGCCGGCGTCATCGTCAGAGCCTTTGGCAGGCGAGGACCAACTTTAGTCAGGATAAGTGTACTAGATGTTCCCCTTCAACATGGCCAATTGTTGGCGCCCTTCCCGCTCAATATTTGGGAAGAGGCCCAGGGCCTTTGCCTATAAATAGGACCAGCTAGCCATAGGGAAGAGGGATCCGGAATCTAGAACAGAGCTAGAGATCAAGCAATCTAGAGAGAGAGAGAGAGAGCGACCGAAATCCCCCTAGCAGTTAAATCATGCCGGCCAAGAACAGAGACCCTCATGAGGCTGTTCTTCCTTGTACTATTCATCATCAGCCCCTGAGGCAATCCACCACACCACACACTGGAGTAGGGTATTACATCACAATGGTGGCCCAAACCAGTATAAACGTTGTGTCCCTTGTGTTGCTCTTTGTGTAGTTTAGATCCTTGCGAGGCGACGAAGTGTAGGTAGGTAGGAGGTGAGATCTCCATGTGCACGCCAGAGTTCGAACCTAGAGGGTCTGCCGGAAATCGAAATCCGACATTTGGCGCGCCAGGTAGGGGTGCACCGAAATCCATCTTCAGCCGCCCTGTTCTTCGCCGCCCATCGCATCCATGTCGGACGCTCGTCGGGCCCGCGGCGAGCGTCGGGCCGCTCTCGCCATTCGCGTCGCCCAGACGGCCCCCGTCGGCGGCCGCCCCCGCTGTTCCCCGTCGCCTGCCGTCAACGCTGCCACCGGCCCGGCGGGGAACGAGCAGCAAGCGTCGTCCCAGCATCCATCCATGAGGCGAGATGTCCGCACCGCTACTCCCTCGCTCGCCCCAGCTGGTTCTTCGTCTCGCGCGCTCGCAGCAGCGCCCATGGAAAACTTGAGCGCGCTCATCGCGGCAAAAGCGAGCTCTGCGCTACGCGCCATCGACGGCGTCTACGAGGAGTGGCTCGACCGCGTCGCCCGAGCTTCGTCCGCGCGCGAAGGCTCCCCAGCGCCGTCCTTCTCGCATTGCACCGCACCCGCCTTGCGCGTGACGATGAGGCTCCGGGCGCCTCAGCCGCCTCCCCCCTCAAGAAGGCGCCTTGGCCCCAAAGCGACGGCCCCTGGCGGAACCCGCTCCGTCCGGCACCAGCGCAGCAAGAGCGAGCTGCCAAGAGATCCCTCGCCCCAAGAAGCTGCTGAGTGCTCCTGCACCGGCCCATCACGACAGCGCTCATTCCGTGGCGCCAAGACCCCGCGCTGCTCCCAGCGGCGGCGCACGGGGATCCGCAAGATCAAGACCTTCGTCACCAAAGTCCTCCCGTGGCCACTGCAGGCTGTCGCGCCTTCACCGCCGATCTACGGAGCGTCGCGTGGCTCGGCAAGTTCAAGCCAGACCTGCCTCCTTGCTACGACGGCACGGCCGACCCCGCGGAGTTCCTCCAGCTCTACGAGCTGGGCATCGAAGACGCCAACGGGGACGAGAAGGTCATGGCGAACTGGTTTCCCATGGCGCTCAAGGACGGTGCCCGCACCTGGCTCCTGAACCTGGCGCCTAGCACGATCTCCTCCCGGGACGAGATGCGCACCCGCTTCATCACCAACTTCCGAGGCACTCGCGACCGGCCTCCTACCGTGAGCGATATGCACCGCATCAAGCAGCAGCCAGGAGAGACCCTGCAGAAGTACATCCAGCGCTTCAACAACGCACGCCTCAAGATTCCCAAGGTGACCGAGGAGGCCATCATCTCAGCCTTCTCCGACGGTGTGCGTGACGTCAAGATGGAAGAGCTGGCGATGCATGAAGACCTGTGCACATCCCTGGAGCTGTTCAACTTGGAGACCAAGTGCGCCAGGGCTGAGGAAGGACGCCTCTCCCTCCTCAAGCTGCCGGCTGCCGACCCAGAAGAGAAGAAGCCCAAGGTCAAGGACGTGAAGCGCCAGGGGGCTTCCGTGCTCGCGGCAGAACAGATACCAAGCGAGGCAGGGATCAGCCCGGGTCTCCCAAGGGCAGCCGGTACTGCGTGTACCACGACCTCCACACCCACAACACCAACGAATGCCAAGAGCTCAGAGCCATGCGAGAAGGGCGAATCGGTCGACGCCCCGACCACAATGATCGAGGCTACGACAGAGGAGGAGGAAGAAATGCAGGACGTTGGGAAGACCGTGGCCCTCGCCAAAGGTGGCGTGACCGACCTCGCGAGGACCGCTGGCAGGATCAGCCTCGCGAGGGAGGTTGGAGTGACCCGCCTCGCGATGGAGGCTGGAGGGATCAGCCTCGCGAGGATCGCCCGCAAGGCAACGCAGGCCTCCCTCCTCTACCACCGCAACCAAGGAGAAATGAAGACCATCATCAGGACGAGGGGGCTGGGGGCTTCCAGGAGCCGCGCACAATCGCTTGCATCCTGGGCGGATCTCAAGCCCCAGCCTTTCAACGCATCTTCAAGCAGTTCGCCCGTGAAGTGAACACAGTCCTCCCCAAGCTCGAAGCCACGCGCCCTCTCAGGTGGTCGGCATGCGCCATCACGTTCAGCTCGGCGGATCAGCTCAAGTGCGCAGCCACAGTCGGAGTCCTCCTGATGCTTTGTTCCCCAATCATCGACAGCGTGCAAGTCACGGGACCCTCATCGATGGTGGAGCGGGGCTCAATGTCCCTGTCCGTCAAGACATTCAACAATCTCCAAGTGTCGTACAATCAGCTTCAGCCAACCAAGCCTTTCTCCGAGTCACCGATGGCTCCACGGTTCCGATTGGGCAGGTCCGCCTTCCTGTCACCTTGAGCGTAGCGACAACAACCGCACCGAGCTCATCGACTTCGGCGTCGCCCACATTCGCCCTACCGTACAATGCCATCCTCGGGTACCCAGCTCTGGCCAAAGTCATGGCCGTGACCCATCACGGCTACAATGTCCTCAAGATGCGGGGAAGCGGCGGAGTCATCACGGTGCCTTGCGAAGAGAGACGCGATGTGTTCCTGGGCGTGCTTTTCAAGCCGCATCAATTGAAGACCCAGATCACGGAGGCGGGAGGCTCACCGAGGCTGCTCCTAAGAAGAAGAAGACATCGCCTGGCCCGACCCCTCGGGAGGCGGGCCCCTCAGGGTCTGCGCCCGTTCAGGGGGCACCTCCTTCTGTCGCATAGGAAGGCGCGCCTGGCGCCCTCCTCGAGCAAGACTCGGGGGCTCTCTCCTGGAGGGCCACCGACTTTGCTAAGATCACGAGGGAGGCGCTTGGGCACCACTTGGAGACATGTGTCAAAGCACGTTTCCCTCAGGAAGGAGCGAGGCAAGGAGGGCCAAACCCTCAGGAGTTCGTCAGCAAGATTATTCAGGAGCTGCAGGAGCCGAGAGTCATGAGTGGTAGCCGCCACTTACCCGCCGTAGCTCCCCATCCAGGCGAGGATGGAGGGCTGCGCGTCTGCATCGACATACCAGGGCTCAACCGAGCCGCCTCTCGAGGCGCCTCTGGCCCTCACGCGTGGGGGCTGTGAAGGTCCACCCCACAGCTACATTCGCATGCCTTACGGTTTGCCGAGCAGCGGCTACCAGCGCCCGGCGCCTCATGAGGAGCATCCTGGAGGCTCAAGAGGTCGAGGCGTTCCATGATCTGGCGGAGATGGAGATGGTTCACGAGGAGCCACTAGCGCCTCCGGAGCCTCCCGAGGCTCATGGGCCTGGGGGCTCGTGAAGATCGGCTTCCGCAGCGCACGACGTCCGATCATCTTCAACATCATCAGGTGACATCCTTCGAGTTTCATTTTCAGTGGAGGCGCCCCCAGGCTGCATCATTCCTAGGCCGCGTGGGCCCGTCCTTGCGGCGTGTATCCCTTTTTCTTCATGTTTCTAGTTTACCTTATTGGGGGCGCCCCTCGGGCTGCATCATCCCCAAGCCACTCGGGCCAGACCCAGTGGCATGTATCCCTCTTGGGTTTATTCGGGTTATGCGTTTGAGCCATCATGATTGTCATTTGGTTCCTGTCCATGGCACCCGTCTTCCTTCATGTCGGCCGCTTGCACGACAAAGGGGGGGGGGTACCTGAGCATCGCGACTCATGGGCTCCTACTAGCTCTCCAGCCCTCACCCTCTGGCCTTGTCCACGGCATCGCGACACAGCATACCGGCTGACAGTGAGCCCCTTCGAGGCGGGACCCGAGGGCGAGAGCGTCGACATCTAACCAAATTTGCGAGGAACACATCACAAGTTAAGGCCCAATGCCAGGCGCAACCCGCCTTGGTAGGGCCCCATGAGTCCAGCTGGCTCATGGGTGCCCGAGACACCTCGTCGAGCCCTACCGTGCCAGCCATGTGTCGAGGCGAGGCCTGCGCCAGGGGGCTCCTCGGAGGGGAGCCCCTCCCACGCCTGATGGAAGCACCATGCTCCACGCTGGCTGACGACACTGCCGAGGAGCGGCTATGCCCGTACACATACGGAGGCGCTATGCTTCGCACTGGTGATAAACAACTGAGGGTGGCCGCCGGGGGGTTCAACCTCAGGGAGCCCAAAGCTCAATGTCTGGCCTCATCGTAACGCCTCCCCTCGGGAGTGCCGCGCGAGGGGGCTGGGCACGGGGGCTACTCCTGGGTCACGCCCAGACGCACGCCACCCAACCAGGCCCCTCGAGCCTGGTTCGTCGCACGTGTCTCCCCGAGCGAAGCCAAGGTACGAAGGCTGTTTGAACGTCAAGGGGGACTCCTGAGCATCGCGACTCTGGAGCCTAACTGGTCACGTAGCTCCTCACCCCTTAGTTCCGAAAGGCTAACGGCGGCTGAGGTATGTGCGGGGCCGGGCTCTGCCGACGTAGAATGGTAAATTCACCCATACATCTCACCTCCCTACTTGCTGTTCATGCGCCAAGGGGGACTCCTGAGCATTGCGACTCAGGATCCAAACTTGCCACGTAGCCCCTCACTCCTTAGTCCTGTCCTGGTTTTCGGTCGGGGCTAACGGCGGCTGAGATATGCGTGGGGCCGGGCTCTGCCGACGTAGAACATGAGCAAGTAGGAAGGAAAAGCGCAAATCTCAAGGAATTCAAAAGCAAATATTACAGTCCATAACTGTTTTCACAACGCCAAACGCAAGTTTAAACGCCTCCACGAGGCATGATGCATGTTGCAGGAGCTGAAAGCAGGACAGGAGCCACACAGGGGTCACTTGTTAGCAGCACCATCGTTGGCGGCGGAGCTGCGCTGGGCGGGTTCGCCTCATGAAGCCTCAGGATTGGCAGCGCCTCGCTTCGGCTTGGTGCTGAAGGCCCGGAACTTCGCCAGCTGAGCCTCCGCTCGACCCTTCACGGCCTCAGCAGCGGCAGCGGCAAGCTCACTGCTCACAGGCTCCAACAGGTTGTCAAGGTCGACGTTGGGGTCGCGAAGGTAGATGTGGGTGAAGGCAGCGTCGGCGCGGAAAAAACAGGACCACAGCGCCTCGGCCTCGGCCGTGGGGCCAAAACCAAGGTGACATCGTCAAGGGCGCGGACCAGGGAAGGGAAGCAGCTTGGAGGGGCCGTCCTCGGCGCCGGCCAGTGAGCTCTCGGGGCAGCTGTCGTGGCGACCTCAGCAAGGTGCGAGCCTTCACCTCCAGCTTCGCAAAGGACACGCGGTCCTCGGCCAGGACCCGCGCCTTGCCGTCCAGCTCGATCTTCTTCGGCTCCAACTCCTGCTCCAGCGCACCCAAGCGGCCATGGCGCTCATCAAGCTTGGCGTCCCATTCCTTGGCGGCCGCCTCACGAGCCTTCATGTCTTCCTCCTTCTCTTGGCGGATGCGGGCCTCCTTGGCAAGCTGGTCGCGCAAGCCCTGCAGCTCGCTCTCCAGCGCCTTGCAGCGACCTCGAACATCGGCCACCTCCCCCAAGGCGGCGTCGCGAGCGGCCGCCGCCCCAGGACGACCTGCTTCTCCTAAATGCAAGCCGTCAGCGGCCTGAACCAGTGCTGCTTTCGAATCAGCGTCGAGGCGAACCTAGCGGAGGCCAGCTCAAGCGTCCGGCCACCTGGCGAGGTTGGCGCCCGAAGATCTTTCCGCAACCGGTCGATTCAGCAACCACGATCAAGGACAGTAGAAGGAGTCGGAGAAACGGCAGTTGGCGGAGTAGGAGGAGAAGACGGTAGCGTAATCACAGCACCATGAGACGGGACTTTCTGCGCCCCAGCGACTGCGGCAGTGGCGTCAGGAAAGGGTACCTCGGGAGTCGCTTGGGCCATGGAGGCTGAACTCCCCCCAGCTAGCTCCGCCAGGCCTCGTGAGGATGACCGGGCAGGAGAGGCCCGTGTCTTGCCGTCACCTTCTTCAGCTTCTTCGCCGCAGGCGCCAGCCTAGCCAAGGAATACAGATATCAAGCCTCAACGACGAAGCAAGAAGCAAAACGAGAATCAAGCACTTACTGGTCATCGCTCGCGGACTCGAGCATCCTCCGGCCGAACTTGAAGCCCGAGAGCCGGTTGCAGGGATTAGCCTCAAGAGGCTCGGGAGCAGGAGGCGCGTCTGCAGATCGCCTCGGAGCCGGAGCAGACCCGCGGGGAACCAGCCCCGTCCTGTCCTTCTTCGGGATCAGGGGCAAGCTCTCACCACCTCGCTCATCGCCATCCTCATCGTCGTCCGGCAAGAGGCGGAGAGTGCGGGACCTGCGCTGGGGGAGGGGCGCTCTCGACTCCCCGTCGGTCACGTCGGAGTCAGGCCCCTCTTCCCGCTCCTCTTCTTCCTCCTCTTCGCTGGAGTTGCTGGAGGACACGTTCACCGTCGCCAGGGCCGCCGGGTCCTCGGGAACCTCCATGGGCACTGAGCCGTCCCGTTGAAAGCGGGCATGGAGTCCACCACCTGCTCCCAATCATCTCGAAGGAGCGAAGTGCAGGGCGCCCTCGGCATCGCCACGTCTCCCCCGACCAAAGATTGGAGGACCGCGGCCAGATCTTCGTCGGCAAAGACTACGAGGCTCGGGCGAGGCCTCCATAGCGGAAGCGAGTATTGCTGAAGCGGGCCCACCCGGTGCTACAGGAACTCCCTCAGGAGCGACGCCTCGGTCAGCTTCGCCGTCGCCATGTTGCCCGGCCACAGGTCCGCGTCCATCTTCTCCAAAGACTGGCACAAGGGGATCCACGAGTTCCGCGCGAGACCAAGTGTCGATGGGCGTGGGCTGCTCCGTGGGCAAAATCAGCCGAGGATGGATGCGCCCAGCATCTACCATGACCCACTTGCTCCTGAAGCCCTCAATCCTCTTCCCGGGCTTCGAGATGGCGTTGGAGCTGCTGTACGCGACAAAGCTCGCGCACGCGGTGATGGGGCCGCGAGAGGCCTGGAGGTAGAAGTAGTGGGTGCAGCAAGTCCACTGAGGGCTGTACCCCGACATGAGCCTCACAGTAGTAGGCGAAGATCGCCAGGAGGAGAACAAAGTTGGGGTGGAGGTGCAGAGCGTGCAGTTTGTAATGGCGGAGGACATAAAAGAAGAACTTAGAAAAGGGAGGCACCAGATCGGCGGCGATGGCGCTCACGAAGATCGGATAGAAGGTGCTTCCTTGGTCCTCAGGAAGGGTACAGCCAGCCTTGAGCACCGCTGCCCCGTCGTTGCCTTGCGCCGCAATCATCCGGCGCGCTCGGGCAAGGCTCTTCTCCGACACGTTCGGGGAGTCCAAAGCGGGCGAGTACCAAGCTTCGCCCGGGTGCAGCGGCGCATACCTTGCTAGAACCGCACGGGGTCGGAGCAGATCTGGGGATTTGAGCAGAAAGGATAGGAGCAAGAAAGGGGATATGGGCAATGGTGGAGAAGGCAAAGGAGGAAAAGCCTAGGCAGGCGCCGCTCTTTTTGTCGATTCAGCCTTGATGGTCAAGGCGTCATGAGAAGCGAGACGCCCACGTCCAATCAACCGCCACGCGGCGCCCAAGGCCGCAGGCTGTTAGGGCCCGCGGCGCTTCGCACTTGCCCCTTTGCTTCTCCGCTAAGCCAAGTCCAGGCGCGCCTTGGGCCCGGGGGCTACTGTCGATGTTCTGGGAACGGGGGTACCCAGACTTGCCTGCCTGCGGCCTGCGCCGTGGCTCAAGGGGTGGCCCAATACGGCCCATCTTCATCAGCACAAGCTCAAGACCCTCGCGAGGCAGAGGCCTCATGGTGAATGACGAGGAAGCTTCCTCGAGCACGGCCTCGCTCAGCTGGCTCGCCCGGAGGCGCAGAGATCAAGGCGGGGTACCTCACGAGGTGCCCATGGCGCAAGCCATGACGACCAAGAGGCGCCCGGTGAGGCGCCCGACTCAAAGTGTCCTCATTTCCTCTTTGGTGCAAAGGAGGCAAGCCTTGAGCGAGGTATCAAGCAAAGGCAGCCATTTCGGTGCAACAAGACCAAGACCAACACAACGGCAGGAAGGAGGTTATCGTGGAGCCCAAGCCGGCGTCATCGTCAGAGCCTTTGGCAGGCGAGGACCAACTTTAGTCAGGATAAGTGTACCAGATGTTCCCCTTCAAAAAATGGCCAATTGTTGGCGCCCTTCCCGCTCAATATTTGGGAAGAGGCCCAGGGCCTTTGCCTATAAATAGGACCAGCCACCCACAGGGTAGAGGGATCCGGAATCTAGAACAGAGCTAGAGATCAAGCAATCTAGAGAGAGAGAGAGAGAGCGACCGAACTCCCCCTAGCAGTTCGTCGCACCGGCCAAGAACAGACCCTCGCGAGGCTGTTCTTCCTTGTACTATTCATCATCAGCCCCTGAGGCAATCCACCACACCACACACTGCAGTAGGGAATTACACCTCAATGGTGGCCCAATCCCGTATAAACCTTGTGTCCCTTGTGTTGCTCTTTGTGTAGTTTAGATCCTTGCGAGGCGATGAAGTGTAGGTAGGTAGGAGGTGAGATCTCCGCGTGCACCCCAGAGTTCGAACCTAGAGGGTCTGCCGGAACCCGAAATCCGACAGTATGTACCAGTCGTTATGAGTTTTATCTCTCTCGTGTTCTTGACTTGGCACGATCTTGATGTACCGCAAGCTTTCCTATTATAGTTGGATCTTATGATGTTTCTCCCCCTCTACTCTCTTGTAATGGATTGAGTTTTCCCTTTGACATTATCTTATCGGATTGAGTCTTTAAGGATTTGAGAACACTTGATGTATGTCCTGCATGTGCTTATCTGTGGTGACAATGGGATATTCACGTGATCTACTTGATGTATGTTTTGGTGATCAACTTGCCGGTTCAGTGACCTTGTGAACTTATGCATAGGGGTTGGCACACGTTTTCGTCTTGACTCTCCGGTAGAAACTTTGGGGCACTCTTTGAAGTTCTTTGTGTTGGTTGAATAGATGAATCTGAGATTGTGTGATGCATATTGTATAATCATACCCGCGGATACTTGTGGTGACATTGGAGTATCTAGGTGACATTAGGGTTTTGGTTGATGTGTGTCTTAAGGTGTTATTCTAGTACGAACTCTATGATGGATCAAAAGGAAAGAATAGCTTCGTGTTATTTTACTACAAACTCTTGAATGGATCGATCAGAAAGGATAACTTTGAGGTGGTTTCGTACCCTACAATAATCTCTTAGTTTTTTCTCCGCTATTAATGACTTTGGAGTGACTCTATGTTGCATGTTGAGGGATTGTTATATGATCTAATTATGTTATTATTGTTGAGATAACTTGCACTAGTTAAAGTATGAACCCTAGGCCTTGTTTCCTAGCATTGCAATACCATTTACGCTCACTTTTATTATTAGTTACCTTGCTTTTTTATATTTTCAGATTACAAAAACCTATATCTACCATCCATATTGCACTTGTATCACCATCTCTTCATCGAACTAGTGCACCTATACAATTTACCATTGTATTGGGTGTGTTGGAGACACAAGAGACTCTTTCTTATTTGGTTGCAAGGTTGTTTGAGCGAGACCATCTTCATCCTACGCCTCCCACGGATTGATAAACCTTAGGTCATCCACTTGAGGGAAATTTGCTAGTGTCCTACAAACCTCTGCACTTGTAGGCCCAACAATGTCTACAAGAAGAAGGTTGCGTAGTAGACATCAAGCTCTTTTCTGGCGCCGTTGCCGGAGAGGTGAGTGTTTGAAGGTATATCTTTAGATCTTGCAATTGAATCTTTTTGTTTCTTGTTTTATCACTAGTTTAGTTTATAAAAGAAAACTACAGAAAAAGAAATAGAATTGAGGGTGCCTCATATGCTTCATCTTTTTAATATCTTTCGTGAAAATGATGGAAAGGAAAATTGTGCCCAAGTGCTAGAAGAAGAATGCATTAAAATGTTTGCACTAAATCTTTGAATGATGAGCATGATTGCAATGTTGTTAGTATGAACTCTTTGAATATCCACAACACTAATGATGATTGCACTAGTCATGATGAAAATCTTTCCTATAAGCATGTCAACTTTTGTGGAGTACATAGAGTTTGCAAGTACACACCAAATAGGGAAGATAGATTTTGCAAGAGGCATAAGTATTTATAAACTAAATGGTTGCAAGAAAGGCTAGACGTTTGAGCTGAAAATTTAAATTTTCTCAGCCATCCTTGTGAACTTTGCAATGAACGTGGTCATTTAAATATCAAATGCAAATTGTTTCATGATTGAATCGTGTCCAAAAATTGTGATGACTTGATTTCCCTTGCATGTCATAATGAACTTAGTTTGCTATTGAGTTATGAAGAAATGAAACGTATAACTAAGGATATTCCAGAATTTACCCTTGAGAGAGTTCTTGATTTTGATCTATAAGAAGTTTTTATGCATTGTGCGGTGAATTGCGTTGAAAATCCTTATATTGCCAATTACATAAAGACAAGAAAACAAATAGACGATGAAGATAATACTAATGAAAGTTAAGAGACTTCCCAATATTCTCCTATTATTTCTTATGATGAATCAGGTAACGAGGATGAGCCTTCTATTCAACCCATCTCATTAATAAGGAGCTCCAAAAAGAGGATTAAACCCACACATGATGCGAAGAAGAAAAATAAAAGACGGAGAAGCAACGGTAAAAAGGTATCCCTCCCAAATGATGTTGCTCTTATTACTCATTACGATGATGATAATTGCTATACTATTGGTGTTATCCATACTATTAATGATGAGAGTGATTATGCTTATGATATGAAAAGGACCAAGCTTGGGGATGCTATGTTCGAGAATTTATTTGCTGCAATTAATGTTTGTCCCAAGCTTGGGATGCTATGTTTAATGAAGATGATATTTTTAGCTTCCCAAATTTGATGAGCAAATTTATTATGATGATAGCACGCCTCCTATTTATGATGATTATATTGATGAAAGTGGGTTTGGAAGAGTGACAACTTTAGGAAGTAATGATCCCACTATTTTGGAGGATGTCAAATATTATTGTGATAATTATAAAAGTGGATTTGGAGAGATCATGACTTTATTTAGTAATGATTCCACTATCTTGGAAGACGTTTCAATTGATTATGATGAGAACAAAGTTGCTACTTATGATGATTATTGTGATGATACTTATGTTATAAAAAGTAGAGATGATTATATTTACAAAACTTGTCATGATTATGATTACCCTTTTTCTGAATAGTATTTTTTTAATGTGGAAATAATTTATAGTATTCGAGTTTCTTATGATACTCCCACTATTCCGATTGAGAAGAACTTTGCTTATGTAGAGAGTAGTAAATTTTCTACGCTTGTGGATCATGATAAGAATGCTTTATGTGATGGTTATATTGTTGAATTTATTCATGATGCTACTGAAAATTATTATGAGGGAGGAATATATGCTTGCAGGAATTGCAATAATATCAAGTTTCCTCTCTATGTGTTAAAAGTTTTGAAGTTATGCTTGTTTTGTCTTCCTATGATAGTTGATTCTTGTTCCCATAAATTGTCTGCTCACAAAATCCCTATGCATAGGAAGTGGGTTAGAATTAAATGTGCTAGTCATATTCTTCATGATGCTCTCTTTATGTTTCAATTCTTATCTTTTATGTGAGCATCATTGAAATCATCATGCCTAGCTAGGGGCGTTAAACGTTAGCGCTTGTTGGGAGGCAACCCAAATTTATTTCTGTTCTTTGCTTTTTGCTCCTGTTTAGTAATAAATAATTCATCTAGACTCTGTTTAGATGTGGTTTTATGTCTTAATTAGTGTTTGTGCCAAGTAGAACCTTTGGGAAGACATGGGTGAAGTCTTTGCAATCTTGCTGTAAAAAACAGAAACTTTTGCGCTCACGAGATTAGATGCCATTTTTACTGGAGAGTGATTTTAGGTTGATTCTTTTTGCAGATGATTAATAGACGAATTACTCACGTCCACCAATTTATTTCAGAATTTTTGGAGTTCTATAAGTATTCGTTTGATACAGATTGCTACAGACCGTTCTGTTTTGACAGATTCTGTTTTCCGTGTGTTGTTTGCTTATTTTAATGAATCTATGGGTAGTATCGGGGGGGGGGGGGTATGAACCATAGAGAAGTTGGAATACAGTAGGTTTAACACCAATATAAGTAAAGAATCAGTTCATTACAGTACCTTAAAGAGGTGGTTAGTTTTCTTATACTAGCAGACTCATGAGATTTTCTGTTTAAGTTTTGTGTTGTGAAGTTTTCAAGTTTTTGGGTAAAGATTTGATGGATTTTGGAATAAGGAGTGGCAAGAGCCTAAGCTTGGGGATGCCCAAGGCACCCCATGGTAAAATTCAAGGACAACCAAAAGCCTAAGCTTGGGGATGCCCCGGAAGGCATCCCCTCTTTCATCTTCGTTCATCGGTAACTTTACTTGAGGCTATATTTTTATTCACCACATGATACGTGTTTTGCTTGGAGCGTCTTGTATGATTTGAGTCTTTGATTTTTAGTTTACCACAATCATCCTTTCTGTACACACCTTTTGGGAGAGACACACATGAATCGGAATTTATTAGAATGCTCTATGTGCTTAACTTATATCTTTTGAGCTAGATAATTTTGCTCTAGTGCTTCACTTATATCTTTTTAGAGCACGGTGGTGGTTTTATTTTATAGAAATTATTGATCTATCATGCTTCACTTATATTATTTTGAGAGTCTTTTATAACAGCATGGTAATTTGCTTTGGCTATAAAATTAGTCCTAATATGATGGGCATCCAAGATGGGTATATAAAAACTTTCATATAGAGTGCATTGAATACTATCAGAAGTTTGATACTTGATGATTGTTTTGACATATGAAGATGGTTATATTAGATTCGTGCTAGTTGAGTAATTGTGAAATTGAGAAATACTTGTTTTGAGGTTTGCAAGTCCCATAGCTTGCACGTATGGAAACTGTTGTGTGACAAATTTGAAGCATGAGGTGTTTCTTTGATTGCCTTCCTTATGAGTGGCGGTCGGGGACGAGCGATGGTCTTTTCCTACAAATATATCCCCCTAGGCGCATGCGCGTAGTGCTTGGTTTTGATGACTTGTAGATTTTTTCAATAAGTATGTGAGTTCTTTATGACTAATGTTGAGTCCATGGATTATACACACTCTCACCCTTCCACCATTGCAAGCCTCTCTTTTGCCGCGCAACTTTCGCCGGTACCATAAACCCATCATTTACCTTCCTCAAAACAGCCACCATACCTGCCTAATATGGCATTTCCATAGCCGTTCCGAGATATATTGCCATGCAACTTTCAACCGTTCCATTTATTATGACACGCTTCATCATAGTCATATTGCTTTGCATAATCATGTAGTTGACATCGTATTTGTGGCATGGCCACCATTCATAATTTTTCATACATGTCACTCTTGGTTCATTGCTGTCGGGGAGGCTGATCGTACCCACGAACACCTATGGGGCCGGCGGACCAGGCCCCTTTGTGGTTCGGAGGGGGGCGGAGATCGCACGAAGAGCGGATCGAGACGAGGCACACGAGCGGTTTACCCAGCTTCGGAGCTCTCCGGAGAGATAAAACTCCTACTGCTGCTTGTTTGATGTATTGTGTTCTTGCTAGGGAGCGATGCGAGCTACAAAACCTAGTGTGAGCATATCTGGTCTCTAGTTAGTCGAATGAACCGAACCTCGAACCCCTTCTACGTTGCGCATGGGCCTCCTTTTATATGCTCAAGGGGTCTCCGACAGGTGGCAACATAGGCGAGGGTACAAATGTAAAAACAGGAGTTGGTACACCTACTCGAACAGTGTACAGTGCAAAATACCTAACTCTGACGGCAAGGGACAAAAGCAATAAATGCCCGTCAGTGTCGCCCAAACAGTGCAACAGAGACCGTCGGGTGCGCCACCGCTCGCCGCGAAGGCAAGCTTGTCAGCGCCGCTTATCGCTGCTCTCCGCTGGCTGCGCAGCCTCTTGACACGCGCCCATGGAATGGTCCCATGGCGACACGTCGCTGGATGAGCTGGAGCGGAGATGGAGAGGGGTTGCTTGCCGCGGCAAGCGCCTTGCCGCGACTGAATCCTTATCGCGTCCGGAGGCTTGTCGGGCTCCGAGCC
The DNA here is from genome assembly GCA_021605145.1 of Aegilops bicornis. Taxonomy (NCBI): domain Eukaryota; kingdom Viridiplantae; phylum Streptophyta; class Magnoliopsida; order Poales; family Poaceae; genus Aegilops; species Aegilops bicornis. Next base: position 278,695,310 of record CM038674.1, read on the forward strand.
TTCCCGGCAAGCTCCTCTTGCCGGGGCCTTGTCTTCTACATGCCTTGAGTGGCCTTCCCGGCAAGCTCCTCTTGCCGGGGCCTTGTCTTCTTAATCAAATACTTTGCTCTTGAATGGCTCCAAAGGAGCCACGGAGGATCTTGGCGGTGACGAGGCAAACCACCTTGGAGGTGCTGCAACTGTCCGTGCACTGCAGTACGGGATACTAGGGTACCCCTACTCTAGTACACCGGCAGAGCCCCGGGCTGGGCCAGACACGGTGCCGGCGCTGCCGGGCCAGGCCCAAAAGCGATTACTGCAGTCACACGCGGCCTCGATCACGTCGCACCGCTTCGCCCGGACCCACCACGACCCCCACTAACGGCCGCGCACGGGCGTGGCGTCGTGCGAAGATCGTGGGGCGTGGTCGTGGGGGTTTCTTTATTAGGAAAAGCGGAACGTCCGCCCCCTCCCCCTCTTTATAAGCGGGGGAAACAGGGGCAGGCCGTCCACTCCGCCATTGCTGTCTTGTCAAGAAAACCACCACCGCTCCCCCCTTCTTCTCCAGTGCGAAGAGAGCAGCGCCCCGCCCCCTTTCGCCACAAGCGCGCTCACCGCCGTCGGCCTCCTCCGCCGCCCTCGCCATGGCTCAAAGCCGACAAGGAGAAGGGCGTCCAAGTCGGATGAGGCGCAGCGGCTCATGGCGTTGGCGCCAAGGAGCGGGCCATCTCCCCCCGGCTCGGCGCAAGGGAGCTGCGGGATGTCTTCTATCTCTTTTGGTCGACGGAGGCGCGTGCGCATCCAGCGCGAAGGTACTCCCGCCTCCGCTTCTGATTTGGCCTGGCCCAGGTACCCTTTTTTTGCCCTTTTTCTTCTATTGCGGGCTTTACGCCTTTCCGAAGTTCTTCTGCGATATCATGAACACATTTGGCCTCCGCCTCCTTGATTTCACCCCCAACGCCGTCTTGACCATGGCAGTTTTCGCGCATCTTTGCGAAAACTTTGTCGGAGTCCACCCAAATGTGGCACTCTTCCGCCACTCGTGCCCCGCGTCGAGAGAGGAGAGCCACTTGCCGGAGGGATAGCTTGGGTCTCTAGGATCGGCAAGAAAGAAGCCTATCTGGAAGGAGAGTTCCACAACAAGTGGGAGGAGTGGAGAGCCAATTGGTGTTGGGTCGTAGAGGAGAACCCGTGAGCCCTTCCTTCATCGCTGCGGCCAAACCCCAATAGTCTTGGCAGAGATTGGAGTAACTTGGCGTCGGAGGATGCGAGGTTGAAGATAGCTGTGACCCGGATTTTGCGCCTCGGGCTTGCCGGATTAACCGTGGCGCGGTTAAGCGCAGACTTCCTTCGCCGCGACGCTTCCTTTGCGAGGAGAGGAGGAGGCCCGCTTGGGAGTTCCAAAATCTGCGCGAGACATTATGAGGTTGCGCCCGGGCCTGAACTGGAATTTCACCGTCTTGGAGTTGGATGCGATGCTTTGGAGCTGTTCAAGAACGACCCGATCACCCCGAGTGGTTTAGGTTGCCGAGGGGGTCGCCCCATTATGCAACAACTCGGCGCCGACCGCATCCGCGCCATGATGCCGTGTCAGCGATTCCCATGGGATCGCTCCAACTTGGCAGGAGCCTCGACGCAGGTCGTGCAGCAGCTTCTTCGACGACTTGGAAGAAGTGCCGATCCGCTCCGACGAGCAGAATAGGCTCACTCGTGACACCACCGGCGAGGAGATGGCGCGTATTGCCACCAGGGTGGAGGAGGCGGCAGCAGCCGCGCCAGCTGGAGCCTTCGGTATACCGTTGAGGAGGCGGACGCTGCGAAGGCGGCAAGCCTTGCCGAGCGAAGGGAGATCGCCCGGCGAGGACGAGCTTGTCGACCCGAGGCGGGTCGAGTGGACCCGCCGAGGGCGCTTCTTCTCCACCACCCAGCGACTTGCCGCCAGTGAGCCCGGTTCCGCTGGAAGAGGCGTCTCCGCAAGGCCGAGACGAAGTCGGGCGGCAGATCGCCCACAAAGAAGAAGCGCTTGACGCGGCATCTACCGCGGCAAGTGATGTTGCCGCGGGAGCGCCTCACACTGCTGCGACAACTGGGGCAGGATCTTCTCAGGCCACCGTAGACGCCTCCGCCAAGCGGCCAAGAGAGCCTACTCCCCCGCCTCGTCGCACCGGAGGCGAGCCGGAGTTTGACTTCTCCGCGCTCAGCTCCGAGGAGGAAGGCGAAGAGTAAGCTCTTGAGATTGTGCTTGTATTTCTTCAATTTTATTGCTTCATCTTGAATCTGATTTGCTTGCTTCTGGGCTCTTTCCTTTTCGTGACGCTGGCCCAGAGCGTCGAAGAGGGCTAAGATCCCGACGGTCGTCGTTGAGGACGATTCTCCCGTGGCAACAGGGACGCGTCTGAGACCCCTTGCCGGACCAGCAACCTTCCTCGTGAGCAGCCCCCAAAGACAGCCCCCCAAAGTAAGTGTGCGGTTTTCTCCTTACTATTAGGTGTGTAGGGGTGCTCCTTCTTCGTTCATACCTGATTGTTTGCTTGTGTAGGAGCAGAGCAGCCTCATCAGGAGGGCCCAGAAGCCGCCCCCGAAATCCTGTCTGCTGCCACTACGCCGCCAAGGGAGGATTCTCCGACAAGGGAGCGCCCTCCGACAAGGGAGGCCACTCCGGCAAGGGAGGCTACCCCGGCAAGGGACAGCGCCAGTGACCCTCCAAGGTGGTCGAGGCCGTGGCTGCGGATCCTGCTGCAGGTAATCTCCTTATACGAAAATCTCCCTTGGGCTTGTTTTCTTTTGTTTCTCTTTTGAACATTTGCTTGATCGCTCTTTCTTCGCTCGACGCAGAGCCGATGGAGGTCGAGGCCGCCGGGCGAGGAGGAAGCGCCAAGGCAACACCGACGAGGCCGCCCGTCCCGAGGAAGAAGAGGTCGTTCTTTGTGGAGAAGAAGAGGCCGTCACGCCGACGCAGCCTGTTGGCGAGAAGGTTCACGAGGCCGCCGACGCAGAAGCCGGGCGAGGGCCTGGGCGATCGTGACCGGACGGCCCCCGAGGGCCGCAGGAGCGCCAGCCACACCGACAAATGACTTCCCTGGCCACGCAAGGCCAGTTCCGAGGAGCCCCAGCCTGCCGCCACCGAAGGCCGGGCGAGGGTGTCTTCATCAAACTCCCCGAACCGAAGCTCAGGCGCCGGTCGAAGGAGAGACCTTCGACGGCGAGCTACTCGCCTCTGCTGGGCTGACGCTGGTGGACGCGCCAAGCAGCGGCAGCGGCGAGTCTGAGGAGGAGTAGTTGTTGAAGAAGCTGTTGTCGCTCTACCGCGCCCGGCAAGCCAAGTTGGAGACCCGGGAAGCACTTGTCGCGAGGGCAGGAGCGGACATGGAGAAGCGTGCAGAAGAGCTCCGGAGCGCCAACCAAGAAGCTCTCCGCGACGTAGCAGAAGCGCGGGGGCAACTTGCAGAAGAGCGCACGGCCTTCATCCTTGAGAAGGCCGCAACTGAGGAGGAGCAGCAGCTAGCTGCCGAGAAGCTCTCCGCGCAGGAAAGCGAGATGGCGCAGCGGAAGATCAACCTGGACAGCCACGAAGAAGACCTTGCCGCGCGCGAGGAGTCACTTGGCGGGGCGCTTAAGGAAGCGAAGGATGCTGCCGCAGCCGCCGAGGCCGCCAAGGAAGAGTTGAAGGCGAAGGTGGCACAATGGAGGCCAGCCTCAAGAAGAGCAAAGTGAAGAGCTTGCTGCGCTCAAGCATGAGCGTGAGAAGGACGCCTACACTCTTGGCGAGCTGCGAGTCGTCTCGGCCGATAGGGGCAAGGAGCTCGACGCCGCCAAGGATTCAAGGCGGATCTTGAGCTGAGCTGACCACTCCGACGCAGACGTTGGACGGCGCCAGAGAGCGGGAGGTGGGTTTGTTGGAGGCGATCAAGGCCAAGGAGGAGCTGCTAGAGAATGCTGCCTCCACCTGCAGCACCTTGAGGGAGAGCGTGGAGCACTTTGGATGAAGGTCTTGTGGACACCGCCGCCGACATCCACAACGGTGATGGAGCCGGGATGGCAGACCTTGCATACTCCTCCGACGAGCATCTCCAACCCAGCGCCAAACTCAGCTTATTCTTCAAAGGCGTGGTGATGGGTCTCCAGCGGCTCCGAGAAGAGGTCCCAAAGCACCTGGCCGAGGAATCACGCCAGATCTGTGCAGGAGCCCTCGAGAAGGTGTTGATAAAGGTGGCCTTCCGCAATCCGGGCCTCAACCTTAACGGTGTCCTCAGATCCTTGCCGCCAGATGCCAACGTGGAGGAGCTTCAAAGCCTTGTCGCACTCCATTGTGGACAAGGTGAACAAGATCAAGCGGATTGATGGCGACCCGGCGTAGACTAGGCCGCCAATTTTATCTTTCCCTTTGTCGCTGGCGATCATGTTCGAGAACACTTTGTTAGATCAGCGACAAGTTATTTTGTAATATACTCTATCTTAGCCGATCAATGCAACGTTATTTCCTCTACTTGATTCCTTCCTTTGTACGTTTACGCCTTTACGCATTTGGGGGACTTGTCGGTGCGGGCACTTTTTGCACATGGCCGAGTGCGAACGTCAAGACCTGCTTTGGCGAGTGCTTGCCTCCGACAAAGCAACCTTGTCGCGACTAGCCGCAGCTCACTTAAGTTGTTGAGCGGACTCGAAACAAAGTAAGGGCGCGACTAGCTCATGAAGTTGGTTCCTCTGCGCATGAGTTTTCCATACAAAGTACTATCGCTCGAGGAAGATAACTTAAAAATTTAAAATTGATTGCTCAAACTTTGGCAACTTAGCTTTTCTACATCTCTTGCTTCCCGATGAGGCGAAACTTCCTCGAGCGGTGCACGGTCCATAGTATTATCTTCTCCTTCCCCCGGTTAACTTGTGCGCGAGGGAGCCTTCCTTTCTTTGAGAAAAGAGAAAGAAGAGGAAATAACGTTATGGAGCCCAGCGGCTCGATTTTTCTTACGGGTGTGGTTGCTGCACAAAGTGTTAGCCAAAACATGCAATAAAATGATGAAAGCATGAATTTGACAAGTTGTGCGCAACACATGAGCTTTACTGATGCACGGGTGCGCCCGGCTTTGTACAAAGGATTACATGCAACAGCGGCAAGACTTGTACAAAGGTGGTTGCCGGAACGGGTTCCGCAACCGCGCCTCTATGGGTAAAACTTACGAAGATGCTCAATGTTCCAGGAGTTGCTCACCGGGATGCCATCTTTGGTCTCAAAGGCGGACAGCGCCCGAGCCTAGTGACTCGTTTCACCCGATAAGGGCCTTCCCACTTCGGCGTCAACTTGTTTGAATTCTTGGCGGACTGAACGCGCCGAAGAACAAGGTCGCCTTCCTCGAGACTTCTGGCACTAACTCTGCGGCTATGATAGCGACGCAAAGCTGCTGGAAGCGAGCAGGCTCAAGACCTGTTCGAAGACGATCCTCCCTCGAGGAGCAGCGCGTCATCTTGTCGCAGCTGCTCTTGCTCAAGCTCATCATAAGCGAGCACTCGAGGCGATCCGTATCTGAAGTTCCGTGGGGAGAACTGCCTCTGCTCCATAGACTAGAGCAAAAGGTGTCCGCCGGTGGCTCGATTTGGCGTCGCCCTGTTCGACCAAAGAACCACCGCAGACTCCTCGATCCAGCTTTCTTCCGCACTTGTGCAGCCTTTCGAAAGTCCTGGTCTTGAGCCCGCGCAGCAATTTAGCATTTGCCCTCTCTGCTTGACCGTTGCTTCTCGGGTGAGCAACTGAAGCAAAGTAGACCTTGGCGCCAAGGTCTTGGACGCACTGCATGAAGGTGCGACTCGTGAATTTTGTGCCGTTGTCGGTGATGATCCTGTTAGGGATTCCGAAACGGCAAACAATCGACTGAAAAGAACTTGATCGCCGACCGTGCCGTCCACCTTCCTCATCGCTTCCACTTCCGGCCACTTTGTGAACTTGTCGATGGCGGCGACGCATAAGTACTCAAAGCCCCGACGGCTTCGGGGAAGGGGCCGAGATGTCGAGCCCCTGGACGAAAATGGCGGGATAAAGGGATCGTCTGGAGAGCTTGAGCTGGCTGGTGTATCTGTTTGGAATGGAACTGCACGCTTCACACTTGGTTACTTGTGCAGTTGCATCCCGGAGGGCTGTCGGCGGAAGAAACCTTGCGGAAAGCTTTGCCAGAAGTGCTCTTGGCGCCAATGTGGTGACCACATCTGCCTCCATGTATCTCTCGCCAAAGAGCCTTACATCCATCTTCCGGGAATACACTTCAATTTCACACCGTTGAGTCTTCTTACATGCAGTATGCTGTTGACAAACTGGTACATACTCATTGCCGGGCTACTCTTTCCGCTTCTTCTTGCTCTTCGGGAAGTTCTCTGTCTGAAGGAAATGGACAATCTCTTTGCGCCCATGCTTTGGAGCTTGTGGCTCTACAACAAGGACTAAAGGCACATTCTGCTGCGGGAACATCGGCTTCCACGGCAAGGACCTGCGGCCTGCCGCGGAGCTTGATGTTCCCCGGCAAGCTTGCTTGAGAACAAGACTTGTCGGAGCGTCCGCTTCATGAAACAAACCACTGGGCTTGTCGGAGCAGACTGTCCCTCGGCTGCTTGGTGTTGATCTTGGGGACCTTCCATAGCAGCGGCGGGGAAGCTCTGCAGGAAAGTAGTTACAGAGATCAACTTCCTCTTCTTGCTTTGTCCAGTTGATGGTGTTACGGTTGGCTGAGTCGGCTTGAGCACGAAAATTCCTGGTTCCACGAGCAACTTAAGTCTGGCGACTTTGACAGCCGTCGGCAATATCATTCTCGAGCTCTTGGAACATGTTCCATTTGCGAGGCCGTCAAAGTGCTCTTCTAGCTTCCTCACTTCATCAACGTAGGCTTCCATCAACGGACTCGTAATCTTTTGTTCACTTGGCGGACGACAAGTTGCGAGTCACCCCGACAATAAGCTTTTTGATCCCGAGGTCCACTGCGATCCTGAGACCGGCAAGCAAACCTTCATACTCTGCAGTATTGTTTGTTGCTTGCTCCTTGGGAAAGTGCATCTGGACTACGTACTTGAGGTGCTCTCCGGTGGGTGCGATAAGCAGCACGCCGACACCGGCGCCTTGCAGCGAGAAGGCACCATCAAAGTACATCAGCCACTCTTTGCTTGCTTCCTTGACGGGAATGCTCGTCTCCGGAATCTCTTCATCTGGCATTGGCGTCCATTCTGCTATGAATTCTGCCAACGCTCTGCTTTGGATAGTTGATGTGCTTTCAAACTTGAGACCAAAGCTTGACAGTTCCAATGCCCACTCGACAATCCTGCCCGTTGCTTCTGGATTCTGCAGTATCCTCTTCAGAAAGCGAAAGTGACAATTGTGATCTCATGTGCTTGGAAGCAATGGCGCAGCTTTCTCGAGGCCATGAGGAGAATTTGAAAAGCAATTTACGCACACCAGAGTACCTTGACCTAGCCCCTCGCAGGAGGGAACCGACAAAGTAGACTGGGCGCCGCACCATCCTTTCTCGCGAATCGGTCATGCGTGCGCACGGATTCGTCCTTGTCGGGACAAGAGCTTGTCGGCGAAGCCCCACGCTTGTCGCTGGATGTGCTTGCCGTGGTTCTTTGGCTCGTCATCCGCCTCCTCTCCGCTACTAACGCAGCACTAACCACTTGATTGGTTGCTATATATAGCAACAACTTCTCTTGTGGCTTAGGTGCGACAAGTGTTGGAGTGGAGGACAGTATCTCTTCAAGTCTGCAGCGCAGCCTCCGCCGGAGTCCATTTCATTGGACCTGCCTTTTTCAAAATCTTGAAAAATGGCACGGCGCGCTCAGCAGACCTAGCAATAAACCTGCTGAGAGCAGCTACGCAACCGGCAAGTCTTCGTACACCCTTGACGCGCTTTGGTGCTTCAATCTGTTCAATGGCCTTGATCTTGTCGGGATTAGCTTCAATCCCTCGTTGAGACACGAAGAACCCGAGAAGCTTGCCGGAAGGGATTCCAAACACGCACTTCTCGGGGTTGAGCTTAAGGTTGATCTTGCGCAGATTTGCAAAGGTCTCGTCCAAATCTTGAACTAGAGTTGCTTTGTCCTTGCTTTTGACCACTATGTCATCCATGTAGGCTTCTACATTTTTGTGCATTTGCGGCTCAAAAGCGTCATGGACTACTCCTTGCAAATGTTGAACCAGCATTCTTCAAACCGAAAGGCATCCGTATGAAACATTATGTGCCACATGGTGTAATGAATGCGGTCTTCTCCTCATCTTCTTCAGCCATGAAGATCTGATGGTATCCTGAGTATGCATCAAGAAACGAAAGCAAATCACATCCAGCCGTGGAGTGAACAATCTGGTCAATGCGCCGCAAGGGAAATGGATCTTTGGGACAAGCTTTATTAACATCCGTGAAGTCGATACAAAGTCTCCATTTTCCATTTGCTTTGCGTATGACGATTGCTGTGATTGGCCAACCACGAGGGATGGAGCACTCCTCGACAAGGCCTGCCGCTTCCAGCTTTTGATCTCTTCGCTATGAATTCTTGGCGTTCACCGCTTGCTTCCTCGACTTTTTGCTTGACGGGCCGCATGAGGACAAACGGCTAGGCGGTGCTCAATCACTTCCACAGGAACACCGGGATGTCGAGCCGGTTGCCATGCAAACACGCCGACATTCGCCCGCGAGAAAGCAACGAGCGCGCCTTCCTATTTAGGGTCGAGAGAGGCACTGATGGTAAAGGTACCACCAATGTCGTCCTCCTTCGCGGGCACCTTCTTGGTCTTTGGCGGAGCTACCATCTTTTTGCACTTGCCGGTGGAGCTCGATGGTGCGTCCTCGACGGTAGCGCAGCACTCCGAAGAGGTGCGCTTGCCGGAGTGAGCATCAGAGCCCTTGTCGGACTTTGACTTTGTCTTCTTCCCCCCGGGAGCTTCAGCGGCAAGTGTTTGGCAATCTGTCGCGGCTGCTGCATCCCGGTAGATCTTGTCGGCACAGATAAGGGCATCCTTCTTGTCGCCATGGACAGAGATGACGCTTATCGGGCCTGGCATCTTGAGTAAGTTGTAGGCGTAGTGAGAGGCTGCCATGAACTTGGCGAGTCTTTGAATGACCAAGTATCCCATTGTAAGGCAATGGGAAATCGGCAACGTCGAATGTGACCCTCTCGGTCCTAAAGTTCAGCTCACGCCAAATGTGACCGACAACGTAATCTTCCCTTCGCTTGCTCCTTCCCGGATTGATTCCTTGGAATGTGCGGTCTCTTCGAGCTTCATTGTCGGGATTTGAAGCTTCTGGAGCACCACGGAGGAGATCAGATTCAAGCCGGTCCCGCCGTCAACTAGCATTTTGGTGACCTTGAGGTTGCGGATGGTTGGTGAGACCAACATCTGTAAGCACCCCACCGCAGTTATGCGATCAGGGTGATCCTCAATATCAAAAACGATAGGCGTGCTGGACCATTTCAGAGGCTTGCATGACTCTACGGAGGGTTCCGCTGCATTGACCTCCCGCATCCATTGCTTGAGTTGGCGGTGGGAGGTATGCAGGGAAGCACCTCCGTCAACGCAGAGGACCTCTGTGGATTTCTGAAACTCCTGCTCATCGGGCGCCGCTGCGTCTTCCATATCTTCGTCGTCGTCATCATCTTCATCCTTGTCGCGGCAGCGGGAGGTCTGTCTCTTGCCGTTGCTTGGCCTTGCCGCTGGCCCTCCCCGCCGGACGCTTTCTTGCTTGCTCCAACAGCACCTTCCTGGGCCTTCTCTTTGTCGCGCGCCAGATTTCAGCTCGGCTCTCATTGTTCGACAAGCTGCTCGACCTTCCTGCAGCTCGGAGGTCGTGGCCCTTGGTGCGGTGGATCTTGCAAGATCGCTTGCCGGAGCCGCCCCGCTTGTCGGCGGCCGCCACCGACCGGTGGTGGGCGCTGCCGCAACCCCTTGCCGGAGCCACCAGCCTTGGCGTTCTTGTCGCCACCTCCGTTACCGGACTGCTCAACAGCTAGCACTTCTCTACCTTTCTTCTTCCTGTTGCCTCGCCGCCCTTCTTTGCCGGGTGGCCTCCTCATCGCCGAGATCATGCTTCGCATTCTCTCTTGGGAGTCTCCTCCCTTCCTCGGTAGCGTGCGCACTTGTCGGCCAAGGCGTACAACTCACTGACGTCCTTGACTTTGCACATCGCCATCTCCTCCCTCATCCTGCGGTTCCGCACATTCTGATGGAACGCGCTGATCACCGCGGCAGGGTGGACATCTGGGATGTTGTAGTGCACACGGCTGAATCTCTGAATGAACTTGCGCAGGGACTCTCCTTCCTTCTGGGCAAGCAGATGAAGGTCACTCTCTTGGCCATGAGGCTTGTGGCCACCTGTGAAGGCGCCAACAAACCGATGGCACAGATTCGCCCAAGAGGATATGGAGCTGTCCGCAAGTGCATGAGCCAAGATCTGACGTTGGGCTTGAGCACGAGCGGGAAGTAGTTGGCGAGGACCTTGTCGTCCCGTCCCCCCGCAGCCTGCACCGCGATGGTGTAGATGCTGAGGAACTCCGACGGATGCGTCCTGCCATCAAACTTCTCCGGCACGTCTGGTTTGAAGTTTTTCTGGCTGGGCCACTGGACTTGCCGCAGCTCACGAAAGTGAACGCAGGGCAACCTACAGCGTCTGACAAGTCGCTGGCTCCTCCGGGCGCGCATGTCAATCAGAAGGCCCAGCGCGCTTGTCCGGACTGACGTCGCTTCTGTCCGGGCGCTCGATGCGAGTTCGAGCGTCCTCTTGTTGTCGCTCATGAAGAACTTGGCGCTGATCGCGGCGAGCTCATGGATCCGGCGACGCGTGGAGTCGCTGTCGAGGTGGATCCGTGAGTCGGCGATCTTGGCCTTTTCGTGGCGGAGAGTGCGGTGGTTGCACCTCCGATAGTCTCGTCGCCACCGGCTCGCGTGTTTTGTCTTCTTGCCGCGGCAATGATGGCGTTGGTTGCAGCGAGCGTCGCCGTTAGCAAAGCCGATGAGGCTACGGATAGTGGCCCTCCACTCGTCGACCTTTGTTGGCCATTGGAGGGTAGTCGAGGAGCAGCTGAGCTCTCGCCAGAGCTTCGCTGGAGTAGTGGGTGGCATTGGTGGGCCGGTGCGAGGAGCGGATATGCTCGGACTTCTAACCATGTTAGAAGGAGTAGCACCCGTCCGGCGACCGTATCTCACTCGTGCAAGATGTTGGCGGCGCATGCTGGTCTTGAGGATCTCGATCCAACGAGCGTATGGCATTGTGAACGCCGTGGCGTTGTTGGTCCCGCGTCTCCTGAGATGGGCGCGGAGGATGCGCGGACGCCGAGGTTTGCGGGGCCTTGTCCTTGGACTTGGTAACGTCGCGGACACCTTCGTCGGCGCCCGTTCCTCTGCCAGCGTCTGCCCCACCACCCGTTTGCTGCGGTGAGGGTGGGTACGACGCGGACGGCTCTGCTGCCGCCGAAGCCTTCTTCTTCGGTGGCATGTTGAGGAAGATGTTGAGGATGCTGCTTTCGTGTGAACGTCGAATCAGATTCAGACAGCCTCGGCGCCCCTACCTCGGGCGCGCCAAAGATGTCGGGAGGCTGATCGTACCCACGAACACCTATGGGGCCGGCGGACCAGGCCCCTTTGTGGTTCGGAGGGGGGCGGAGATCGCACGAAGAGCGGATCAAGACGAGGCACATGAGTGGTTTACCCAGCTTTGGAGCTCTCCGGAGAGATAAAACTCCTACTGCTGCTTGTTTGATGTATTGTGTTCTTGCTAGGGAGCGATGCGAGCTACAAAACCTAGCGTGAGCGTATCTGGTCTCTAGTGAGTCGTATGAACCGAACCTCGATCCCCCTTCTACGTTGCGCATGTGCCTCCTTTTATATGCTCAAGGGTCTCCGGCAGGTGGCAACATAGGCGAGGGTACAAATGTAAAAACAGGAGTTGGTACACCTACTCGAGCGGTACAAAGTGCAAAATACCTAACTCTGACGGCAAGGGACAAAAGCAATAAATGCCCTTCAGTGTCGCCCAAACAGTGCAACAGAGACCGTCGGGTGCGCCACCGCTCACCACGATGGCAAGCTTGTCAGCGCCGCTTATCGCTGCTCTTTGCTGGCTGCGCAGCCTCTCGACACGCGCGCATGGAATGGTCCCATGGCGACACGTCGCTGGATGAGCTGGAGCAGAGATGGAGAGGGGTTGCTTGCCGCGGCAAGCGCCTTGCCGTGGCCGAATCCTTGTCGCGTCCGGAGGCTTGTCGCTCCTGAGCCTTCCGGCAAGCTCCTCTTGCCGGGGCCTTGTCTTCTACATGCCTTGAGTGGCCTTCCCGGCAAGCTCCTCTTGTCGGGGCCTTGTCTTCTTAATCAAATACTTTGTTCTTGAATGGCTCCAAAGGAGCCACGGAGGATCTTGGCGGTGACGAGGCAAACCCTGCCGCGGGGTGCTGCAACTGTCTGTGCACGAGTACGGGATACTAGGGTACCCCTACTCTAGTACACCGACAATTGCACATCCCGGTACACCGCCGGAGGCATTCACATAGAGTCATGTTTTTTTCTAAGTATCGAGTTGTAATTCTTGAGTTGTATGTAAATAAAAGTGTGATGATCTTCATTATTAGAGCATTGTCCCATGTGAGGAAAGGATGATGGAGACTATGATTCCCCCACAATTCGGGATGAGACTCTGAATGAAAAATAAATAAAAAAGAGAAAAAAAGGCCATAAAAAAAGAAAGGAGAAGGCCCAAATAAAAAAAGTGATGAGAGAAAAAGAGAGAGGGACAATGTTACTATCCTTTTTCCACACTTGTGCTTCAAAGTAGCACCATGATCTTCATGATAGAGAGTCTCTTATTTTATCACTTTCATATAATAGTGGGAATTTTTCATTATAGAACTTGGCTTGTATATTCCAATGATGGGCTTCCTCAAATTTCCCTAGGTCTTCGTGAGCAAGCAAGTTGGATGCACACCCACTTAGTTTCTTTTGTTGAGCTTTATACACTTATAGCTCTAGTGCATCCGTTGCATGGAAATACCTACTCACTCACATTGATATCTATTGATGGGCATCTCCATAGCCCATTGATACGCCTAGTTGATGTGAGACTATCTTCCTCTTTTTTGTCTTCTTAACAACCACCATTCTATTCCACCTATAGTGCTATGTCCATGGCTCACTCTCATATATTGCATGAAAGTTGAAAAGGTTTGAGAATACTAAAGTATGAAACAATTTCTTGGCTTGTCAATGGGGTTGTGCATGATTGGAGCATTTTGTGTGACGAAGGTGGAGCATAGCCAAACTATATGATTTTGTAGGGATGAGCTTTCTTAGGCTATGTTATTTTGGGAAGACATAATTGCTTGGTTAGTATGCTTGAAGTATTATTATTTTTATGTCAATATTAAAATTTTGTCTTGAATCTTTCGAATCTAATCATTCATGCCACAATAAAAAAATTACATTAAAAAATATGTTAGGTAGCATTCCACATCAAAAATTCTGTTTTTATCATTTACCTACTCAAGGACGAGCAGGAATTAAGCTTGGGGATGCTTGATACGTCTCCAACGTATCTATAATTTTTTATTGTTCCATGCTATTATATTATCCATCTAGGATGTTTTATATGCATTTATATGTTGTTTTATATGATTTTTGGGACAAACCAATTAACCTAGAGACCAGTGCCAGTTTTTTCCTTGTTTTTGAGTTTTACAGAAAAGGAATACGAATACCAAACAGAGTCCAATTGACGTCCAAATTTTTGGTGATTTTTTATGGACCAAAAGAAGCCCTCGGAGTAAAAGAGTTGGGACAGAAGAGTCCCGAGCCGTCCACGAGGGTGGAGGGCGCGCCCTACCCCCTGGGCGTGTCCCCCTATCTCTTGGGCGACTCGGAGACCCCTCTGACGTGAGACCAATGCAAAAAATTCCTATAAATACAGAAACCCCGAGAAAGAAACCTAGGTCAGGAGTTTCGCCGCCGCAAGCCTCCGTAGCCACCAAAAACCAATCGGGACCCTGTTCCGGCACCCTGCTGGAGGGAGGATCCAGCACTGGTGGCCATCTTCATCATCCCGGCGCTCTCAGAGGAGGGAGCAGTTCACCCTTGGGGCTGAGGGTATGTACCAGTAGCTATGTGTTTGATCTCTCTCTCTCTCTCTCTCTCTCTCTCTCTCTCTCGTGTTCTTGATTTGGCATGATCTTGATGTACCGCGAGCTTCGCTATTATAGTTGGATCTTATGATGTTTCTCCCCATCTACTCTCTTGTAATGGATTGATTTTCCCTTTGAGGTTATCTTATCGGATTGAGTCTTTAAGGATTTGAGAATACTTGATGTATGTCTTGCATGTGCTTATCTCTGGTGACAATGGGATATTCACGTGATCTACATGTTGTATGTTTTGGTGATCAACTTGCGGGTTCAGTGAGCTTGTGAACTTATGCATAGGGGTTGGCACACGTTTTCGTCTTGACTCTCCGATAGAAACTTTGGGGCACTCTTTGAAGTTCTCTGTGTTGGTTGAATAGATGAATCTAAGATTGTGTGATGCATATCGTATAATCATACCTGCGGATACTTGTGGTGACATTGGAGTATCTAGGTGACATTAGGGTTTTGGTTGATGTGTGTCTTAAGGTGTTATTCTAGTACGAACTCTATGATGGATCGAAAGGAAAGAATAGCTTCGTGTTATTTTACTATGGACTCTTGAATAGATAGATCAGAAAGGATAACTTTGAGGTGGTTTCGTACCCTACAATAATCTCTTCGTTTGTTCTCTGCTATCAGTGACTTTGGGGTGACTATTTGTTGCATGTTGAGGGATTGTTATATGATCTAATTATGTTATTATTGTTGAGAGAACTTGCACTAGTGAAAGTATGAACCCTAGGCCTTGTTTCATAGCATTGCAATACCGTTTACGCTCACTTTTATCATTAGTTACCTTGCTGTTTTTATATTTTCAGATTACAAAAACCTATATCTACCATCCATATTGCACTTGTATCACCATCTCTTTGCCGAACAAGTGCACCTATACAATTTACCATTGTATTGGGTGTGTTGGGGACATAAGAGACTCTTTGTTATTTGGTTGCAGGGTTGTTTTAGAGAGACCATTTTCATCCTACGCCTCCCACGGATTGATAAACCTTAGGTCATCCACTTGAGGGAAATTTGCTACTGTCCTATAAACCTCTGCACTTGGAGGCCCAACAATGTCTACAATAAGAAGGTTGCGTAGTAGACATCACCAGGGGAGACCCTGCAGAAGTACATCCAGCGCTTCAACAATGTTCGCCTCAAGATCCCCAAGGTGACGGGCGAGGCCATCATCTCAGCGTTCTCTGATGGCGCCTGTGATGTCAAGATGAAGGAGGATCTCACCATCCACGAGGACCTATGCACGGCTCTGGAGATGTTCAACATGGCGACCAAGTGCACGAGAGCTGAGGAGGGGCGACTTTCCCTCCTCGAGCTCCCAGCTGCCGACCCAGAAGACAAGAAGGCCAAGACTAAGGATATGAAGCGCAAGGGAGCGACCGTGCTCGCGGCTGAGCCAGAGATGAAGCACGGCTGCGAACCCCCGGAGTCGTTCAAGGGCAGCCGTCCGTTCTTTGCCTTCCATAACATACACATCCACAACACCAACGAGTGTCAGGAGCTCAAGGCCATCCGTGATGGGCACTTGGGTCGACGCTCTGAGCACAACGACTGGGGCTACGGCCGAGGGGGGGGATGAAGTGGAGGACGCTGGGAAGACCGCGGCCCCTGCTAGGAGTGGCGCGACTGGCCTCGCGAGGATCGTTGGCAGGACCAGCCTCACGAGGGCGCCTGGAGAGACCAGCCTTGTGAGGACCATCCGCAGGGCAAGGCTGGGTTCCCTCCGCTACCACCACCATCGAGGAGGAACGATTACCATTACCAGGACGAGGGGGCTGGGGGCTTCCAAGAGCCACGCGCCATTGCTTGCATCATGGGTGGCGCTCAGGCCCCAGCCTCCCAGCGCATCTTCAAGCAGTTTGCTCGCGAGGTGAACACGGCTCTCCCCCAGGCTCGAGGCCACGCGCCCGTTCAGGTGGTCCAAGTGCATCATTGCCTTCAACTCCTCCGACCAGCTCAACTGCACGGCAACTGTCGGCGCCCTCCTGATGCTTTGATCGCCCATCATTAGCAACGTCCTCATCACCAAGACCCTCATCAACGGCGGCGCAGGGCTCAATGTCCTTTCCGTCAAAACGTTCGACCACCTCCAAGTGTCGTATGATCAGCTACAGCCTACCAAGCCCTTCTTAGGAGTGACCGACGGCTCCACCACCCCGATCGGGCAGATCCGCCTCCCGGTCACCTTTGGCAAGCGCGACAACTACTGCATCGAGCTCATCAACTTCGACGTCGCCCACATCCACCTGCCATACAATGCCATCCTTGGGTATCCATCCCTGGCCATGTTTATAGCAGTGACTCATCACGGCTACAACGTCCTCAAGATGCCAGGGAGCTGCGGCGTCATCACGGTCGCCTGCAAGGAAAAGGACGCAGTGTGCTCTCTCGAGCACGCTTACCAGGCTGCAGCGGCCGAAGACCCAGATAACGAAGGCACCGTCTACCCTTGTGAGGCTGTCCCCAAGAAGAAGAAGCAGTTGCTCTGCCAAGGGCCTCAGGAGAGTGGTGTCTCCAGCAGCACCACCTTAGGACCTGCGCCCACAGATGGGGCGCCTCCCTCCCTCGCATAGGAAGGCACGCCTGGCGCCCTCCTCCGGCTGGGCTCAGGGGCTCTCTTCTGGAGGGCCTCTGACCTAGCCCATGTCACGAGGGAGGCGCTCGGCCACCACGTTGAGGCATGCTTCACCACAAGCTTCCCTGAAGAGGGCACAAGGCGTGGAGTGCCTGGTGCTCAGGAGTTCATCACCAAGGCGATCGAGGAGCTCCAAGAGGCGAGAACCATGCGCGGCGACCGCCGCCCACCACCTGGTGCAGCTCCGCATTCTGGCGAGGACGATGAGCTGCGCATCTGCGTCAACATCCCAGGACTCAACAGGGCGGCATCTCAGGAGCATTTCTGGCCTTCGCGCATTGGTCGGTGCGAGGGTCCACCTCACAGCTATGTTTGCATGCCATTCGGCTTGCTGAACGCGGATGCACCTTCCAGCGCCACTTCCGGAGCGCTTTGGCGGCTCAGGAGGCCAGGCATCACGCTGTCCTGACAGAGATAGCGACGGTTCTTCATGAGCCGCCCGGGCCCCCGATGCCTCCCGAGGCTCAGGACCCAGGCGACTCGTGAGGAGTAACTCCTTCAGCATGCGTCTTTAGCCACTTCAACACCTCCCCAGCAACGGTACCAGGTGACTCTTTCCGGTTCATTCAGTTGGGGGCGCCCGTCGAGCAGCATTATCCCCAAGTCGCACGGGCCTGTCCCTGCGACATGTATCCTTTTGCATCTTTAGTTTACTATGTTGGGGGCGCCCCCGGGCTCCATCATCCCTAGGCCGCATGGGTCCGTCCCTGTGGCACGTATCGTTCTTGCATCTATTTGAACTACCTTGCCTCCTTGCATGAGTTACCTTATGATTATAGCATGCTTGCCTGTTGCCCTTCACGGCCACCCGTGTTGCTGACCGGCCTCTTGCCCATCCCGCAACGGGGGCTACACATGCTGGCACCGCGCTTGTGCTCGAGTCCGTCCCTGCAACACTGACAAACCTGAGTGGTCGAGCTCGCTCATGCACGCCACCGCAGACGCCACCTCACACGACCTCGGTGCCTTCATCCTCTTCTTGGAAAGACCAGCGGCAGAGCAGCCAGCGCGATTACAAGTTGTATTCTCCCCTCGCACTAACCTGCAGGAATCTTTGGAGCCTAACTACGGGTGGCCCCACTAGCTCCTTCCTTTTCTCATGCAATTCACTTGCGCGTTAAAGGGGGAGCTCCTGAGCATCGCGTCTCAGGATCTCTTACTAACTCTCCAGCCCTCACCCCCTGGCCTTGACCACGGCATCGTGACTAGGCATACCAGTGGCAGGTGAGCTTCGCTCGAGGGTCGGGACCTAAGGACGCAGAGCACTTAGAAGAGCGTGAAAAGGGGGGAAGCTAGCGTGGGCCTAACCTAGCCGTACCACTGCCACTGACGCGCAAATCAGGCGCTACACAAGGAATCGCCCCAGGCTCGCTAAGATAAGTCGTGCATTCAAGTTAGCCCAGCGCCGTGACTCAGGATTTTCGACTCTTGCAGCCTTGCCCCGGCAATGCCGCCTTCCTTTTCTGCCTTTAGGGTGCTTCTTACACGCTAAGGGGGACCCTCTTGAGCATCGCGCCTCAGGAGCTCTTACCGGACCTCGGGCCGCTCACCTCCTGGCCTTGACCACGGCATCGTGACCTGGTATACCAGCGACGGCAGAAGCAGTGGGGCCCAGGACTGTCGGCGTAGAGCGCTAAGCTACCGTTAGGACGAAAAGGGGGGACAATGCCAAAGCAAGACACGCAACCACGAACATCATAATGGGAATAATATCGGCGCAAAAGCACTACAGATTCTTTACACACCCCATGGCGTTCATCTCGATTCCTTGTAGGGAACAAAAGTAGAGGGCTTCCAGGGGTCATATCTACAGACATCTCCGCCGACGCCATCATCAACAGTGGGCAACGCAGGGCAGACGCCAACCCCATCCAGATCATCGACGATGACGAGTAGATGCCTTCGCTGAGCTCTGGGCACAGCGAGAGCTCGGGGGCACGTAGCTGTCGTCGCTCATCTCAAGAGTCTCGTCAAGCTCAGGAGAGTCACTGGACTCTCAGGAGCCATCGTTGCTATTGGAGGGACTGCCGGCAGGGCCGGGGGCAGGCTCGACACCCACTGTCGCACCATCCTGGCGGCCCCCTCCAGGGCAGCACTCCACGCGGTGCCCTTCCTCGTCGAAGACCTTGAAGAACATCGTGGAGGCACCATCATACTCGAAGTGGATGGCGAGATCCCCCTCCGCGCGGCAAGTGCGGGCGACCAAGCCCCATCCACGGGTCATGAAGATCTTGCCCGAGGAGACGACCTCGACCTCCGCTCCTGTTGCCGGGGTGCTGCATTCGGCATGCTGCAACTACAGCTCGAGCGGCCCTCTCGGTGGCGTCTCTTCAGTGAAGAACTGCAGGAATCTGATCCACATGCATGGTGCCATCACCGCCCACACCATGAGCTTGCGTGAGGAGCCCTCGGCATGAGTTCGTGGGCCAACGGCACGTGCCACCCCAGCCTGGCCACCGCGGCCGTGGCGCGAGCGGCACGGGGCACTGCCTCCTCCTCCGGAGCCTTGCGCTTGGGCGTACAAGGGCAGAGGGTATCTAGGAGGAGGCCGCTCGTACCAAGGCATCGTCACCTCCGGCCTCATGTCAGCGTCACGGGAGCGGACCAACCTCTTCTTCGGCGGAAGTGGCCCCTGCTCTTCGCGGGGGGTTTTTCCTTTCTCAGCGGTAGAGAATCTACTTATCGACCCATGAGTGTTAGGGCAAGATGGAGAGACGAGGAGGAAGAACAAGAAGCAGGCGACATGGAGAAGGAGATGAGCAACGGGGGCTCTACCCCTCTCCTCATTTATAGCCAGAGGGAGGCCAACCGCCGGCCTCCATGATCGTAGGTAATGATGGTTTTATTCTTCATGCAGCAGGGACTCGTCAAGTCGAATGGTTGCTGAGGCAGCATGGGGAAGCGGAGACGCCCACGTCCCATCAATCACCACGCGTCAATCAAGGCCGCAGGCGGTTGGGGCCCGCGGCGCTCCGCACTTGCCCTTTGGGTTCGCCTCGAAGCCAAGTTCGAGCGTGACTTAGGCCCGGGGGCTACTATCGGCGTTCTGGGACCGGGGGTGCCCAGACTTGCCTACCTGCGACCCACAGCGTGGCTCCACCAGCAGCCTGGTAGGGCCCATGTTCAGCAGCAACAACTCAAGACCCTCACGAGGGGCCAAGCCTCGTGAGGCGGACGACACCAAGACCTCCCTGGGGGTGGCCTCACTAGGCTGGCTCCCGCGAAATGGAGATATCTATGCAGGGGGAACCTCGCGAGGCTCACATGACGTGAGCCATGACGACCAAGGCTAGGAGAGCGCCAGCGAGCACAGTGCACCAGTTTCCTCTTTGGTGCTAAAGAGGCAAGCACAGGCGAGGACTCCCGAGGCAGGACGGTAGGACGGAGGTCACCGCGAGGCCCACAACAGCGTCACCACCAGAGCCTTTGGCAGGAGAAGACCACATTTTGTCAGGATGGCTTGTACTAGTTGTCTCCTTTCAAAATTGGCCGTTGTGGGATCCCTTCTCGCCTACATTTGGGAAGAGGACCAGGGCCTCTATAAATAGGACTTAGCCACCACCATAGGAAGGGGGGATTGAGATCTTCCTCACACTCACCAGCTCATCTAGCCCAAGAACACCTTACCTCCTGAGGCTGTTCGTCGACTTTACTAGTTCATCCTCAACCCTCGAGGCAATCTACCACCACACTGGAGTAGGGTATTGCCCCACGCGGTGGCCTGAACCAGTATAAACCTCGGTATGTCTTGTTCTTTGGGTTCATCGAGCTAGGCCATGGGATCATTGAGCGAGCGAGCTAGGAAGAGAGAGTTCTTCGTGCGCACCCCAGAACTCGAACCTCACAAGGGTTTGCCGGAACCCGTAATCCGACAGCCACTGCCGCTGCCCAGTCAACGCCCCATTGTCGCTACGTCGTCGTCCCTCGTCGGCACCAAGGTTAGATCCACTATACTCCTCCCATTGCATCTCTGTGGGATCACGGGTTCCGGCAAAACCCTCAAGGTTCGAACACTGGGGTGCGCGCGAAGATTTCCTCCGTACAGATCCACGCCCTAGCTCGCTAAGATCTCGCGGACGAACTCGACGAACTCATAACACAAAAGACACAAGATTTATACTGGTTCGGGCCACCGTTGTGGTGTAACACCCTACTCCAGAGTGGTGGTGGTGGATTGCCTCCGGGCTGATGATGAACAGTACAAAGGGAAGAACAGCCTCCTGAGGTTGAGGTGTTCTTGTGCTTGGCCAACTTGTGTGGGTGAGGACTTGAATCCCTCCAGATGAGATGCCCCCTACTGTGGTGGCTAGTTCTACCGATATATGCCCTGGTCCTCTTCCCAAATATTGAGCGGGAAGGGAGCCAACAACGGCCTATTTGAAAGGGGACAACTAGTACAGCTTATCCTGACAAAAGTGGTCTTCGCCTGCAAAAGGCTCTGGTGGTGACGCCGCATTGGGCTCCATGGTGAACTCCATCTTGTCGTCCCGCTGGTCTTGGTCTTGTTGCACCGATATGGAAACCTTTGCTTGATGCCTCGGTACTCCGTGCCTGTGCTTGCCTCCTTAGCACCAAAGAGAAAACAAGGACACTGCGGACGCTGGCGCCCGCCTGGCGCCCGCCTGATCTTGATCGTCATGGCTCATGTGACGAGAGCCTCGCGAGGTTTGCCCTGCCTTGATTTCTCCGCTCCTCGCGAGGTAGCCTGGTGAGGCCGCTCCTGAGGAGGTCTTGCGTCAACCGTCTCACGAGGCTTGGCCCCTCGCGAGGGTCTTGAATGTCTCGCTGATGAAGATGGGTCGTACAGTCCTGCAACACAGCCACGCCATAGGTCGTAGGCAGGCAAGTCTGGGGACCCCCGTTCCCATAACACCGACAGTATCCCCCGGGCCCAAGGCGCGCTCGGGCTTGGCTTCTAGGCGAAGCCAAAGGTCAAGGGCAGAGCGCCGCGGGCCCCAAAAGCCTACGGCCTCGATCGACGCATGGCGGTTGATTGGACATGGGCGTCTCCACTTCCCCACGCTGCCTCGGCAACTGTCCGACTTGACAGAAAGGCTCGCGCGGACAACGCTTGCCTTCACTGTTCCCTTTCGCCTTGCCTCAGATCCCCTTTCTCGCTCCTTGCTGTCGATACCTCCAGATCTGCTCCAATCTTGCTCTGCATCTGCAACCAATGGCGCCGCGCAAGGTCAAGTCCTCCCCAGCACCGACTTGGTACGCACCTGCTCTCGATGCGCCCAACGTCATGGAGAAGATCCTGGCCGCAACGCGCTTGCTGACGGCGGGGGAGAGCAACGAGGGGGGAAAGACAGAGCTCCGGCTTGCCTCCGACGTGCCAGAGCCTGAGGGAAGCACCTTCTTCCCCTTCTTCACGAGAAGCATCATCGCCGGGTTGATTCCCCCTTCCCTGACTTCTTCTATGAGGTCCACGACCACTACGGGCTGCAGGTGTTGCATCTTCATCCCAACTCCATCCTCCTCCTGTCCATCTTCGCCTACTATTGCGAGGCGTATCTGGGCGTGATGCCGTCCGTGGCTCTTCTATGCCACTTCTTTTTTCTTCACATCAGCGAGGGGCACGTCTCCGGGTGCGCCAATTTCATCGCATCCGGCAAGGCCAACTCGATCTCGAACACTGGGAAGAGAGCTGACAACATACGGGCCAAATGGGTCATGATGGACGCCAAGTGCATCCACCCGCGCTTGGCATTGCCGATGGAGGCGCCCCAGTCTAACAAGGGGTGGCCTCGCGCGGAGCTCACTGACGAGCGGGCATCGTCTGTGTTGGAGCACATGACGACCGACTTGAAGTCGAGCGACGCGAAGGCAGCCAAAGTGACCGGGGCTATGCTTCTAAGGGAATTCTTGATGCTGCGCGTTACTTCACTTCAGGTGCGCGCGCGCCCTTTGTGGAGGCTTGGAGATGAAGAAGACAAGATTTGCCTGAGGCCGGCGGCCCTGCCTGACGATGAGCTGACTGCTGCCCTGCGTCTCCTGGTTGGGGACAACCAAGAGTACCCGCTGAGCACCTTCGTTCCTTTGTTCGTCCGGAAGGACTAGGAGCCAATCGTGGCCTCCAGGCCAACCATTGACGCGCGCGGGATGGTGCCGCCGGCACTCACCGGGGCCTCTGCCACGCTGAAGCCGGTGAGCTGTCTTCTGACGAGTCCCGTGGGAGGGAGGAAGAGGAGGTGGACTTGGAGGCGACCCCCGAGGAAATGGGGGAGACCTCTCCCTTGAGCAAGGCCGACATCCTCCGCGCCCTGCCAGACGATGCCGAGATCGATGCCCGCCATGGGGAGGGGGAGCTGCCTCTCATCCCGACACGGGACAGATCGTCGCTGGTCTCCCGAGATGCTGCCTCCGCCTTGACACCACCTGGAGCCGCCTCTAGCCCTTCTGCTGCGCCGTCTTCTGCTCCTGGAGCCCGTGCGCCTACTCCTCAGGCTCCGATGCTTTCAGGTTTTAGGCTCCCAAGCAGAAGGTGGACTATGTCGTGGTGGAACAGTAAGTGCTTCGAGCTGCATCTTGCTTCTGCTTATACTGGCTATTTCTGACGTTCACCCTTGGTTGATCAGGCCGGTGTCTTCGGCAAAGAAACGGAAGGAGGACACAGCGGCTGCGCCCCCTCTGCGGAGAAAGGAGGTGGAAGCACTCGCACCTCCCCAGCCCAGTCGCCCTCGCGACGCCAAGAGAGACATCATTGGGAGGAGTCAGCCCCCGTGGCCCCGCTGGCTCCGGAAGTGCTGGCACCTGGCTCGGCTGATGAGGTCCCAAATGATCTGGAGCCACTGATCTCCCAGGCCCAGGTAATGACGTCGCCCCCTCCTCCTACCGCGCTCCTTGCCCTAGGTTCTTCCGCTTCCTCTGTCGTCTGGGAGCATGCTCTTTCGGAGATGGCCCAGCTGCGGGAAGATCTCCTGAGCGCGGACCCGCGCCTGGTGGCCGGGCGCCTAGAGCTGGCCTCTGGCTGGCTTCATCCTGATGCGGCGGTCCGAGCGACATTGAACCAGGCCGCGACGGCCTCCGAGGAGGAGAAGCGGGCCACCGCAAAAGCTGCGGCCGATCGTGAGGAGGCGTTGAAGGACGCCAAGGCCGCTCGCGACCGCTGCTGGGTGCTGGAGGATGAGTTGAAGAGTCTGTGTGACCAGCACGCCGAACAAAAGCGTGGCCGCCAGGCGTAGGAGGAGGAGATGAAGGCTCGGGAGGACGCCATCCGGAGCCGCGACGCCGAGCTGGTGGAGCTAGCGAAGACACAGGCCACGGAGCGTAGTCGGCTGGAGGCGCTGGAGCAGAAGGCGAAGGCGAGGGAGGCCGATCTCGACGCCAATGCGAAGGTCCTGGCCAAAAACCGCGTGGCCTTCTCGCTTCTTGAGAAGAGGTCCAGCGTGGCGCTGAAGTCACTGTACGAGAAGGGCTTGGAGAAGCTGCTGACCACCGACGAGGATGGCCCTGCTCAGCTGCTTCACCACTTGGTGAAGGCGCTTGAGGAAGTCGTTGACGGCATCGGTCCCATGGCTGAGGCAGAGGCTCGCGTCCTTTCTTCAGCTACGCTGACGCGTGTCTTTAGTCATCTGTACCTTCACGACCCCAATGGTCGTCTCGACGAGCTGCTGGAGCCTGTAGCTGACGAGCACTGCGCGGCTGCCGCTGCAGCCGTGAAAGGTCAGCTGGAGGCCCTGCTGAAGAAGTTCCGCGGCTTCGTCCTCGCGCCCTCGACCGGCGATGCCACCGATCGTGCGGCTAGCGGTGCCCATGAATCACCTGCAGCTGCCTTCCTGTTTCGTTCCTGCAGCATGCATCAGGCCTCGTGGAGGCGTTAAACTTTCATTTTATATTGTGAGAACAATATGTCTTGTAATATTTGCTTCGAGATTTTGCAATTCTCTTCCTATCTGCTTTGTGTTCTGCGTCGGCAGAGCCCGGCCCCGCGCATACATCGACCGCTGTTGGGCCGACCGGAGGCCAGGATGGACCAAGGAGTGAGGGGCTACGTCACCAGTTAGGCTCCTGAGTCACGATGCTCGGGAGTCCCCCTTTACGCGCAAACAACTTATAGGGAGAGTAAGCAAGGATAGGTTAATGTTCTACGTTGGAAGAGCCAGCTCCGCGCATACCTCAACCACTATTGAGCCGACCAGAGACCAGGACGGACCAAGGAGTGAGGGGCTACGTGACCAGTTAGGCTCCTGAGTCGCGATGCTCAGGAGTCACCCCTTGACGTGCAAACAATCTCCATAACTTTTCCCTCGCCGAGGCTCGGCTTGGGAGGGGCGTGCGACGACCAGGTCCGAGAGACCTGGTTGTGTGGCGTACACTTGGGCGTGACCCGAGCGCAGCCCCCAGGTCCGGGAGACCTCGTTGGGTGGCGTACGCTTGGGCGTGACCCGAGCGCAGCCCCCGTGCCCAGCCCCTCGCAAGGCTGCTCTGCTAAGGGGAGGCGCAGTGTTGAGGCCGGACGCTGAGCTCTAGGGCTCCCTGAGGTTGGTACGACCGTGAAGCCGCCCTCAGTTGTTTATCACCAGTGTTGAGCATAGTGCTTCCGCTTGTGCACGGGCATAGCCGCTCCTCGGCAGTGTCGGCGGCCAGCGCGGAGCATCGTGCTTCCACTTGTGCATGGGAGGGGGCTCCCTCTACGGAGAGCCCCCGGGGCGTGTACAGCCCCGCCCTGACACGTGGCTTGCATGACAAGGCTAGACGAGGTGTATCTGGGCACTCGTGAGCCAGCGCGGGACTCACGAGGCCCTACCTCAAGGCGGGTTGCGCCTGGTCTTGGTTCTTGTTTGCTGTGCTGGTCCTGCGAGGTGGTCAGACAACCTGCGCCGAACGAATCTCCTGAGGTTATCGCGTGAGAAAGCCAAGCACCAACGGCCCCAGGAGGTGACGTAAACGGGGCCGGCCCGCCAGACAGAGCTCAGCCGTTGGATTTATCGACGCTGCAGGGACGGGCCCGAGCACAGACGTCGTGCTCAACTTACTCACGCAGAGGGTCCTGAAGAAAGACGGCCGGCGCGCGGTCCCCATGATGGGTGGCGATTGAGCAGGTGATAATCATAGGTAGATTAAGCATGGGAAGCGAACAAGCTTAGGTAAAAGCAGGGAAGATACACGCCACTGGGTCAGGCCCGAGCGGCTTGGGGATGATGCAGCCCGAGGGGCGCCCCCAACAAGGTAGCCAAAGACATGAAGAAAAAGGGATACATGCCACAGGGACGGACCCATGCGGCCTGGGAATGATGCAGCCTGAGGGGCGTTCCTAGCTGAACAAACTTGGAAAATGTCACCTGGTTCTGTTGATGAAGAGATGTCGAGGCAGCTGAAGGTACGCGGCGAAGGGGCTGCTCCTCATGAGCCACCGGGGCCCTGAACCTCGCGAAGCTCTGGGGGTCCAGGCAGTTCCTTGAGGACCGTCTCCATCTCCGTTAGCGCTGCGTGGTGCCTGGCCTCCTGAGCCGCCAGGATGCGCTGCAAGTTGCGCTGATAGGCTGACGACACGCTCGGCAAGCCGAAAGGCATGCGAACGTAGCTGTGTGGTGGACCCTCACAGCGGCCCACGCACAAAGGCCAGAAAGGCTCCTGAGATGCGGCCATGTTGAGCCCTGGAACGTCGATGCAGATGCGTAGCCCAGCATCCTCGCCCGGATGGGGGGCTACGCTTAGTGTGCGGCGGTCGTCGCGCATGGCCCTGGTGTCTTGCAGCTCCTGAGCGGTCTTGGTGATAAACTCCTGAGCGGTGGGCGCTTCTCTCCCTATGTCCTTTTGAGGGAAATGTGCCGTGAAGCACGCCTCCAAGTGGTGCCCGAGCGCCTCCCTCGTGATGTTGGCAAGGTCTGAGGCCCTCCAGAAGAGAGCCCCCAAGCCCTGCCCGAGGAGGGTGGTAGGCGCGCCTTCCTATGCGATGGAGGGAGGCGCCCTTGGAGCGGGCGCTGATCCTGACGAGGTTCCAGCTGCGACGCCACCCTCCTGAGGTCTGGCACGGCGCAACTTCTTCTTATTCTTCTTGGGGATAGCCTCTAGAAGGCCCTCGCCCTTGCCGTCGGGGTCGTCGATTGCTGCAGCTTGAAAGGCATGCTCGAGGGAGCATACCGCGTCTCTTTCTTCTCATGGGACCGTGATGATTCCGCCGCTTCCCGGCATCTTGAGGACATTGTAGCCGTTGTGGGTCACCGCCATGAACTTGGCCAGGGCTGGATACCCAAGGATGGCGTTTTATGGCAAACGGATGTGCGCGATGTCGAGGTTGATGAGCTCGGTGCGGTAGTTCTTGCGTTCTCCGAAGGTGACAGGGAGGCGGATCTGCCCTATCGGTGTGGTGGAGTCGTAGGTCACACCTGAGAAAGGCTTGGTAGGCTGGAGCTGGTCATACGGCACTTGGAGGTTGCCGAACGTGTCGACAGATATGACATTGAGCCCTGCGCCGCCGTTGATGAGGGTCTTGGTGACTTGCACGTTGCTGATAACTGGTGAACAAAGCATCGGGAGGGCGCCAGCGGTGGCTGCGCACTTGAGCTGATCTGCCGAGTTGAAGGTGATGGCACACTCGGACCACATGAGAGGGCGCATGGCCTCAAGCTTGGGAAGGACTACATTCACTTCACGAGCAAACTGTTTGACGATACACCGTGAGGCTGGGGCCTGGGCTCCGCCCAAGATGCAAGCGATAGCACGCGGCTCCTGGAAGCCCCCAGCCCCCTCGTCCTAATGGTGGTCGTCATTCCTTCTTGGCGGTGGCGGCAGCGGGGGAAGACCGGCGTTGCCCTGAGGACGATCCTCATGAGGCTGGTCCCTCCAGGCGCCCTCGCGAGGATGATCCTGCCAGCGGTCCTCACGAGGCCGGTCGCGCCACTCCTGGCGTGGGCCACGGTTGTCCCAGCGCCCGCCACCACGTCCTCCTCCTCGGCCATAGCCCCAGTCGCTGCGCTCGGGGCGTCGACCGAAGCGTCCTTCACGAATGGCTCTGAGCTCTTGACAGTCGCTCGTGTTATGGGTATTTAGGTTGTGGAAGGCGCAGAACGGTCGGCTGCTCTTGGATGACTCGGACTGGTCTGTGGCTTGGTGTCCGGCTCCGCTGCGAGCACGGCTGCTCCCTTGCGCTTCACGTCCTTGGCCTTGGCTTTCTTCTCCTCTGGGTCCACAGCCGGCCGCTCGAGGAGGGTGAGGCGCCCATCCTCAGCCCTTGCGCACTTTGTTTCCAGGTTGAATAGCTCATGAGATGTGCATAGCTCCTCGTGGATAGCGAGCTCTTCCTTCATCTTGACATCGCGGATGCCATCAGAGAACACGGAGATGATGGCCTCGTCCGTCACCTTGGGGATCTTCAGACGAATATTGTTGAAGTACTAGATGTACTTCTGGAGGGTCTCTCCTGGTTGTTGCTTGACGCGGCGCAGGTCACCCGCGGTCGGTGGGCGGTCGCGAGTGCCCTGGAAGTTGGCGACGAAGCGGTCGCGCATCTCGTCCCAGGAGGAGATCGAGCCTGGAGGCAGGTTCAGGAGCCACGAACGGGCGCCGTCTTTGAGTGCCATAGGGAACTAGTTTGCCATGACTTTCTCGTCGCTGTTGGCCACCTCGATGCTCAGCTCATAGAGTTGCAGGAACTCCGCGCGGTCGGGGGTGCCGTCGTAGCGAGGAGGCAGATCTGGCTTGAACTTGCCCGGCCAGGCGACACTACGCATCTCGGGGGTGAAGGCGCGGCACCCGGCCATGGTCGCTGGGGCCCGTATTGGAGGTGGAGCCTGGTCTTGACGCCTATGTGCCGCCACAGCAAGCGGCGCGGGGCCCTGCTGCGGCAGACGATCCTGGTGCGGCGGTGCGAGGAGCGGCGGAGCATTATCTCACGGTCGAGGGACTTCTTGGTAGTTTCTTTCTTCACGCGCGGGTGCCGGACGCGGCTGGTCACGTCGTGGAGCCGTGCGCCTTGGCGCCAGGGCGCCGTATTGCGGCAGAGGTGGTGGAGGTGCTCCGTGAGCTACGTCGCCTGTAGCTGGCGGAGGGTGAGGCGGAGAGAGGGACGGCGCAGGGGAGCACCCAGCAGCGCGGACGAGCTCGGCGATGCGGTCGAGCCAGTCCTCGTAGAGGTCGTTGACCGGGCGGTAGCGCAGGAGCTCGTGCGCCATGAGTAGTGCGGCCCGTGCGTCCATGGGAATGCGACGAGCGTGGGACGAGGAACCGGCCGGGGTCAGCGATGGAGTGGCGGTGCGGCCGTCCTGCCGCAACGAGGGGTGCAGCGAGGACGCTTGCTGCTCGTTCCCCGCCGGGCCGGTGGCGGTGTTGGCGGCAGGAGACGGAGAACGACGAGGTGGCCCACCGACAGGAGCCGTCTGAGCGACGCGGGTGGCCAGGGCAGCCCGACGCTCAGCACGAGCATGGTGAGAGTCCGCCATGGAGACGACGGAGCAACTAGACGCGAAACAACGGAAGGGAAGCTTCGGCGCACCCCTACCTGGCGCGCCAAATGTTGGATCACGGGTTCCGGCAAAACCTCAAGGTTCGAACACTGGGGTGCGCGCGAAGATTTCCTCCCTACCGATCCACGCCCTAGCTCGCTAAGATCTCGCAGACGAACTCGACGAACTCACATCACAAAAGACACAAGATTTATACTGGTTCGGGCCACCGTTGTGGTGTAACATCCTACTCCAGTGTGGTGGTGGTGGATTGCCTCTGGGGCTGATGATGAACAATACAAAGGGAAGAACAGCCTCCTGAGGTTGAGGTGTTCTTGTGCTTGGCCAACTTGTGTGGGTGAGGACTTGACTCCCTCCAGATGAGATGCCCCCTACTATGGTGGCTAGTTCTACTTATATAGGCCCTGGTCCTCTTCCCAAATATTGAGTGGGAAGGGAGCCAACATTGGCCGATTTGAAAGGGGACAACTAGTACAACTTATCCTGACAAAAGTGGTCTTCGCCTGCAAAAGGCTGTGGTGGTGACGCCACATTGGGCTCCATAGCGACCTCTGTCTTGCCGTGCCACTGGTCTTGGTCTCGTTGCACCGATATGGAAACCTTTGCTTGATGCCTCGGTACTCCGCGCCTGCGCTTGCCTCCTTAGCACCAAAGAGGAACAAGGACACTGTGCGCTGGCGCCCGCCTGGCGCCCGCTTAATCTTGATCGTCATGGCTCACATCACGAGAGCCTCGCGAGGTTTTCCCTGCCTTGATTTCTCCGCTCCTCGCGAGGTATCCTGGTGAGGCCGCTCCTGAGGAGGTCTTGCATCGTCCGTCTCGCGAGGCTTGGCCCCTCGCAAGGGTCTTGAATGTCTCGCTGATGAAGATGGGCCGTACAGGCCTACAACACAGCCACGCCATGGGCCGCAGGCAGGCAAGTCTGGGGACCCCCGTTCCCAGAACACCGACAATCTCCTTCCTATCCACTCTCCCACGTCCTCCGTTCGCATTTTGGTGAATCCCGGTGTCACACTAAGCGTCGGCGCAAAGTTGTGCACCGAGCGCTAGGCTGCCATTGTAGACTGGGGTGCTTACATGTAGTTTTTATATTTTTTATATTGTAGTTGCCCTTAGGGGATTGCTTTAATTTGTGTAGAAATTTTAGTATATATATCATAGAAATTTCCCTTAGGGGATTGCTTTGAATTTGCTTTGTGTCTTGTAGAATCCAAAGTTAGTTGCATGGATTGCTTTGTGTCATTGAAATTCTAGCTAGTGATAATTACTAGTGTAGAAATTGTAGCTTTGTGTAGAAATTTTGTTTATTTGTGTATGCAATTACTAGTGTGCAAAGTGTTTATATACTTAGGCCCCAACCCGTCACCTTCCGCTTGTACCTACTTG
Organism: Aegilops bicornis; assembly: GCA_021605145.1. Classification (NCBI taxonomy): domain Eukaryota; kingdom Viridiplantae; phylum Streptophyta; class Magnoliopsida; order Poales; family Poaceae; genus Aegilops; species Aegilops bicornis. The sequence continues at coordinate 278,725,862 of CM038674.1, forward strand.
TTAAATTACTGTGGTTTTTAAAAACTTTAATTTGTCAATACTTCGCTATGAAACACAGCCTTAGTTTCAATTATATTATTGTAGAACGGAGCAGCCGCCACCATGTCTAGTGTGCAAGTCAAGGTGCGCAACCGACCTTTCAAGTGGCACATAGTTTGGCATCTACTTCCAGACGTGCTTTGTTCCTGCAGCGGTAACACATTACACGAACCTTCTATAATAGTTTTTATTTTGTTTTTCTTGCTATTTCACGTAATGCAATGTGTTTGTTTTTTGTTTTTTTACACAGATCGTCCCTTGCAATGTGAGACTGGAGTTCAATGAGCTCACTACCGAAGACACTGTGATCTTCGACGCTCCAGGGGGCCTACACTATGGAGGTCCACAAGGGACGAAAAACATCCCAGAGTGGAGGAGATGACTGGAATCGTTTCATCAACCACATGCATCTCACTGGGGGTGAACTTATCAGCTTCTCCTTCAGAAGGGAAACTCCAAGGCTGGCTGTTATCTACATCAATAATGACGAAGATGATGACCCACTTGATGAAGCCCTCTATGCCAAAGGAATCAGGCTAAGCCAGGACGAATCAGGCAACCTCTGGTACATACTTCATCCACGTGATAACTACGTCGGGATGCCATTCATGACCCGCCTGACAAGGAAAAATGTGTGTCGCCATGTCATGGTATGTTACTTGCTTAGTTGTGAATATGCTCTTAGCTAGTGTGCAGTAATATGATATGATATATATATATATATATATATATATATATATATATATATATATATATATATGCTTAGTGTATAATTTGAGGATATGGTGAGTGTGTAATAATGCGTGATATGCTTAATTAATTAGCTAGTGCATAGTAATGTGACATTCTCATTTACCATATTTGTTTTTTTCTCTAGAAATTACCTAAGAGGCTAAGTGAGAGTTGTGGCATCGAGCCGGATGAAGCAGGCATTGCTGGACTACGCCTTACCGCAAGGGGCCCCATCACGAACTATGCTTACACACTGGACATGGATGGTCACACTATGTTCATTGTCGCGGGATGGAACAATTTCCTTGCTGGAAAGAATCTCCAGATTGGACGGGCCATCTTAGTCACCATCAGGAACACCCGACGCCATGGCTTGAGGATGATGGTGGTCATCGACCTCATTTAGAACTATGTGTGTGGCAGGGCCGTACATGAATGAACTGTTTAATTATGTATTAGCGCTATGTACTAGTATTGTTTTACCTTGTAATGTTTCTATTAACTGGTTATGTTTGTGAGGTCTAGCTAGCTATAGTAGCCACTTAACTAAATATATATGAACTCCTAATGTTCTATTATCTGGCACTGTTCTACTATGTAATGTTATATAATATGTAGTTAGTGTTAATGTGAAACGCTAAATGTTACATGGTGTTGAAAAACCTTTGTTTTGTGCACGAAACATTCGTGGCATGCAAATTGCATTGTTTGCCGCTAGGTGAGTCAATACAGTGGTGGCATTGCAAATATCGTACAACACGTACAATACTACTGACGTAGGCTCCAGCGCCACCACTATTTTTTAACACTGGCGCCATATTTGTGGCGAGGGGCTCCTACGCCAGCAAGACTGTTTTTGGCACGCCATAGCTAGCTTTTCTGCACTAGTGCAAGGTGTTTCGGTGTGGGTGCGAGTTCATCGCATTCACCACCTACAACATCTTCACCGACTTCAATAGCATCTTCCCCACCCGCAATGGTATGCATAGCCTCACCTACTACCTCGATGAGGACGGCATGGAGGAGGAGCAGTGAAGAGGAGGTGCAGTATGGTGGTGAAGGCCCGGTCTCATGAAGCTTGTCTTGCCCTAGGGTGTTAGGGCTTTTTATCTTTTATATATTTCTATCTTAATTATGTCAATCGGTGTACCGTGAACTTTTATCTCTGTCGTGTTATATCATGTTGGGAACCCTAAGAACTATGTTATGCTTGCTACCCTTATTTGATATGTTGTTGGTTATCTGTGTTTTGCTTGCTACTTTTATATGTCATTGGTTGTACCCTTATTTGACGTCAGATATTGCTAGATGGATATAGTGCCCTAGCCGAGAACTTCTGCTAAATTAATCAATGAAAGGGTATCCCTCAATGAAAACCAGCAAGTTTTGGGGTTAGCCTTGTAAAAATGGTTGGAGGGTAGCCCATTCGTCTTGTTATATTCATGTTGTGTAATATTTGTATTTTGGCCCTTATATTTTAGGGTCAATTTTTGGCATGTGTGGCTAATGGACTAGTTGAAGTGTCAAAAGGAAATTAAAGCTATAAAAATGAGCCATGTTGATGTTGAAAAGAAGGAGAAAAGATATTTTTTTGAATTGTTGGTGGCCCTATTCCGTATATTGTATGAACAAAAACAAGCTAATTTTTGAATAGTTTTTGGCCATTTGGCATGATGAAATTAATTTTGGTCCTTATATTATAGGTTTTATTGGTTCCAAGTTTTGGCACGGGCGGCTAATGGACTAGTTGAGGTGTCAAAAAGGAAATTAAAGATGGAACGATGAGCCATGTTGATGTTGAAAAGAAGAAGAAAAAGAAGCTAATTTTTTTGAATGTGCCCATATATATTGTAGGATACCTATATTGTATGAACAAAAAGAAGCTAATTTTTTAACAGTTTGTGGCCATTTGGCAGGATCAAAATAATTTTTGAAGGGTAGCCCATTGTTTACTTGTTGGTGGCCATATTGCATGAAACAAAACGGTAATTGTTGACTACTTGGTGGCAATATCAATTGTTGTGTAATTTCAAATGATGTAACCTATTCTTGTAATGTAGCCAATGTGCAGACAATCTCTGTAAGCGAAAAGGCAAAGGAAAAACAGAGCCAGCGCATGCACTATTTTTAGGCCTCTTTAATCTTTGTGGGCCTTCGGCAGTCAACCCGATGCGACGGCCCAATAAGCGTTTGGTTTTGTTTTGGGCCCAATAACTATGTTTTTTCTTCTTCCCTCGGTGTTGTGTGAACTAAAAGTGTCAAAAACTAACAGCTACAGACATTCAGAGATGGACATAGAGACATAGTTTAAGCAACACAAAGAGCACATGATCCACAAATTAAGAAACACAAAGAGCACATGATCCACAAACCCTTAAGCAAATCGTAGAGCACATGACATGACACAAATAACATCTCTAACGAGTGATGACCAGCAAGTAAGCAGATCCTAGAGCAATTATCAAAAAATAAAATCCTAAAGCTATCAGATTCGCCTGCTTGTTCAACTGAATCATCTGCCTCAAGTTCGTGTTCATCTTCTTTAATTCCCCCTTCAGATCCTCATCCTCTACTATCGGAGCAGCACTTTCAGAGACCAAATTCTGAGTGGCTGGCGGTGGATTGACCTCCGGGGTTGCAGCCGCATTGAATTGAAGCAAGCCCTCCTCTTTAAGCCTCCGAACATAGTCATCCATCCATTCAAAATGTGTGCATTTCTTCACGATCTGAAACGAAATAATGAACCCTATATCTCAGATCCAACTAAAAAGAATTAGAAGCAAATAGAAAAAGAACTCGCGCCCAAAGTTGCCATTCTTGTCCTCCCTCGAAGTCAACCTTTTCAGTGGCGCGGTGCATGGGTAGTCAGGGCATTGCTCCATGGGCACTAGATCATACTGGGGCCACGAGTGGCGGGAGGCTCAAGTGGAGCTCAACATATCTAGTCGCCGGAGAAGAAGAAGCAAACAAGTGGCTCCTCTGATCGCCACAGAAGAAGAAGAAGACAGGGGAGGCAATGGTGGGTGTTGGTGTCAAAACCGGCGGATCTCGGGTAGGGGGTCCCGAACTGTGCGTCTAGGATCGATGGTAACAGGAGATGGGGGACACAATGTTTACCCAGGTTCGAGCCCTCTCTATGTAGGTAATACCCTACTTCCTGCTTGATTGATCTTGATGAATATGAGTGTTACAAGAGTTGATCTACCACGAGATCATAATGACTAAACCCTAGAAGTCTAGCCTATGAGTATAGGGTAATGAATTTGTCCTATCCGGACTATGCCCTCCGGTTTATATAGACACCGGAGAGATCTAGGGTTACATGGAGTCGGTTACATGGGAGGAAATCTTCATAATGGGTCGCCTAGCTTGCCTTCCACACCAAGTAGATTCCAATCCGGACACATGTATAGCCTTCGGTCTTCATGTTTTCATAGCCCATCAGTCCAGCCCAACAGATAACAGGCCAGACGCCCGAGGACCCCTTAGTCCAGGACTCCCTTAGTAGCCCCTGAACCTGGCTTCAATGATGAGGAGTCCGGCGCGCAGATTGTCTTTGGATGCGATGATTGTATCTGGACCTGTTACACACCATGCACAACTGCAAAGAGAATATATACATATATTTAACAAGTCCCATCTGCTGACAGCTTTTTACAACACGACACTATGTCTGTCCAGCCATAATCTCGAACCTTTTTTTAACCGCCATCCCACGTTTCAAAATGCGGTTGCTATTGGCACGTCTTGTCGATGCAGAGGTCGTACCCCCCTATTACGGGATTCTCATCAATGTGGGCACGGGTAACCTAACCGCGCAGTTTGCATGGCCCTAGGGAATAGGCGAGTTCAAGGCGAGCGGGGAGGCGCTTGACATTCGCGGCCTCTATAAGGAGGCAAGGATTCCCCTCTTTCACCCACGCCCTTTCTGCTCCTCAGCCCTTCTGTCTTCGAGCTCTAGCGCCCAAGCTTTCAGCTTTTCCCTCGCTCAAGAAAGTACTCCAAAGATGTTCGGATCCGAAGCTGGAGGCAACTGGATGGCCTCCTCTGTCAAGAAGAAGGATATCAAGGAGCTCAGGGAGGCTGGGTATCTGGCCAAAGTGATTGTTCATCGACTCCCGGCCAAGGGACAAGTCATCCCCACTCCCGAGCCCCATGAGAGGGTTGTGTTTCTCACACACTTCTTCCGTGGGCTTGGGTTCCCTCTTCACCCATTCGTTCGCGGGTTGATGTTTTACTATGGGCTGGATTTCCATGACCTAGCCCCCAACTTCATCCTCAACATTTCGGCGTTTATCGTCGTTTGTGAGGCCTTTCTCCGCATCCCGCCTCACTTCGGCTTGTGGCTGAAGACCTTTAATGTGAGGCCGAAAGTAGTGCGCGGTCAACAAGCAGAGTGTGGAGGCGCTATGGTGGGCAAGATGCCCAACGTTACCTGGTCCGAAGGTTTGTTCGCGGAGACGGTGAAGGGGTGGCAATCGGGGTGGTTCTACATCGCCGAGCCACGCGACGCTGGCTGGTTAGCGGTCCCCAAATTTCAATCCGGAATCCCTATGCTGCTCACCTCCTGGCAAGAGAGGGGCCTAACCTGGGGTCCCTCAGACGAGCTGACTGGGCTCCAGACGTGCATCCAGAACATGATAGAAAATAAGATCAAGCTCGTCAACGTGGTCCAGGTCATGCTTGTTCGTCGGGTCCTTCCGTGCCAACGCCGAACTTGTAATCTGTGGGAGTTCGAGCCGGCCAAGCACCAGTCGCTACTGGAGCTCTTCAGCACGACGCGCGAAGAAATCTGAAAGGTGCTCTCAAGCCCGGCAAAACGCCACCACCTGTGACCGAAGACCGCGGGCTTAGCTTAAAGCGCCAACCCAACCCGGTCAGTTCCTTTAATGTTTTTAATGAGTATCCCCTACTAGCATATTTTGAGGGAAAATTTAAGCTTCCTTCCCCTATTTTCAGGCCTGGATTAAGTTGGCCGAGAAGATTAACTGTCCGGCTCCGCTACCCGAGGACCAGGAATTTCCCTTATTGGAAAAGATGTTGTTCCATGCACCTTATGAGGTGCCGGAGAAGACGGCAAAGAAGGCGGCCCAAGGGGCCTAGAAGGGCCTTCGCCGGAGAAGCATTCCGGACGAGATGTCCGGAAGCGAGACTTCCTCTTCGTCCTCTGACGACGACGATGAAGAGGAAGAAGAAAATGACTCCCCCCCTGAAGCGGGGAGGAAGAAGAGAGCGGCCCCCACAAGCCCAGAGGCAAAAACGCCAAAGAGGGTTAGAGGCTCCCTCACGGATAATTTTGCATGGGATGTCGACAGCAGTCCGGAACGGCCTTGCCGGACCAAGCCTCGGGCCGCTTCGTAAGTATCATAATTTGTGAATATCTGGCCTTTCTGGTTTGTGATATTGACATATTGTAAACTTTGTCCTTGCAGTCTGGCGCGCGATGGCTCTCCGCGATCCTTGACAGAGGATTCGCTAAACATGGAGGAGATGGCTAGCATGTCACCGCCACCCGCTCATTCCATCTCACCCAAGGGTGATGATGAGGTGGTGTCCAAAAATACTTTCCTGGGCCGGGGGAGGTTCCTGAGATCATCGGGGTGACGCCCCAGGACGACTCCTCGGACGCATGACACATGGGGGAGAAAGTCCCCGTGGGGACTGGTGATGGGGCCCGAGTTTCCTTCGACCCTCAGCCGGATACCCTTCCGGAGATCTACACGGCTCCGGGATCCAGCGAACGGCATTCCCCGCGAGGAGGGAGTGTGCCTGTTCCACCGGTGACCTCTGTCCAGCCAGAGGCACCGGACAATCTGCTGGAGGCGCTACGAGGCGCCTCTATCGTGGATGAGCATCGTGTCCTTATGGACACAATAGTAGAGAAGGTTCAGTTTGTTAAAAGCAGACTGACCGAAGCCTGCACTAGCCATCTAACAGGCTTTGAGGTAAGTACTGTGAAAGTATCACAGTGTAGACAGTAGCCCCTGATACTCTGTTTGGTGTTCGGGAAGAAAACTCGAACAAATGATCAAAAAATCGTAGGAGTCTAACATGAGTTGTCCATGTGAATAAGCAGGTATCCCTGCAAGCTGCCACTGCTCACGCTGTGGAGGTCTCAGGGCTGAAGCAGAAACTAGAGCGGGCCGAGGAGGAGCTCGGCCGTGTAAAGAAGCAATTGGAGGACAGCCAAGGTCTGCAATACCCTGTAGGTACATTTTGAAAAAAATGAGTAGACCGACTTGTCTAAAACGTCGTAAACTTTGTTAGGGGCCATGGTCGAGGTGGCAACCCTGAAGAAGGTGCTAGCTGAGGCCGAGGACAAAGCGGCCAAAGAGCGTGTTTTGCGCGAAAAGCACGAGGCCCGGGTTGGCGAGGCGCAGCAACAGCTCCAGGGCGCGATAGAGAGATTTGAGGCCCTGGGGCGCGATTGTAAGGCGCAAGAGTCCGAATTGATGAAGGCTCGCCAGAGCATGCAGGATGCGCGAGCCGAAGCCCAGAGCGCCCTCCAGGAAGTTGAGATGGCCAAGAAGATTGTGGCGGGTAAGTTCTTCACCATGCAGAGCGGGCGTGTAGAAGCAACGTCCCTTGTACTTATCCTTAATTTTGGTTTTCCAGGGGCATTTACAGGTCTGCCACATAGTGCGTCGGATGCGGCCGAGCATTATAGAGCCGAGGAAGGGATGTCTACGGAGAAGCTGTTCTGGTCCCAATATCTGGGATCCGAACATCCGGTGCCCTTTAGCGACCAGCTAAAGCAGTTGGTCGAGCTGCACAGGTTGGCAGAGCTAGCCATGAGGGACTTTATAGTCCGGCTCTGGCCTGTCGATCCAATGTCTGGCAGCTACTTTGGACTTGTGCAGCGGCTTGTGAGTGCCTATTCGCAGATCGAAGCCGTAAAGTGGTCGGTCTGCATTGAAGGTGCATGCATGGCCTTTGCCCGCGTCCAGACGCATTGGGCGAAGCTGGATGCCAAGAAGCTGATGACTGAGGGACCGCCGGAGGGCAAGGAGCACCGTCGACCCGAGCATTATTTTGAAGGTGTCCTGGAGGGGTCCCGCCTTGCGGTGGAGCAATGTTCGAAGGATATTATATTCCCGTAAGAACATGTGTTTTATCTTGCCATGTAATATGGAACGAAGATGTTATGTAGTATAATGTATGTGATTTTTAAATTTTACCTCCTGTGCGGCCGTTTGTTAAATCTGAGGTATGACCCGATTAAATTCCGCCTTTACGTAGATAAATGCAGGGGTGTTCGGGATAAATCTAAACACTCTTTACCCCACATTCTGGTCCTTAAAGGAGGTGTTTAGCGCAGCGAACAAGGCAATCAGACTATGTGGCCTTTACCGCCCCCACTTAGCCATAGGAGTTTGACAATTAGTAAAGTCGGCGAAGCCCCTGGTGTTCGGAAGGCCGAATTAGGGGCGCTACACACGCCTAATTGGAAGAACCGATTCTTCGCAAGAAGCGGGAAAAATCTTCAACAATTTGGAACCTCGTGAACAGCTGACCGGCTCTTGCCGCATCATGACAGTTAGTTTTCGGCTTTCTCTACTGAGGTGCTCGTCTGGAAGAACCGGGACACAATCACAGTAGTTCTCCCTTTACTACCCGAGCCGATATAGCGGAACGTAAGGTAGTAAGCACAGGAGCCGGGCAACCCAACTATTGACCAAAGACATGATTCAGAGCCGATGCATATAATGCTATAAGTTCGGGGTGCCGAACTATACTGTAAAAGTGTTCGGACTTTTATTGCCATGATGCGGGGTGTAATTAAGCCCTTGGCGTATTAGTACGTACCATGGTGTACGTGTGCAGTGAGTAATAAATACTGTGAGGGAACGGAAGAAATGAAGTAATGGGCTGACGCCACTATTTTGTTCACCGTTGTTATGGAATCGGTACGTCAAGGCGTACTTTGTACAAGTAATGCGATAAGCAAGTAAGGCTAATGAAAATGCCATAACCAAGGGCGAGCTACATGCGGGTATGTAAAACAAGTAGATGAATCGTTTATTAGAAACCACCTGGGGGTTCTTTTGTACGCCGGAGCTGCTTGCTTCCTTGGAGTGTTCTGCAAGAAGGTCGTCCGTATAGCCCTTGAAAAGAGAAGAAGACATGTACAAAGAAAAAGCACAAGCGTGTGAATCCCAAAGTCTATCAAGTCGTACTGTGGATTGCGAGCGAGTTGTCCCTCCATCAATACCCATGAGTGCGTAGCTTATGTGCTCGCGGTACTAATACCATTGCCTCGCCCGGGCTTGGACGGAGGCCCAATTTTGCTAGTTTGGCCCGTGACAAGCCGAGCTGTCCTGCTGCAGTATTGTTCGGACCCTCTTAATGGTGTCCAGGGGCTCGGCAACCGGATTGTAGTGCTGCTTGAGAAGGCCACGTTGTACTTCTGCTGCTAGGGCGGTAGTGTGATCCTCTGTATAGAGGGAACAGTCCATGTTTCCATTTACACCACGTGGACCGGGCATCTTGAGCTTGAGATAAGCATAATGTGGCACCACGTTGAATCTAGCGAATGCGGTTCGTCCGAGCAGTGCGTGATAGCCGCTGCGAAATGGGACGATATCGAAGGTTAGCCCTTCGCTTCGGAAGTTATCCGGGGAACCGAATACTACTTCCAGCATTATTGAGCCCGTACTACGGGCCTCTACGCCTGGCATGACTCCTTTAAAGGTAGTTTTTGTGGGCTTGACTCGTGAAGGTTCAATGCTCATTTTACGTACTGTGTCTTGATAGAGCAGGTTGAGGCTGCTACCGCCGTCCATTAGGACTCGAGTCAGGTGAAATCCGTCGATGATTGGATCGAGGACCAGTGCGGCTGAACCGCCATGCCGGATGCTAGTTGGGTGGTCTTGTCTATCGAAAGTGATCGGGAATGATGACCATGGATTGAACTTTGGGGCGGCTGGCTCTACCGCGTAGACGTCCCTGAGTGCTCGCTTGCGCTCCCTTTTGGGGATGTGTGTAGCATACATCATGTTCACCGTTTTGATTTGGGGGGGGGAACTTTCTTCTGCCTGTCGGTGTACTAGAGTAGGGGTATCCTAGTATCCCGTACTCGTGCACGGACAGTTGCAGCACCCCGCGGCAAGGTTTACCTCGTCACCGCCAAGATCCTCCGTGGCTCCTTTGGAGCCATTCAAGAACAAAGTATTTGATTAAGAAGACAAGGCCCCGCAAGAGGAGCTTGTCGGGAAGGCCACCTGTGCATGCAGAAGACAAGGCCCGGCAAGAGGAGCTTGCCGGGAAGGCTCGAGCACGACAAGCCTCCCGGACGCGACAAGGATTCGGCGGCAAAGGCGCTTGCCGCTGCAAGCAACCTCTCTCCTCTCCGCTCCAGCTCATCCCGCGACGTGTCGCCATGGGAACATCTCCATGCATCGCGTGTCAAGAGGCTGTGCAGCCAGCGGAGAGCAGCGATAAGCGCAATCGACAAGCTTGCCATCGTGGTGAGCGGAGGCGCACTGACGGTCTCTGTAATCTGCGGGCGATAATCGACGGGCATTTATTGCTTTTGTCCCTTGCCGCCGAAAGTTAGGTATTTTGCATCTGCATAATCGCTCGAGTAGGTATACCAACTCCTGTTTTTACATTTGTACCCTCGACTGCGTTGCCACCTGTCGGAGACCCCTTGAGCATATAAAAGGAGGCCCATGCGCAACGTAGAGGGGGTTCGGGTCGGTTCGAGCTTCGGTTCATTTGACTCACGGAGACCAGATACACTCACGCTTAGGTTTTGTAGCTCGTGACGCTCCCTAGCAAGAACACAATACATCAAACAAGCAGCGAGGAGTTTTATCTCCGAGAGCTCAAGCTGGGTAAACCGCTCATGTGCCTCGCCTCGATCCGCTCTTCAGGCGATCTCCGCCCCCCTCCGAACCACAAAGGGGCCTGGTCCGCCCGGCCCCATAGGTGTTCGTGGGTGCGATCAGCCTCCCGACATCCTTGGCGCGCTGTAGGGGCGCCGAGGCCGTGTGAATCTGATCCGGCGTTCACACGAGCAGCGTCATCAACATCTTCCTCAACATGCCACCGAAGAAGAAGGCTTGGCGGCAGCAGAGCCGTCCGCGGCTGCACTCCACCCTCACCGCAGCAAACGGGTGGTGGGGCAGACGCCGGAGGAACGAGCGCCGACGAAGGTGCTCGCGACGCTGCCAAGTCCAAGGACAAGGCCCCGCAAACCTCGGCGTCGCGCATCCCCCGCGCCCATCTCAGAGACGCGGGACCAACAACGCCATGGCGTTCACAACGCCATACGCTCATTGATCGAGACCCTCAAGACCAGCATGCGCGCCAACATGCTGGGCACAAGTGAGATACGGTCGCCTCGGACGGGTGCTGCTCCTTCTAATGTAGTTAGAAGTCCGAGCATATCCCGCTCCTCGCACCGTTCGCCAATGCCGCCCACTACTCCAGCAGAAGCTCTGGCGAGAGCTCAGCGCTCCTCGACTACCCTCCAACGGCCGACAAGGTCGACGAGTGGAGGGCCACTATCCAGAGCCTCATCGGCTTTGCCAACGGCGACGCTCCGCGGCAACCAACGCCATCATTGCCGCGGCGAGATGACAAGGCACGAGCCGGTGGCGACGAGACTGTCGGAGGTGCAACCACCGTGCACTCTCCGCCACGAAGGCCAAGATCGCCGACTCACCGGATCCACCTCGACAAATAATCCACCGCGCCATCGGATCCGCGAGCTCGCGATCAGCGCCAAGTCCTTCATGAGCGACAACAAGAGGACGCCGAACTTCGCATCGAGCGCCGGACGAAGCGCTGACGTCAACCGACAAGCCGCGCTGGGCCTTCGTTGACATGCGCTACCGGAGGAGCCAGCGACTTGCCGTCAGACGGTAGGTTGCCCTGCGTTCACTGCGTGAGCTGCGGCAAGTCCAAAGGGCCCAGCCAGAAAAACTTCAAACCAGACGTGCCGGAGAAGTATGATGCAGGACGCATCCGTCGGAGTTCCTCAGCGTCTACACCATCGCGGTGCAGGCTGCGGGGGGACGGGACGACAAGATCCTCGCCAACTACTTCCCGCTCATGCTCAAGCCCAACGTCAGATCTTGGCTCATGCACTTGCCGGACAGCTCCATATCCTCTTGGCAGATCTGTGCCATCAGTTTGTTGGCGCCTTCACGGTGGCCACAAACCTCATGGCCAAGAGAGTGACCTTCATTTGCTCGCCTGTAAGGAAGGAGAGTCCTCGCAAGTTCATTCAGAGATTCAGCCGTGTGCACTACAACATCCCAGATGTCTACCCTGCCGCGGTGATCAGCGCGTTTCATCAGAATGTGCGGAACCGCAGGATGAGGCAGGAGATGGCGATGTGCAAAGTCAAGGACGTCAGCGAGCTGTACGCCTTGGACGACAAGTGTGCACACGCTGAGGAAGGGAGGAGACTCCCAGGAGAGAATGCGGAAGCAGGATCCGACAGTGAGGAGACCGCCCCGGCAAAGAAGGGTCGGCGGCGAGGCAACAGGAAGAAGAAAGGTAGAGAATTTCTAGCTGTTGAGCAGTCCGGCAACGGAGGCGGCGACAAGAACGCCAAGGCTGGTGGCTCCGGCAAGGAGGTTGCCGCTGACGCCAACCACCAGTCCGTGGCGGCCGCCGACAAGCAGGACGGCTCCGGCAAACAGTATTGCAAGATCCACCGCACCAAGGGTCACGACCTCCAGAGCTGCAAGAAGGTCGAGCAGCTCGTCGAACAGCAGAGGGCTGAGTACGAGCAGCGTGACAAAGAGAAGGCCAAGGAAGGTGCTGGGGGAGCAAGCAAGAAACGTCCCGGCCGGGGAGGACGCCGCGGCAAGGCCAAGCAGCGGCAAGGAGATCGACCTCCCCGCGGCCGCGACAAAGATGAAGATGATGACGACGACGAAGATATGGAAGACGATGACGCCCGATGAGCAGGAGTTTCGAAAGCCACAGAGGTCCTCTGCGTTGACGGAGGTGTTACTCGCATACCTCCCACCGCCAACTCAAGCAATGGATGCGGGAGGTCAATGTAGCGGAACCATCCGTAGAGTCACGCATAAGCCTCTCAAGTGGTCCAAGACGCCTATCATTTTTATATTGAGGACCACCCCGATCGCATAATCTGCGGTCGGGTGCTTGCCAATGTTGGTCTCACCAACCATCCGCAACCTCAAGGTCACAAAATGTTAGTTGACGGCGGGCCGGGCTTGAATCTGATCTCCTCCGCGGTGCTCCAAGCTTCAAATCCTCGACAATGAAGCTCGAAGAGACTGGCACCTTCCAAGGAATCAATCCGGGAAGGAGCAAGTCAAGGGGAAGATTACGCTGTCGGTAACATTTGGCAGCGAGCTGAACTTTAGGACCGAGAGGGTCACATTCGACGCTTCCGATTTCCCATTGCCTTACAATGGGATACTTGGCCGCCAAAGACTCGCCAAGTTCATGGCAGCCTCTCACCACGCCTACAACCTACTCAAGATGCCAGGCCCGATAAGCGTCATCTCTGTCCATGGCGACAAGAAGGATGCCCTTATCTGTGCCGACAAGATCTACTGGATGCAGCAGCCGACAGAGTGCCAAACACTTGTCATCAAGCTCCCGGGGAAGAAGACAAAGTCCAAGTCCGGCAAGGGCTCTGATGCTTACTCCGGCAAGCGCACCTCTTCGGAGTGCTGCGCTACCATCGAGGACGCACCATCGAACTCCACCGGCAAGTGCAAGAAGATGGTGGCTCCGCCAAAGACCAAGAAGGTGCCCACCAAGGAGAACGGCACTGGTGGTACCTTCACCATCAGTGCCTCTCTCGACCCTAAATAGGAAGAAGCGGCGTTGCTTTCTCTGGCAGGCGAATGTCGGCGTGTTTGCATGGCAACCGCCCCGACATCCCCGTGTTCCTGTGAAAGTGATTGAGCACCGCCGCCGCTTGTCCTCATGCGTGGGCCTGGCCAAACAAAAAGTCGTGAAGCAAGCAAAGGAGCGCCAAGAATTCATAGCGAAGAGATCAAGAAACCGGAAGCATCAGGCCTTGTCGAGGAGTGCTCCATCCTACGTGGTTGGCCAATCTCAGTAGTCGTCGCAAAAAGCAAATGGAAAATGGAGACTTTGTATTGACTTCACGGATGTTAATAAAGCTTGTCCCAAAGATCCATTTCCCTTGCCGCGCATTGACCAGATTGTTGACTCCACGGTGGATGTGATTTGCTTTCGCTTCTTGATGCATATTCAGGATACCATCAGATCTTCATGGCTGAAGAAGATGAGGAGAAGACCGCATTCATTACACCATGTGGCACATCTTGTTTCATACGGATGCCTTTCGGTTTGAAGAATGCTGGTTCAACATTTGCAAGGGTAGTCCATGACGCTTTTGAGCCGCAAATGCACATAAATGTAGAAGCCTACATGGATGACATAGTGGTCAAAAGCAAGGACAAGGCAACTCTGGTTCAAGATTTGGACGAGACCTTTGCAAATCTGCGCAAGATCAACCTCAAGCTCAACCCCGAGAAGTGCGTGTTTGGAGTCCCTTCCGGCAAGCTTCTCAGGTTCTTCGTGTCTCAACGAGGGATTGAAGCTAATCCCGACAAGATCAAGGCCATTGAGCAGATTGAAGCACCAAAGCGCGTCAAGGATGTACGAAGACTTGCCGGTTGCGTAGCTGCTCTCAGCAGGTTTATTTCTAGGTCTGCTGAGCGCGCCCTACCGTTTTTCAAGATTTTGAAAAAGGCAGGTCCAATGCAATGCACTCCCGAAGCGGAGGCTGCGCTGCAGGACTTAAAGAGATACCTGTCCTCCACTCCAACACTTGTCGCACCTAAGCCACAAGAGAAGTTGCTGCTATATATAGTAGCAACCAATCAAGTGGTTAGTGCTGCGTTAGTAGCAGAGAGGGAGGCGGATGACGAGCCAGCAACCACGGCAAGCACATCCAAATGACAAGGTGGGGCTTCGCCGACAGGCTCTGGTCCCGACAAGGACGAATCCACACAGACGCATGACCAGATGCAGAAAAGGATGGTGCAGCGCCCAGTCTACTTTGTCAGTTCCCTCCTGCAGGGGGCTAGGTCAAGGTACTCTGGTGTGCAGAAATTGCTTTTCGGCCACCTCATGGCCTCGAGAAAGCTGCGCCATTACTTCCAAGCACATGAGATCACAGTTGTCACTCACTTTCCGCTGAAGAGGATACTGCAGAATCCAGAAGCAACGGGCAGGATTGTTGAGTGGGCATTGGAACTGTCAAGCTTTGGTCTTAAGTTTGAAAGCACATCAACTAGCCAAAGCAGAGCGTTGGCGGAATTCATAGCAGAATGGACGCCAACACCAGATGAAGAGATTCCGGAGACGAGCATTCCCTGGCCAAGGAAGCAGCAAAGAGTGGCTGATGTACTTTGATGGTGCCTTCTCGCCGCAAAGGCGCCGGTGCGGCGTCTTGCTTATCGCACTCCACCGGGAGCACCTCAAGTACACAGTCCGGATGCACTTTCCCAAGGAGCAAGCGACATACAATACTGCAGAGTATGAAGGTTTGCTCACGGTCTCGTGGATCGCATGGACCTTGGGATCAAAAAGCTTATTGTCGGGGTGACTCGCAACTTGTCGTCCGCCAAGTGAACAAAGATTACCAGAGTTCGCTTGATGGAAGCCTACGTCGATGAAGTGAGGAAGCTAGAAGAGCACTTTGATGGCACGCAAATGGAACATGTTCCAAGAGCTCGTAATGATATTGCCGACGGCTGTCAAAGTGCTGCACTTAAGTTGCTGTGGAACCAGGGATTTTCGTGCTCAAGCTGACTCAACCAACCGTAACACCATCAAGCCCCGGACAAAGCAAGAAGAGGAAGTTGATCTCTGGTGACTACTTTCCCATGAGCTTCTCGAAGCCGTCGTTGCGAAGGTTCCCAAGATCAACACCAACAAAGGCCGAGGGGCAGTCTGCCCGATAAGCCCTGTGGTTTGTTTCGTTGAAGCAGACGCCCCGACAAGTCTTGCTCCGCAAGCTTGCCGGGAGCATCCAGCTCCGGCCGAGCCGCAGGTTCTTGCCGTGGAAGTCGATGTTCCCACAGCAAAGAATGTGCCTTTGGTCCTTGTTGTCGAGCCACAAGCTCCAAGATGGTAACAGATTGTCCATTTCCTTCAGACAGAGAACTTCCCAAGAGCAAGAAGAAGCGGAAAGAGTAGCCCGGCAGTCAAGTATGTACCAGTTTTGTCGACAGATAATCGCATGTAAGAAGACTCAACGGTGTGAAATTGAAGTGTATTCCTGTGGAAGATGGATGTGGTTGGCGAGAGATACACGGAGGCATATGTGGTCACCACATTGGCAAGAAGAGCACTTGCCGCAAAGCTTTCCGGCAAGGTTTCTTCCGCCGACAGCCCTCCGGATGCAAATCGCACAAGTAACCGAGTGTGAAGCGTGCAGTTCCATTCCAAACAGATACACCAGCTCGCTCAAGCTCTCCAGACGATCCCTTTATCCCGGCCATTTTCGGTCCGGGGCTCGACATCTCGGCCCCTTCCCCGAAGTTCGGGGCTTTGAGTACTTGTACGCCGCCATCGACAAGTTCACAAAGTGGCCGGAAGTGGAAGCGATGAGGAAGGTGACGGCATAGTCGTGATCAAGTTCTTCAGTCGATTGTTTGCCGCTTCGGAATCCCTAACAGGATCATCACCGACAACGGCACACAATTTACGAGTCGCACCTTCATGCAAGACGTCCAAAATCTTGGCGCCAAGGTTCCGCTTTGCTTCCGCTGCTCACCCGAGAAGCAACGGTCAAGCAGAGGGCAATGCTGGGCGTCGCGCGGCTCAAGACCGTAACTTTCGACAGGCTGCACAAGTGCGGAAGAAACTAGATCGAGGAGCTGCCGGTGGTTCTTTGGTCGATCAGACGACGCCAAATCGAGCCACCGCCGACACCTTTTGCTCTAGTCTATGGAGCAGAGGCAGTTCTCCCCACGGAACTCAGATACGGATCGCCTCGAGTGCTCGCTTATGATGAGCTTGAGCAAGAGCAGCTGCGACAAGATGACGCTACCGCTCCTTGAGGAAGATCGTCTTCAGCCGCTATGTGAGCTGCTCGCTACCAGCAAGCTTTCGCGTCGCTACCATAGCCGCAGAGTTAGCGCCAGAAGTCTCGAGGAAGGCGACCTTGTTCTTCGGGCGCTGCTCAGTCCGCCAAGAATTCAAACAAGTTGACGCCAAAGTGGGAGGCCTTATCGGGTGAAACGAGTCACTAGGCCCGGCGCTGTCCGCCTTTGAGACCGAAGATGGCATTCCGGTGAGCAACTCCTCGAACATTGAGCATCTTTGTAAGTTTTACCCATAGCACGGGTTGCCGGAACCCGTTCCGCAACCACCTTTTTGTACAAGTCTTGCCGCTGTTGCATGTAATCCTTTTTACAAAGCCGGGCGCAGACCCTGCATCAAGAAAGCTCATGTGTTGCACAACTTGTCAAATTCATGCTTTCATCATTTTATTGCATATTACGGCTAACACTTTGTGCGTAAACCACACCGGTAAGAAAAATCGAGCCGCTTAGGCTCCATAACTTTATTTCCTCTTCTTTCTCTTTTCTCAAAGAAAGGAAGGCTCCCTCGCACACAAGTTAACCAGTGGGGAGGAGGAGATAATACTATGGACCAGGCACCGCCGAGGAAGTTTCACCTCATCGGGAAGCAAGAGATGTAAAAGCTAAGTTGCCAAAGCTTGAGCAATCAATTTTTAAATTTTTAAGTTATCTTCCTCGAACGATAGTACTTTGTATGGAAAACTCATGCGCAGAGGAACCAACTCACGGCTAGTCGCGCCTTTACTTTGTTTCGAGTCCGGCTCAACAACTTAAGTGAGCTGCGGCTAGTCGCGACAAGGTTGCTTGTTGGAGGCGGCTGTGCTGGGCCGGTTGGCCGACGTTCACTTTTCGGCGCTCATGCAAAAGTGCCTGCACCGACAAGTCCCCTAGATGCGTAAGGCAGAAACGTACAAAGGAAGGAATCAAGTAGATGAAATAACGTTGCATTGATCGCCTAAGATAGAGTATATTACAAAATAACTTGTCGCTGATCTAACAAAGTGTTCTAAACATGATCAGCAGCGACAAGGGAAAGATAAAGTTGGCGGCCTAGTCTACGCGGTCGCCCTCAATCTGCTTGATCTTGTTCACCTTGTCCATAATGGGTGCGACAAGGGCTTTGAGCTCCTCCACGTTGGCATCTGGCGGCAAGGATCTGAGGACGTCGTTAAGGTTGAGGCCCGGATTGCGAAGGCCACCTTTATCAACACCTTCTCGAGGGCTCCTGCCTGCATCCGGGCGTGATTCCTCGCCAGCTGCTTTGGGACCTCTTCCCGAGTCGGCTGGAGACCCGTTGCCACACCTTTGAAGAACAAACTGAGTTTGGCGCTGGGTTGGAGATGCTCGTCGGAGGAGTATGCAAGGTCCGCCATCCCCAGCTCCATCAGCTCGTTGTGGATGTCGGCGGCGGTGTCCACAAGACCTTTAGTCCAGTGCTCCACGCTCTCCCTCAAGGTGCTCTGGATGGAGGCAGCATTCGCCAGCAGCTCCTCCTTGGCCTTGATCGCCTCCAACAAGCCCACCTCCCGCTCTCAAGGCCGCCCAACGTCTACGTCAGAGTGGTCAGCTTCAGCTCAAGATCCGCCTTGGAATCCTTGGCGGCATCGAGTTCCTTGCCCCTATCAGCGAGACGACTCTGCAGCTCGCCAAGAGTGTAGGCGTCCTTCTGGCGCTCACGCTTGAGCGTGGCAACCTCCTCGCCGCTCTTCTTGAGGCTGGCCTCACTGTGCCACCTTTTGCCTTCAAATTTCTTCCTTGGCGGCCTCGGCGGCTGCGGCAAAGCATCCTTCGCTTCTGGCGCCCGCCAAGTGAATCCTCGCTGCAAGGTCTTCTTCGTGGCTGTCCAGGTTGACCTTCCGCTGCGCCCGATTCGCTTTCCCTACGGAGAGCTTCTCGGCAACCAGCGGCTGCTCCTCACCGCCGGCCTTCTCAAGGATGAAGGCCGTGCGCTCTACAAGTTGCCCCAGCGCTCGCCACGTCGCGGAGAGCTTCTTGGTTGGCGCCCGGAGCTCTTCAAGGCTTCTCCATGTCCGCTCCTGCCCTCGCGACAAGTGCTTCCCGGTCTCCAACTTGGCTGCCGGGCGCGGTAGAAGCGGCGGCAGCTTCTTCAGCAGCTGCTCCTCCTCGCCGCTGCTTTCTGCTTGGCGCGCGTCCACCAGTCAGCCCAGCGGAGGCGAGTAGCTTCGCCGTCGAAGGTCTCTCCCTCGATCGGCGCCTCGAGCTCGGTTCCTGTGGGAGCTTGATGAAGACGCCGCCGGGCCTTGGTAGGGCGCTGGTGGGGCTCCTCGGGCAGCCGGGCGGCGGGGAGTCGGCTGTCGTTATGGCGGCGCTTGGCGCTCTGCTGCCTCGGGGCCGTCGGTCGATCGCCCAACCCTCGCCACTTCTGCGTGGCAGCCTCGGTGGCCTTCTCGCCATCAGGATCGTCGGCGACAGCCTCTTCTTCCACAAAGCAACGGCCTCTTCTTCCTCGACGGGCGGCCTCGTCGGTGTTGTTGCGCTTCCTCCTCGCCCGGCAGCCTCGACCTCCCTCGGCTCTGCGTCAGACGAAGAAAGAGCAGTCAAGCAAATGTTCAAAAAGAGAAACAAAAGAAAGCAAGCCCAAGGGAGATTTTTGTGTAAGGAAATTACCTGCGACGGGATCCGCAGCCATGGCCTCGACCACTGGAGGGTCACTGGCGCTGTCCCTTGCCGGGGTAGCCTCCCTTGTCGGAGTGGCCTCCCTTGTCGGAGGGCGCTCCCTTGCCGGAGGTTCCTCCCTTGGCGGCGTAGTGGCAGCTGACAGGATTTCGGGGGCGGCTTCCGAGCCCTCCTGATGAGGTTGCTCTGCTCCTACACAAGCAAACAGTCAGGTATCAACGGAGAAGGAGCACCCCTGCACACCTGATAGTAAGGAGAAAATTGCACACTTACTCTGGGGGCTGTGCTGGGGGCTGCTCTGAGGAAGGGTTGCCGGGTCCGGCAAGGGAGTCTCGGACGCGTCCCCTGTTGCCACGGGAGAATCGTCCTCAACGACGACCGTCGGGATCTTGGCCCTCTTCGACGCCTCCACAGGCTAAGCGCCCCAAAAGGAAAGAGTCCAGAACGAAGCAAATCAGATTCAAGATGAAGCAATAAAATTGAAGAAATACAAGCACAATCTCGAGGACTTACTCTTCGCCTTCCTCCTCGGAGCTGAGCGCGGAGAAGTCAAACTCCGGCTCGCCTCCGGTGCGACGAGGCGGGGGAGTGGGCTCTCTTGGCCACTTGGCAGAGGCGTCGGCGGTGGCCTGAGAAGATCCCGCCCCAGTTGTCGCAGCAGTGTGAAGCGCCCCCGCGGCAACCTCGCTTTGCCGTAGAGCAACGTCATGGCGCTGCTTCTTGAGGGCGATCTGCCGCCCGACTCGTTTCAGCCTTGGAGACGCCTCTTCGGCGGAGCCGGGGCTCGGCGGCAAGTCGCTGGGTGGTGGAGAAGAAGCGCCCTCGGCGGGTCCACTCGACCCGGCCTCGGGCTCGACAAGCTCGTCCTCGCCGACGACCTCCCCTCGCTCGGCAAGGCTTGCCGCCTTCGCAGCATCCGCCTCCTCCACGGTGAACCCGAAGGCTCCAGCGGCAGCGGCTGCTGCCGCCTCCTCCACCCTGGTGGCAATCCGCGCCATCTCCTCGTCGGTGGTGTCGCGGGTGAGCCTTTTCTGCTCGTCGGAGCGGATCGGCACTTCTTCTAAGTCGTCGAAGAACTGTTGCACGACCTCGTCGGGGCTCTCGCCAGTTGGAACGATCCCATGGGAATCGCTACAACGGCATCATGGCGCGGATGCAGTCGGCGCCGAGTTGTTGCACAATGGGACGACTTCGCGGCAACCTAAACCACTCAGGGTGGTCGGGTCGTTCTTGAACAGCTCGAGCAGCATCGCATCCAGCTCCAAGACGGTGAAGTTCCGATTCAGACCCGGCGCAACCTCATGATGTCCGCCAGATTCGGAACTCCCAAGCAGGCCTCCTCCTCTCCCGCAAGGGGATGGCGTCTGGCGGCGAAGGAAATCTGCGCCAACTGTGCCTACGGTTAGTCCAGCAAGCCTGAGGCGCAGAATCCGGGTCACAGCTATCTTCAACTTCGCATCCTCCGGCACCAAGTTACTCCAATCTCTGCCGCGCACTATTGGGGTTTGGCGCACGGCGGTGAAGGGCTGCGGGTTCTCCTCTACGACCCAACACCAATTGGCTCTCCACTCCTCCCACTTGTTGCGGAACTCTCCTTCCGTAGGCTTCTTTCTTGCCGATCCTCGGAGACCCAAGCTATCCCTCCGCAAGTGGCTCTCCTCTCTCGACGCGGGGCACGAAGAAATGGCGGAAGAGTGCCACATTTGGGTGGACTCCGACAAAGTTTCGCAAAGATGCGCGAAAACTGCCATGGTCAAGACGGCGTTGGGGGTGAAATCAAGGAGGCGGAGGCCAAAAGTGTTCATGATGTCGCAGAAGAACTCGGAAAAGGGGGGGGGGCAAAGCCCGCAATAGAAGAAAAGGGCGAAAAAGGTACCCTGTTGGGGCCAAATCAGAGGCGAGGCGGGAGTACCCTCGCGCGCGGATGCGCACGCGTCTCCGTCGACCAAAAGAGGTAGAAGACATCCCGCAGCTCCCTTGCGCCCGAGCTGCGGGGAAGATGGCCCGCCTTGCATTAGCGCCGCGAGCCGCTACGCCTCGGCCGACTTGACGCCCTTCTCCTTGTCGGCTTTCGGAGCCATGGCGAGGGCGGCGGAGGAGGCTGGCGGCGGTGAGCGCGCTTGTGGCGAAAGGGGGGCGGGGCGCTGCTCTCTTCGCACCGGAGAAGAAGGGGGGAGCGGTGGTGGTTTTCTTGACAAGACAGCAATGGCGGAGTGGACGGCCTGCCCTCGCTTTCCTCCGCTTATAAAGAGGGGAGGGGCGGACGCCCGCTTATACTAATAAAGAAACCCCCACGACTGCGCCCACGATCTCGCACGACGCCACGTCCGGTGCGTGCCGTTAGTGTGGATCGAGGTGGGTCCGGGGCGAGCTGCGACGTGGTCGAGGCCGCGTGTGACCGTGCACGGTTTTGGGCCTGGCCCGACGGCGCTCGGCACCGTGTACGGCCCAGCCGGGGCTCTGCCGGTGTACTAGAGTAGGGTACCCTAGTATCCCGTACTCGTGCAGACGATTCTTGCAGCAACCCGCGGCAAGGTTTGCCTCACACCGCCAAGATCCTCCGTGGCTCCTTTGGAGCCATTCAAGAACAAAGTATTTGATTAAGAAGACAAGGCCCCGGCAAGAAGAGCTTGCCGGGAAGGCCACTCCAGGCATGCAGAAGACAAGGCCCCGGCAAGAGGAGCTTGCCGGGAAGGCTCGGAGCGCGACAAGCCTCCGGACGCGACAAGGATTCGGCCGCGGCAAGGCGCTTGCCGCGGCAAGCAACCTCTCTCCCTCTCCGCTCCAGCTCATCCCGCAACGTGTCGCCATGGGAACATTCCATGCACGCGTGTCAAGAGGTTGTGCAGCCAGCGGAGAGCAGCGATAAGCGGCGCTGACAAGCTTGCCATCGTGGCGAGCGGAGGCGCACCTGACGGTCTCTGTTGCACTGTTTGGGCGACACTGACGGGCATTTATTGCTTTTGTCCCTTGCCGTCAGAGTTAGGTATTTTGCACTGTACATTGTTCGAGTAGGTGTACCAACTCCTGTTTTTACATTTGTACCCTCGACTGCGTTGCCACCTGTCGGAGACCCCTTGAGCATATAAAAGGAGGCCCATGCGCAACGTAGAGGGGGTTCGAGTCGGTTCGAGCTTCGGTTCATTCGACTCACCAGAGACCAGATACACTCACGCTAGGTTTTGTAGCTCGCATCGCTCCCTAGCAAGAACACAATAAATCAAACAAGCAGCAGTAGGATTTTTATCTCTCCGGAGAGCTCCGAAGCTGGGTAAACTGCTCGTGTGCCTCGCCTCGATCCGCTCTTCGTGCGATCTCTGCCCCCCTCCGAACCACAAAGGGGCCTGGTCCGCCGGCCCCATAGGTGTTCGTGGGTACGATCAGCCTCCCCGACACTGCCCCCCAGTGTTCGGCTGCCGAGGCTCTTCGTCGTTGTCTTCGTTTGTGATTCCCCTTCTTTGCTTCTGTTATTCACTTTGCTGGCTTGTTTAAAGACCCGGCAATCTCTGTTAGTATGGCTGGCTGGTTTGTCTGGGGTACCATGTATTTGGCAAGGACGGTCGAGTATGCGGTCCAAGCTGGATGGTTTTCCGCTGCTCCTTTTATAGGGCTTCTTTCGTTGGCCAGACTTAGAGCCACTGAATCCGGCGTGAACTATTGTGTCATCAGTGTTATCGGCATTGCTTCGGCGTTTGTTTCCATTGCGCCGGTGCTTGCCGGCGCTATTTTTGGCCTCGGTGGGACTTATTTCGTTGGCCGTATTTGTATTGCGGGCTAGCCAACTATCTTCTCCCACGCAAAAGCGGGTCATAAGTGTCGTCAGGGCTGCCATGGACCTCGGTTTTTCTTGATCTAGGTGGCGGGCGAGCCATTCGTCCCGGATACTATGCTTAAAGGCCGCTAGGGCTTCGGCATCCAGACAGTCGATGATCTGGTTCTTTTTGGTTAGGAACCTAGTCTAGAATTTTCTGGCTGATTCTCCGGGTTGTTGAACTATGTGGCTTAAGTCATCGGCGTCTGGTGGCTGGACATAGGTTCCTTGGAAGTTGTCTAGGAAAGCTTCTTCCAAGTCCTCCCAGCTGCTGATAGAATTTCCAGGCAGGGTGTTAAGCCAGTGTCGAGCTGGCCCTTTGAGCTTGAGTGGGAGGTATTTAAGGCCGTGGAGGTCATCTCCTCGAGCCATATGAATATGGAGAATGAAATCCTCGATCCATACTGCGGGATCGGTTGTGCCGTCGTATGATTCGATATTGACGGGCTTGAATCCCTCGGGGAATTCATGATCCAGTACCTCGTCTGTGAAACAGAGAGGGTGTGCGGCACCTCTGTACCGGGTCGTGTCGCTGCGGCATTCGGACCGGGTGTGGTTAGGTTTTTCACGTCCGGATAGGTAGCCGTCGTCGTGCCTCGAGGCACGTCTTCACGATCTGTAGATCGATCTTTTATGTCCTGCTCTACTGTCCAGGGTCTGCCGGAGGTCATATGTGTGACCCCGAACTCTTTCGTCTTTATCTTTACGGGGTGGTTGGGTAGGCTGTTGTTCGGCCTGAGTTGTCGCTTTATCCCGACCGCGTGGTGGCCGGTCGGCCGCCCTGTCTCGACCACGTGGTGGTCGTTCCGCATTATGCAAGGGAGATATGTGTTCCGGTGCCTCCTCATCGAATTGAGGTAGCAGTCTGCGTTTCGGGTAGCTTTTGGCTGTGCGCTTGAGGCCGTATTCTTCGGCTGCCAGGACGTCAGTCCATCTGTCGACGAGCAGTTCTTGTTCGGCTTGAAGCTGCTGCTATTTATTTTTTAAGCTCCTTGAAGTGGCTATGAGCTGAAGCTTAAAGCGCTCCTGCTCCAGAGGGTCCTCCGGCACGATGAAGTCTTCATTGACGAGGCTTGTCTCCTCTTTGGAGGGTTGATGGTAACTATCGCCCTCCGAGTTATCTTTTATGGCATGTTCATCAGGGTTGTCTTGCGTGTTGTCATGTTCCTCCTGTTCGGATGCAGCGCTGACAGGGTCATTGTTTTCGGCGTCGCCCGGAGTACAATTTTCTCCGGTGCCAGTGTTGCCATCCATTGAGCGACGAGGCTTAGAACGGCATTTGGGGCATCGGCGCTTGGACTGCGTTTAGGAGGGTTTGTTCTTATCCGGTTCTTCTTTGTCGTCGCCAGATCCTTTGGGTTTATCAATCATGTACACGTCGTACGAAGAG
This sequence comes from Aegilops bicornis, assembly GCA_021605145.1. Classification (NCBI taxonomy): domain Eukaryota; kingdom Viridiplantae; phylum Streptophyta; class Magnoliopsida; order Poales; family Poaceae; genus Aegilops; species Aegilops bicornis. Next base: position 278,750,529 of record CM038674.1, read on the forward strand.
GTGGCCGTCCAACATCCAGTGAATGGCGGGTCTTGGCCTTGCTCATTGTCGGCATCGTCGTCCATACCGGTGATGTCTTCGGAGCCATAGTCAAGCACGTCGGTTAAGTCGTCGACGGTGGCTATGAAGTGGGTGGCGGGTGGGGAGAAAAATTCCTCGTCGTCCGCTTCTAGCTCGAACCGAACATAGTACGGCTGTGAGTCATCCTCCAAGGACATGTTCTTCAAAGAATTTAGTACGTCACCCAAAGGCAAATGCTGGAAGATGTCTGTGGCGCTAAATTCGAAAATCGATAACCGATCCAGCTTGGTGTCCGCAAGCGCACTTGATCCGGAACGTGTAGCCGGAGAGGAGTCCGGAGTTCCATTGACGCAAGCATTGCAGGATGTCGAGTCCGTGTGCAGCTCCAACACCGCGGACTTTATGGCCTCAGAGGGGATAATCTGCTTCGGGACTAGGGCCGTTGCAGCAACAAGATCTATCTCCTGGGTGTGCTCCGGTGACAGATTTGAGTCATGTTCATCGGAGAGAGGGGGAGCGATCGCCGCAGTCTCAAATCCATCGAAGATCATGTCTCCACGGATATCCGTGACGTAGTTCAAGCTTCCAAATCTGACTTGATGGCCAGGGGCGTAGCTATCGACCTGCTCCAGATGGCCAAGTGAGTTGGCCTGCAGTACGAAGTCGTCGAATACAAAATTCTGTCTGGGGCGCAATTACCGAAGATTGAAGAGGCCATCGAGCCTTATATCGACAGCACAGTGTAACTCTCAATTAAAGCACCAATGTCGGTGTCAAAACCGGCGGATCTCGGGTAGGGGGTCCCGAACTGTGCATCTAGGATCGATGGTAACAGGAGACGGGGGACACAATATTTATCCAGGTTTGGGCCCTCTCTATGGAGGTAATACCCTACTTCCTGCTTGATTGATCTTGATGAATATGAGTGTTACAAGAGTTGATCTACCACGAGATCGTAATGACTAAACCCTAGAAGTCTAGCCTATGAGTGTAGGGAAATGAATCTGTCCTATCCGGACTATGCCCTCCGGTTTATATAGACACCAGAGAGATCTAGGGTTACATGGAGTCGGTTACATGGGAGGAAATCTTCATAATCGGTCGCCTAGCTTGCCTTCCACGCCAAGTAGAGTCCAATCCGGACATGAGTATAGTCTTCGGTCTTCATGTCTTCATAGCCCATCAGTCCGGCCCAACAGATAACAGGTCAGACGCCCGAGGACCCCTTAGTCCAGGACTCCCTCAGTGGGCAAGCACAACCAACATCTCGCGGATCGACTCACGCGGATCGCCCAAGGATCCAACGATGCGGAGCCGTCCTTGTGATCTAACGGCGTGGAGGCCGCATGCAGCCTGGCCTCAGAATTCCTTTTAGAAGACCATATCCGAGGGATGTCACTTGTCGCTAGGGTATGATCGGACGAGTGATGTTCAGAGCTAGGGTTAGGCGAAACCCCACAGGGTTTAGAGGGGTTTTGAGTTGGTCAACGGGGTTATCTAGTGTTTGACCAATATTCAACTGAGCATAACTAATTTAAAAAAATCAATATGAAACCTTCGCGAATCTTCGTTTTATAAGACACACTAACGAGGAAAAATACTAAACTTGGTCTACGGTCATTTAAAAAAATCTAGTTGGCACGATCGTGGTGAAATGAGCACCATTAATTTAAAAAACCAAAAAATATAAAATTTGTGCACAATGTTGTCTTATGTGACATGTTACCAAAAAATCATAAACTTGTTCTATGGACATTTTCATGAAAAAACCTTCACAAATATGAGCTATCACGTACAATGTTACAGAGAGTTCAAGGAAAGGAGGTAAGTTTTTTGAAAAAATATCACCAAAGCTTCATTTCAAAGTGAATAAGAAGGATCTGAACTTAGTTATTATTTTTCATATTTTAAACGTGTTTCTAATGGTTTTCTAGTAAATCACATTCTTTCTTCTGACCTTCACTTCAGGTGGTGGTTCTCGAGGTGCTGACGGAGAACTTGCACTGGCCAGTTGACGAGGTTCAAAACCTTCATAAGCCATGGCTTCATATTCTAATTCTTTCTCTCTTGGCCATTTCTCTCATTTTCCTCTAATTTTCCTACAGCTAGGGCAAACAGAAAAAAGATTATAGGCCATCGATAAAAATATAATAAATGCACAAAAAAGGGAAGGTTGTTGCACACATACCAAGCTGCTAACAGTGCTAACTAAGTGACTTCATTATCCTCTGAGTTAGCCGCAATCTGCTTTGCTGCTTCATTCTCCTCTGCATTAGCTTCAATCTGCTCTAATGCTGCATTCTCCTCTGCATTTGTTGCTTCCCAGTGTTCCTCTTCTCCAAATGAATCATCCACTGTATTGGTACATAGCCTAGCAATGTGCCATAGGGTTCCACAATTTTTGCACTTACGCTGTCATTTTGCACGACCCTCTTTACCTCATCTGATCCTTTCAACCTTGGTCTTCCTGGTGGTCTAGTCAGTACAGGAGAATGTAGTTTGAACCATGGATCTACTATGTTCCATTGGTTTTTTCCCAAGAGTGCAGGCACATTGGAAGCATAAGCATCCCTGAATTTGGCAACCGAAAAATAGTCAGAGATGTATTGATCAACTTCACCATCTTCACCACCTATAACAGTCATCGGATGTAGGGCATGTACGCATGGCTTCCCATGGAGCTGCCATTTCCTACAACTGCATTTCCTAGTTTCTAGGAAAACTGGGTATCTCCATTCCCTGTTTTTACTGTCAGTATATGTTACCTCAGCCTCGTGTGTCGCCGCTCGAATGCATTTCATGTTCAGTCCTCTTGCCTTGGCATGCAATGACTTAATAAGAGCTGGGAGCATAAGATGGCCAACATATTCTATTTCTGCAACTCTTTTGCGAAGAGCAATCTTTATCATGATCATCTTCCGAATCTTATGAAATATTTTCCATATCATAAGCCATTTCAATGACTTGATCTTTGCATTGAAACACTCTGCTAGGTTACTGGTCACATAGTCTACTTTGCAGATTTCATTGAATTTGCTTCTTGACCACAATTTTCCATGATGTGCATCTAGGTACTCCGTCACCAGAGGATTGTGAGCATACAACACTCTCAAGTGATGCTCATGCTTCCTCTCACTGCATGTGTATGATGCTGGCCACAAGTTCTCATCATAAACTTTACCTTTGAATTTGTTTCTGAAATTCTGCACTACGTGTCGCATACATTCCCTATGCTCCACTCCAGGGAATACAATTTCCACCCCACTCTCCAAACCCTTGCAAGCATCTATGTGTATAGCTAAACCTAGGGGTGTACCTATAAGGTTGCGCAACTGCTGCAGAAACCAAACCTAACTTTCCTCAAACTCTGCCTCCACCACACCAAATGCAACTGGGAATAGCCAGTTGTGTCCATCAACTGGAGAAGCTGCCACTAGTTGTCCTCTCCACCTTCCATTCAAAGCAGTTGCATCAACAACCAAATAGGTCCTGCAACCATCAAGAAACCCCTGCCAACAAGCCTTCAAACAAACAAAATCCCTCCTGAAGCACTCCTTCTGAAACGACTTCCCTTTTATTTTGTATGTAACTGTGTGCTTGTCAATCTCTACAACATTCCCTGGACTAGCAGCTTCCACTTCAGATTTAAATGTGTAGAGCAACTAAAAGCTATCATTCCAAGGACCATTAATCATGTCAAGAGCCATTTCCTTAGCATAGAAAATCCTCATGTAAGGTATATCAATCTTGTACTTCTCAAATAGCTTCCCATGGAGTGTTGTTGGACCAAGTGTTGGTGTTTCTCTCAACCAACCCAAAATTGCATCTGCCACCAACCTAGTCTTTGCTAGCTTTGTTTTTGCCTTCCCTCCTTCCCCTCCAGGTGGACAAGTGTGCTGGTGTGGGTTCTTTTTTATCTGAAACAAAATGGGACCCAAACAAAATAGGGATATTGTTAGAAAACATTACACAATGATCTAAAAATAAAATGAATCAGTATAAACTGAAATACACAAACCGGAATGAGCTTGCCCCTCAACATATGTGATGCATGCAACCTCCATCTACATCTATCATATGGGCAATGAATAGTGAACCTTGTTGGCTCACTCCTATCAATCACATATGTATTTTTAGTGAAAATGCAATATGTAGTCACTGCATTGCGACAGTCCACCATCGGCTGGAATATGGTGTCGACAGCTAGCTGAGGATCTTCCCTATTCCACTCAATTGTTGGCATGTACTCACCATCATATTCATCTAAAACTAGGTTGTTGATGTTCTCCTGCCTCTCTTCATCATCAGTGTCATCAAATCTAGCATGACTGATAGGTTCCTCCTAATATTCATCTTCCATTGCTTGTTTACTGACAGTATCTACAAGATCAGGGAACATATTCTCATCCTCATCATCATTTCAAGGCACCTCTTCGTCTAGATCTGCATCTTGCTCTACATCGGCTACAGCAGCGACAGGAGAAGCGGCACAAGAAGCGGCAACAGACATATTGTGACTTTTAGAACAACTAGCTTTGATTGGTTTTGACCTATAAGGAGTGCCCGAGCGCTCGCTATTAGCATAGACAGAAGATTTCTAAACAACCTTCCCATTGGCATGTTCATTGCATGGTTGAAGCACCTCGATAAAGATTTTACTGAAGTGTCTTTGGCATTCAAAGTAAAGAGCAATCCAAGATGCTCATCGCAAGTTAGTGGGAGAAATTTTTGCTCGGTATTGCTAAAAAATTTCAATTCAACAGCATCGGCAGGGCTCCACCATATGAAGAATTTTGGAGCTGTCGGATTCGGGGTTCCGCAGACCCTTGAGAGGTTCGAACTCTGGGGTGTGTGCGAAGAACTCTCCCTTCCCAGTCTGCCTGCTCAACGATTCCATGGCCTAGCTCGACGAACCCAAGGGACAAGATACACAACAGTTTATCCTGGTTCGCGCCACCTTGCGGTGTAATACCCTACTCCAACTTTGTGGTGGATTGCCTCGAGGGGCTGAGGATGAACTAGTACAGTGGATGAACAACCTCAGGAGGTGAGGTGTTCTTAAGCTTGATGAGCTGATGAGGTGGTCAGGGTGGAATCGATCCGTCCCCTCTATGGTGGTGGCTAAGTCCTATTCATAGTGGCCTTGGTCCTCTTCCCAAATGTAGGGGGGAAGGGATCCCACAACGGCCAAATTTGAAGGGAGACAACTAGTACAAGCTATCCTGAAAAAAGTAGTCTTTGCCTGCAAAAGGCTCTGACGGTGACGCTGTGGTGGGCTCTGCGGTGATCTCCGCCCTGCCGTCCTGGCGGTCTTGGTCTTGTTGCACCGATATGGAAACCTTTGCTTGATTCCTCGGGACCCCGCGCCTGCACTTGCCTCCTTAGCACCAAAGAGGAAACTGGTACACTACGCCCGCTGGCGCCCGCCTGGCCTTGGTCGTCATGGCTCACGTCATATGAACCTCGTGAGGTGCACCTTGCATAGATATCTCTGCTCCTCGGGAGCCAGCCTAGTGAAGCCGCCCCACAGGGAGGTCTTGGTGTCGTCAGCCTTGCGAGGCTTGGCCCCTCGCGAGGGTCTTGGATTGTTGTTGCTGAAGTTGGGCCGTACCGGGCCGTTGACGGAGCCACGCCGTGGGTCGCAAGCAGGCAAGTCTGGTACCCCCATTCCTAGGACGCCGACAGTAGCCCCCGGGCCCAAGGCGCGCTCGAACTTGGATTAGAGGCGAAGCCAAGGGGCAAGGGCGGAGTGCTGCGGGTCCCCACCGCATGCGGCCTCGGTCGACGCATGGAGATTGATGGGACGTGGGCGCCTCCGCTTCCCCATGCTACCGGCAACCATTCGACTTGACGAGACTCTGCTGCATGCAGAATAAAACCATCATTACATGCGATCATGGAAGCCGGCGGTTGGCCTCCTCTTGGCTATAAATGAGGAGAGGGGCGGAACCCCCTTTGCTCATCTCCTTCTTCTCGTCGCCTGCTTCCTCTTCTTCCTCTTTGCCTCGCCGTCTTGCCATGGTACTTATGGCACCGACCAAGAGGTTCTCCGCCGCCGAAAAGAGGAAGGCTCGCCAGGAGGGACCCGGCTCGCCGCCGCACAAGAGAGGCCGGGGCCGCCCCCGTCAGCATGCCGCGACCCAGCGGCGACTCCTCGGGGGTGTGGGCGCACTCCTTCGGGAGCCAACGTCGTCCTTGGTGGCTATGGCGGGAGCCGCCCAGAGCTAGGCAGCCCCTGCGACAAGGGGAGGCACACCATGGTTGCCCGGCCTCCTGGGCCGCACATCCACTCGACGGAGGTGCTCCCGGAGTTCGTCGTGTGGTCGGAGAGGCCAGTCGGCACCTGGCTCCAGCTTCCGTGCTCCTTCGTCGGCGAGCTACCGGCCATGGGTCTTGATGGCCTCTAGCTACAGTGGAGGTCTCCGGCACGGACAACGTGGCCCTGGCCCGTGGCTGGCAGGCATTCGCCCATGCGCGCGGCCTAAGCAGGAGGTGCACCCTCCACTTCAAGTATGACGGCGTCGTGACCCTCTATGTGAGGGTTTTTCGGGAAAATGGTCGCTGTCGGTGTCAAAACCGGAGGATCTCGGGTAGGGGATCCTGATCTGTGCGTCTTAGGCTGATGGTAACAGAAAGCAAGGGACACAATGTTTACCCAGGTTTGGGCCCTCTCGATGGAGGTAAAACCCTACTTCCTGCTTGATTAATAATGATGATATGAGTAGTACAAGAGTAGATCTACCACGAGATCGTAGTGGCTAAACCCTAGAAGCTAGCCTATGATGATTATCATTGTGATTGTGATCGTGATCAGCCTTCTAAGGACCATCCTCTCCGGTTTATATAGACACCGGAGAGGGCTAGGGTTTACATGGAGTCGGTTACAAGGAAGGAAATATATTATCCGGATCGCCAAGCTTGTCTTCCACGCAAAGGAGAGTCCTATCCGGACATGGGACGGAGTCTTAAGTCTTGCATCTTCACCCTCCAATAGTCCGGACAAAGTATATAGTCCGGCTGTCCGGATACCCCCTAATCCAGGACTCCCTCTGTAACCCCTGAACCAGGCTTCAATGACGATGAGTCCGGCGCGCAGTCTTGTCTTCGGCATTGCAAGGCGGGTTCCATCTCCGAATACTCCAAAGTAATCATCGAACACTGGAATCATGTCCGGATCTGCAAAATGACCTTCACACGCCATCGTAGGGGGCCTAACATAAATTTGATCTGCTGGCAATTTTCGTACGCCATGCCCCTGAATCATGGCCCGGCCCAACACGGACTGGTGTTTCTTGGCCCACCTCAACTCGCGTTGCGAGGCGATTTTATTGGCACGCCCTGCCAGAGCAGAGATCGTGTTTCCCTTATTACGGGATCTTCCATCAATACGGGCGTGCGCCATCCCACGACGACTGTTGGTATGCCTCCGAGTTTTTTTAGATAAGTCTCAAGCAGTCACGCTGAGGACTCTTGATATTCACCCCCCTTATAAAGGGGCCGAGGATTATACCTCTTTTCCACCACCCCTGCGCCCTTCTGCATCTCGAGTTCTAGCACCCAAGACCCAAACTCGAACGCCCCAGATCCTCCAATATGTCCGGATCCAACTCTCAGGGCCGGTGGGTGGCCTCCTCGATCAAAGAGGAGGACATTGTGAGGCTTAGGGAGGTCGGATATCTGACTGCCGACATCCAGCATAGGCTTCCTGCTCCAGGGCAGGTCAGCCCTACACCCGAGCCCAACGAGAGCGTCTTACTTGTCCCTCACTTCCTCCGCAGTTTGGGCCTCACCCTTGATCCCTTTGTGAGGGGGCTCATGTTATATTACGGGTTAAATTTTCATGATCTAGCCCCGGACGCTATCCTCCATATCTCATCGTTCATCATTGTGCGCGAGGCTTTTCTCCACGTCACTCCACACTTCGGCTTATGGCTCAAGACCTTCAGTGTGATGCCGAAGATGATCGAGGGTGAAAGTGCAACTATCCCTAGGTGGTTTTGGTAATTCATAACAACATATAGCTCATTGAGCTAATGCTATTCCAAGACAAATATTTCAGGAAAGCTCAATGAATGGCATGGCATGGATGACGGAAGTGGATCCCTCAAAATATCAAGGACAAAGGATAGGCTCAAGCTCAATAGCTCAAGACTCTACATTTTACATTTTAGTGATCCAAGATCACATTGAGTCTATAGGAAAAGCCAATACTATCAAGGAGGGATGAGGTGTTGCTTAATGAGCCTCTTGCTTCATGTGCTTAGTGATATTCTCCAAAACCCTCCACTACTTTCTCACATCCACATTTGACCTAAACCTAAAGTCAAACTCGGCCCTACCGATTCTTTCTATCCGGCGCCACCGAGTTCAGATGTCATAGCCACTGCCACAAACCCTAGGCCAATCGGTCTCACCGATAGGGATCTCGGTCCAATCTCTCTGTTTCCCTTCGTAACGTTTCGGTCTAACCGAAGTGAGCGATCGGTCCCACCGAGATTACAATGTAAACTCTCTGTTTCCCTTTTGTAACTTTTCAGTCTCACCGAAAGAGCGAATCGGTCCCACCGAGTTTACCTGACCAACTCTCTGGTTAGCTAATCACCAAATTCGGTCTCACCGAGTTTTTGTAATCGGTCTCACCGAGATTACGTTATGCCCTAACCCTAAGAAGCTATCACTCCGAGAGAAGCTATCACTCCGACTCCGAACACACTCAAGATGAAGGTGTTGCCGGTTTAGCACTTGTGTCAACCAACTCCTACGACATATTTGAATCACCAAATGAAGGAATTGGAAGATGCTTCATGGCCAAAGGTCCTAAGGTAACACACCAGAGTATGTTGATTTTAATAGTGATGAAGATGACTTGCTAGGTGATGATGATTTACTTGTTGACAAATCTAGAGATGAATAATATGATGAAACGTCAATTAATCATGCTAATCAAGATGAAACGAATGACAATGATAAGGAGAAAATTGAGCGCCTAACTAAAGAACTAAACACTCTTTAGTTAGCTCATGAAACTATCTTCGAAGATCATCGAGAACTTTTAAGGGCTCATGAGAAGTTACGCTTTGAAAAGCTCAATCTTGAGCAAGAGCATGAGTTCTTAAAGGCAATCAATGGTGATCTTCGTAAGAAAAGTTCTTCTTACATTGCCAAGCGTTTACTCTTATCTACTTACATGCCTCAAGTCAAGTCTAGTAACAAGAACAAGAAAGATTCTTCTTCTATTAGTAACAATAACAATGCTAAACCCAATATTGTTGCTTCTAGTAGTTCTCTTGATTCCACTAATGATTCTCTTAGCCAAGTTACACTTGAGCAAGAAAACAGCTTATTGAAGGGAATTATAGAGAAAGGTGTATACAAGAGCCTTGCCGGAGTAAGAAATTTGAGGAAATTGTACGCAAGCAAGGAAGGCACCGGAAGAATCAAGGTGTTGGTTTTGAACGAAAGTTCAATGCCAATGGAGTTGAGTGGGAAGAAGATCAACACCCCAAGATGAAGTTTGTTCCTCAACAAGAGAAGTATTATCCTACTTCCTTCAAGGGAAGACAAGCACAAGATGATCTTCCACCACAAGACCACAAGAACAAAGGCAAGGACAAGCTTCAAGAAGATATTGATGCATTTGAAGAAGCACCTAAGGCCTTGGTCAAGTGGGTTCCCAAGACTACGTCAAGTTCTACTTCATCAAGCACAACTACTACACCAAGGATTCCCATCAAGATGATGTGGATCCCGAAGAAGAAGAACTAGAGAGTTCTTAAGGGTGACTCCGCCAACATTTTTCACTCATATCATTACGGCAAGGACAAGTGTAATCAACTTCCATATCTTGCACTAGTTCAAGGAGTCACAAACCCTCATGTTGGTAAGGCAAGGGACAAGGTAACCAAATGTTTTCATGGACATAATTTTGTGTGTGCATCACTCTATGTCTTTGGATATTTTGGTTTGTTCCTTGTGGGACTAACCCGTGTAGGTATTGAAGGTGCAACTCACTCCAAAGGATTGCTCCAAAAGATATACATCAACATTGAGCATCCACATCTTCAACACCTACATGAAGTCATCATCGACAAAACCCAAGATTAGTTTATCCCTCTAAGGGGTATCTCACATCTACGGGGAGCTTAACTCTAAGAATTGAGTCAAAGCAACTCTAATGATGTGAACACATAAATGCTTTATGTATAAGTGGTAACCCCACTTGAGCTTAAACGATGAGTATGACCTATGATCAAATGTTCTCATTTGACTCCTAAGTCAATATACTCATATATAGATGACCTAGTCATCGCCTATTGTTTGATAGATGCTAGAATTGGTTGTGCATGCTTTGTCACATATTTCATTTGTCATTTTATTGTGTGAGCATGTTGGTTGCATACTTTACTCATTCGAGGACATCCACTTGTTGTTTTGATTGGTTGGTTTCTTTTTCTTTGGCCAAGTGGATGGACAAGAATGCCTAAGAACCTTCTCTAGCTATCTATGCTTTTCTCATCTCAAACTCTATTCATGCTACATCACAGAATTTGATCAAGTCAGATTCGAACAACTCTGTGTGAGGAGCACTCGGAGTCCCCGATTCGTCATAGACTTAAACTTCCAAAACTTCTTTGTGATTTTTGGTCTGACCGATTCCTCCATTTCGGTCATACCGAGATTACTAAGTCTATCTAGATTTTCAATCTCGGTGCAACCGATTTTAACATTCGGTCACACCGAGTTGTCAGAATCATATTATGATTATGCATCTCGGTGCCACCGAGTTGTTCAACTTCGGTCACACCAAGCGATGTCGGGCTATATATACACGGGCAAATTTTTGGAAAACTTTCTCCGAAACTCCTCGCTGCGCATAGCTCGCTTCCGCCTACTAGGTTCACGGATCAACGACTTCGCCGCCACCGCCTCGTCACCGGTCTCCGCCACCGTCAATGGAATTCTCCTCCGTCGTTGCTTTGAAGCGAAGTTCACCGCCGAACTAGGGTATGAACTCGATCACCGTCCTATCCTCGCCCAATTCTCAGACATTGTTTCGTAATGCATCTTGCCACGATTGAAACACTTCTATCCAGTCAAAACAATCCTTAGATCAGTTGTGATTCGAAAATTTAGGGTTAGGTTTCACGAAACCATCTCGGACCCACCGAGTTGAAAAACTCGGTCCCACCGATTTGGCTAACGCCATTGCACTAGTAAGTCTCGGTCTGACCGAGAATTACAAATCGGTGTGACCGATTTTAGAACTTTGTGAAACCCTAGCAGTCTCAGTGCCACCGAACTGTGACTTGGTCTGACCGAGTTCACTAGTTTAGGTTCCAAAACTGCTTCGGTATCACCGAGTTTAAAAATCGGTAGATCCGTAATGCTTTCTGTGGAAAACTAAAACTAAGTTTTTTTAATCATTTTTTTAGAAAATCTCTGCATTTTGTGATGCTCATCCACTCTACCTCATCTACAACTATTCACAAGGTCAGCAGTCAGTGTGGGCAGCATGTCAGACCAAAGTGACAGCCAGAACAGGTCAGAAGAGCAGATTCACATGAGTGAGGGCACTAGCCCCTCTAGCAGCTCAGATGAGGGGAGCAGAAGCACTCCCAGCAACTTGCCCAAGGCTGACACAAGGACAAGGAAGAAGAAGACCTCAGAGTCCGAGGATGAGGATTATGTGGCGGTGAGGATGAGGCCGATTCAAGAAGAAAGTGCTCAAGAAAGAGTACAGCTCAACAATTAAGCCCGAATGAAGATCAAAAGGCCAGCAGTTAGACAACCAATGTCCAAAGCCAGAGTCTCCACTCAAGCTTCTTTGGAATCCGAACCCAAAGAACCTGCTGCTGCCGAAGGAAAGAAAAGGAAGGAAAGGGTCAAGAAGACCACGGCCAGAGTGATTGGGAAACCTTCTATGATGGAGGAAGAGGAAGAAGAAGAGGTTGCTGAGCCTGCACCCAAGGCACAAAAGCTGATGGGTGATGCCATAAAGTCCCGGGCTGCAACTTCAAAGCCCAAAGCTACCCCCGAGCCCAAGAGTGCACCAAAGAGGAATACCAGGAGTATACCAGCAGCTGAGAAGAACAAGGCTCCAATGACTGAGGTTGATGCTGAGGAAGATGAAGAAGGGCAAGTCCTAAGGAAGCTCAAAACCAAGATTCCAGACCACAATGATGCTCATCTTGTGGCTGAGAACATGAAGATCAGGAGAGATCAAGGGTTGAGGCTATGGAGAGAGTCAGATCCATATGCCACCAGGAGAAGGAGTGTTGTAGATTACAGGTTCCACACCAAGGAGCAACATGACTTCTATGAGACCATCTTATTGGATAAGAAGCCCATAGTTTGTGATATGAGGTGGGTCGACTGGACCTACATTCAGGAGAATGCAGAACACTATCCTGGAGTGTATGACAGCTTGATTGCTTGTGGAGTTGCAGATTTTGTTGGGCGAAGCTCACAAACTGGAGTGACGAGCTCATTATGCAATTCTACTCCACAACACATTTCTATCCAGATGGCAGGATAGTTTGGATGTCAGAAGGAACGAGATACCGATCAACCATAGAGGAATGGGCAAGTCTGATCAATGCCCCAAAGGAAAATGAAGATGACTTGGACATTTATGCCAAGAAGAAGATGGGTCACAACTCAATGTCACAGATGTACAAGGAGATGCCTGATGATGCACTTGAGTCCTTCAAGTTTGGATCAGTTCATTTTCTTCTGTCAGGGCTGCCTACAATCAACTAGATCCTAAGGCACACTCTGTTGCCCAAATTAGGTGACCACAACATGATCAGAGGGCATGCAATCAATTTGCTTCACATTTTTTATGTGCCTCAGAAATTCAAAGTCATGAGCCTCATAGTTGAAACTATCAAGAGGACAGCAGCAGACTGTAAGAGGAGCTGTGGATATGCCCCATCGATTCAGGAGTTGATTAACTCAAAGATGGGCACAGGAAAGTATCATTGGATAAGGAACACATGGTTCTCTATCCCGACTTTGAGGAAAATCAAGTTGTCATGGTGAGAATGAACCAACATCAGTACAAGCGCAAGAGAAGAAGGAGAAAGCAAGGAAAGAGAAGGCTGCCAAGATGCCAACTCAAGCAGAGGCATCTGAATACTTTCTGAAGAACAAGCAGTAGCATCTTGGTTACTTGATAGCATCTACTCTGCGGATTGAGAAGGGGTTGGCCACCCTAACTCAAAACCAGGAGAGACTGGAAAGAATCATGGAACAAAAATTCTATGATCTTGGTGTCAAAGTAACTGAGATTCAGTCAGCTGTGCAGCAGCTACAGGATGACATGCAGGAGAGGAAGGGCAGAACAATGACTGATGCATTTTCCAGAGTGCCACGAGTTCAGAGATCAGCTGCAGAGCCAGTTCAAGACACTAGAGTCACTTCATCAGCTCCAGCTACAACTCCAGCACCACCAGCTCCAGCACCAACTCCTTCAGCTCCTTCTACATCGACTGAAGCCTTTGTTCTTGGAGTTCTCCGGACACCACCACCACCAGAAGACCAAGCCTGAGAGACGATATAGTCCTTTGCATTTTCTAGGAACTTTTTGGTAACTTGTTGCCAAAGGGGGAGAAAAATGTATAGATCATAGTCTTCCAGAGAGAGATTTGCTTTTGTTCTCTCTTGTCTTCTTGGTTGAACTTCGTTTGCTTTTTTGATTGTTTGAGATACTATGCAATTACCTGTGAGACATTGATGATCATGTGTTTGATCATAAGCTACACTTATGCTCGTTATGATATTATCTTACTTATCCTTATATGATCATTCACTTTGCTTGGTGATGAGTGCATGTATTCAATCTCTGTTATTTTGAGCGCTCCACCAAGATGTATGTGACATGGAAGAGTAACCCATGAGCCTAATTCCTTGTGCATTTGTAGTCCAAAGCAAATCTTAATATGCACAAATTTAGGGGGAGCTCTTGCTTATCACATACTTCTCAAAGCGATGATGTTTTTCAAATTTTATTATCATTTGTCGAAGCTTTGATCTATATGTTGTCATCAATTACCAAAAGGGGGGAGATTGAAAGTGCAACTATCCCTAGGTGGTTTTGGTAATTCATAACAACATATAGCTCATTGAGCTAATGCTATTCCAAGACAAATATTTCAGGAAAGCTCAATGAATGGCATGGCATGGATGATGGAAGTGGATCCCTCAAAATATCAAGGACAAAGGATTGGCTCAAGCTCAAAAGCTCAAGACTCTACATTTTACATTTTAGTGATCCAAGATCACATTGAGTCTATAGGAAAAGCCAATACTATCAAGGAGGGATGAGGTGTTGCTTAATGAGCCTCTTGCTTCATGTGCTTAGTGATATGCTCCAAAACCCTCCACTACTTTCTCACATCCACATTTGACCTAAACCTAAAGTCAAACTCGGCCCTACCGATTTTTTCTATCCGGTGCCACCGAGTTCAGATGTCATAGCCACTGCCACAAACCCTAGGCAAATCGGTCTCACCGATAGGGATCTCGGTCTCACCGGGATGGGATTGTAATCTCTCTGTTTCCCTTAGTAAGTTTCGGTCTAACCGAAGTGAGCGATCGGTCCCACCGAGATTACAATGTAAACTCTCTGTTTCCCTTTTGTAAATTTTCGATCTCACCGAAAGAGCGAATCGGTCCCACCGAGTTTACCTGACCAACTCTCTGGTTAGCTAATCACCAAATTCGGTCTCACCGAGTTTGTGTAATCGGCCTCACCGAGATTACGTTATGCCCTAACCCTAACCATATCGGTCGCACTGAAGTTGCATGTCAGTCCCAATCAAAACCCTAACAGTCACTAGGTTTACTAAATCGGTCCGACCGAGTTTGATGATTCGGTTTCACCGAGTTTGGTAAATTGTGTGTAACGGTTAGATTTTGTGTGGAGGCTATATATACCCCTCCACCTCCTCTTCAATCGTAGATAGAGCCATCAGAACAAACCTACACTTCCAACTTACCAGCCTCGAGAGAGAACCACCTACTCATGTGTTGAGGCCAAGATATTTCATTCCAACCATATGAATCTTGATCTCTAGCCTTCCCCAAGTTGCTTTCCACTCAAATCTTCTTTCCACCAAATCCAAATCCTATGAGAGAGAGTTGAGTGTTGGGGAGACTATCATTTGAAGCACAAGAGCAAGGAGTTCATCATCAACACACCATTTGTTACTTCTTGGAGAGTGGTGTCTCCTAGATTGGCTAGGTGTCACTTGGGAGCCTCCGACAAGATTGTGGAGTTGAACCAAGGAGTTTGTAAGGGCAAGGAGATCGCCTACTTCGTGAAGATCTACCGCTAGTGAGGCAAGTCCTTCGTGGGCGACGGCCATGGTGGGGTAGACAAGGTTGCTTCTTCGTGGACCCTTCGTGGGTGGAGCCCTCCGTGGACTCGCGCAACCATTACCCTTCGTGGGTTGAAGTCTCCATCAACGTGGAGTTACGATAGCACCACCTATCGGAACCACGACAAAAACATCCGTGTCTCCAATTGCGTTTGAATTCTCCAAACCCTTCCCTTTACATTCTTGCAAGTTGCATGCTTTATTTTCCACTGCCTATATACTCTTTGCATGCTTGCTTGAATTGCGTGAAGATTGCTTGACTTGCTTAAAGATAGCTAAAATCTGCCAAAGTCTAAAATTGGGAAAAGGTTAAGTTTTTAATTGGTCAAGTAGTCTAATCACCCCCCCTCTAGACATACTTCAAGGTCCTACAGAGGGGCGACATGCGGAGTGCGGAGGTGCCATAATAAGCAGGAACGCCGATGCCCCATGGCCAGAGGGTTCTTTCCCAGAAGTATCCGATGTATGGCAGCGGAGGTGGTTTTACGTCACGGCTCCCAGAGGCACAAAGTGGGTGGCCGCCCCCGAGTTCCGCTCGGGCCCTCCGTCACAATTGGCGTCGTGGACCGACGTAGGACGGAATTGGGGGCCCGCTAGTGATGTACCAATACTGCAGAGCCGTATCCGGAAGCTTCTTGAGAATGACATTAACCTTGTCAGCACAATTCAAGTAATGCTAATCCGACAGATGTTGCCGTGCAAACGCCGGCCTCTCCGGATGTGGGAGTTCAATCCGGAGGGTCCGCGGACTATTAAGCACTTCTTCAGCCTGAAGCTTGAAGGGATGTGTAAATTATTCTTCGGACCACAAGTAAAATGTCCGGATACCACCGAGGACGCGGGCCTAAGTTGCAATCGCCTAGATACCCAAGTAAGTAACCTTGAAACCGGACACATCGTTCATATTTGTGATAGTCATTATTCTGAAAATCCTTCGTGGCTAGGAATGGCTCAGCAAGGCGGAGAGAATCAGGTGTCCGGCGCCACTTCCCGAAGGCTCGCCTAGCCCAACCATTGCCAATATGCTTGGCCGGGTGCTCAGCAAAATGCCCTCAGGGAAAGACGAAGGGAAGAACAGGGAAGCCGAACTTCACACATCACAAGATCCAAACTGGGGAATTGCTACCTCCCCTAAGGAGGATAGCCAGGAAGGAGTCTAAAGCCTCCTCCTGCAAGGGAAGAAGAGGGCCGCCTCAAGACTTGGAGACGGAGATGCCCAAGCAAGGGAAAAAGGTATCACCAGGGGGCTCTGCCCCGACGGGCACCCTCACCGCGTCATGCCCGCCGACGGGCCAGCCCTCCAACGAGCTGTAAGTTAACCGTAAATTCGAAGGTACTACCTTTCTCCGAGTACACTAACCAGGGTCCATTCTTTGCAATCCGACTAGCAGCTCTTCTCAACAGAGTTTGTCTTCGGGGGATCTTCCTCCGGAGATGATGGAGAGTGAGACCCCACCAGCCTCTCCGTCTCCTGAGGCGGGCGACACCGAGGTGTCATCACGGAGGAGTCCAGATTTGCCGAAGCCAGAGGCTAATCCAACCATCGCCCTAAGCCCGGAGCGTTCGGCTCCCACGGGGGGCGATGAGAAGGGTCTAACACAGTTCGATGTCCGGCCGGACATACTGACGGGCCTTCTGGAGCGAGCTGCACTCTCGGAGGAGCATCGCTCATTAATGAGCACGGTGCTCAAGAAGATTTCATGTGCCACAAGCGGTTTGAATGAAGCATTTATGAGCCTGCTCAAAGTCTTTGAGGTATGTAGTGAGAAATACACAATTTTTTGGTTGTGAGGCACGCGCTAGGTGTGCTCCATATGGATAGTAGCCCCTGAGACTCTGGTTGCCCGCCCTAGGCAGCAAACGGAGGATCATATTGTGTAAGTATTGATTGCGTTGTACATATGCGCAGGTATCTAAGGATCCGGCTGCCGAACAGTCCGTTGAAGTTGCCGAACTAAGGAGGCAAATTGGATCTATTGATGCCGATATCACGCTGGTGAAAGAACGGCTGAACGAGTCACAAGTTATGTGCTCTGCTTTCCTTATTATGTTGTATAGGAAAATATGAGAGGGGCATAATATTAATGCGACGTGCTTGGACTGCAGATGGTGCTGCTGCTGTGGAAGCCCTGAGGGCGGACCTTGCCCAGGCCAAGGAACAAGCTCGGGCTAGCGATGCGGCTGCCGAAGAGTTGAGAGCCGAACAGGCTGCTCATCGCCGAAGCGAAGACAAGATAGCCGAAATGGCTGTGGAGTTGAAAAATGCCGCCGTCCGGTATGAGTTCCTTGAAAAGGAGAATCGGGTTAATTGAGCTGACCTGAACAAGGCACTTAATGCGGCCAAGGAGAAGCGGACCGAGGTTAGGGATGCGCGGGAGGAGCTTCGACAGGCCAGAAAAATCGCGGCTGGGACTCCCTACTTGTTGCGGATGAAGTTCTTGGATCCGAAGTATGCTCTCCTGGATCGACGCTGGAGCCCTGCAGATGCTTATGCGGACTTGGCGAAGAGTACCGCTGATGCCGCCAAGTTTTTCGAGGATCAAGGTGATAAAGAAGTGGAGAGACTATTCTGGTCCCAATTCAATGCTCCCGCGCGTCCATTGCCGTTCAGTGAGAAGATGGCTGCTTTGGCGGAGCTTCATAGGTTGTCCGGGCTTGCCATGCTGTCTGTAATAGACCATCTTTGGCCGAAGGGGCCTAAGTCGGACAGTTATTTTGGTTTGGTGCAAAAATTCCTTGGTGCCGTATCTCAGATCGATGCGATGAGGAGGTCGGCGTGTATGGAGGGTGCACGGATGGCACTTGCCCGCGTTAAAGCATATTGGATAGATATGGAGGCCACCCTCATTGCGACCCAGAATCCGGCGGGAGGCCAGGATTCGGCCGAGCACTACTTGGAGCAGGTAACAGAAGGTGCTCGCTTAATAGAGGCTCATTGCTCGAAGAATGTCATGTTCTAGTGACAAATCGTATCATTGTAAAAACAATGTTATTTTGATTATGAGGCTATATTTATACTTTGTGCCTGAAAGTATTATTTGTACCTCCTGTGCGGCCCTTTATATATATATATATATATGTAATTCTGAAAGTTAGCAGTCGTTGGCTTATTTACGCATACAATGCGGGGGTGTTCGCGAAAAATATGCATAATCACACTTGATCCAACGTCTTGGTCCATTAAGGAGGTGATCGCACGTCGAACTAAGCAACCAGACTATATAGCTGTAACACTTTCACCTAGCCATAAGAGTTTGACGGTGGGACTACTATGTAGCTCCTAGTACTTTTGCATGCATCCGAATACGGGCGCGTGTGTACATGACCGGGAAACGGTCCTTCATTAATGCGGAGGAATCCTAAAGACACTACACCACAACACTGATATAGGGACAGAAAAACTGCCGGAAGAACACACTTATAAGGGCAAACAAACTGCCGGGACAGTGTTTCTCCCGGCAGATAGAACCGCCACGAGAACGGCTGCCGGGGATTACTTGTCCCGGCAGATAAATTTCTCCCGGCAGTTTCTCTGCCCTGACCCTTGTATTTGCCGGCAGTCTATTTTCTCCCGGCAGATTGGTCAGGGCACACAAAACTACAATTACTGGCAGTTCAGCTGCCTGCACATGCATGTGTTTCCCGGCAGTTATGATGCCAGCACTTCGATTTCACTAGCAAACTATTGTACACATCCCTGATGTAATATCCATTCATTATGTTAAGCAATCAGGACACCTCACACAATTTATACATACAATTCAAAGTAACATATAGGCCTCGTCAGAAACCTTAAACTTCATTCCATAAACATAAGAACATATAGAAGCAGACCGTGCCACAAAAGGAGTACATACATGTTTCTAGATAGATGTGCCACACAACCAAAATGAAGTAGTGCCACAAAGGGAGAAGTATATATTTTTCTACATGTGTCCCACAACCAAAATGGCCATAAGTGGCTTATGTGCCAAAACAACCACCAAAATTAGCACAACTTGCCAATGTCTCCAGGTTCAACAAACAAGGCGCATTACATTATCACTCCACCAACTTAATAGTAGATCTTGCAAACCTTCAGCAGCTTGTAGATCATCCAAACCTCCATCATGTAGTGTATCTTTGGGAAACCTGCAACAGAATGGAAACTCAAAATGGAGCTCTCATAGCACAATAAACCTATTGTAACATACATTAACATGCAACTAGTACTGGAAGCACAATAAAAATGCAATTTTTACATCACATAAGGACAAGTGTTCTAATGCCTTCTTTGTTTGCCTTGTTGTTGGGTGTTGGCTGTAGCAGCACACGTTGTAAAACTATTCAGTACATGGAGTTTGAATGAAGGCTGATGTTGTACATAGATCGTTTATTGGAGATGAAAAGGATTTGAATCAGGCTAATGTACACAGCTCATTCCATTCCAGTTAGAGTAACAAAACAGTGAAAATTATAATTTAATATTCTTGTCGTTCCAAACTTGTTTATAGTAACCTAAAGGTTGAGGTTATGACATACCCTGAAGAAAAGCGCCCAACTTGTTAGGCATACAAATAAGCCACCAACAATAAACACCATTTCATCCAAATAATGTGCTTGTAACAGGAAAAAATGTTTGCCACGGTCATTTTTCGCAAGACTACTACTCGACTAAAATGGATGCAGAGACCTCTAGCTTGATTTGATGCGCCTTAGACGATGGTTCCTTCTCCCTCTGGATGATATGTCTGCAGAAGAAAGCAAAGCGAAAAGGATTGGTTCATTCTGTAAAATTGTGACAAGGAGACCTTCAAGTTTACACTCACATTTTCTTCACTAATCTCCGGTAGACCTGGAGTTCAAGTTTTTCCAACACAAGGTAGACACCGCATTTTAGTAACCCTCCAAGAGAAACAAGAAATCAGTGTCTAGGCAAAGCAATTAGGGTCCGTGTACAAAAAAGTAAGAAGCAATCAGTGACAGCAGAGGGCCGAAAAATTTTCAGCAGACAAATATGTGAACTTAGTGGTCTGCATGTCTATCAAGGGCTTGCTTAAGGATCCTGGGATCTGCTATCCTAAGTGAAGTCACGATATCTGCATATTGGAAGATTAAATTACCACTTGTACAAATCAAAATGATTACGGGGAAATCTTTAGGTGGGCCATTTCATTTTTCCTCTGTATTTCCATTTCGCCTAATTTTGTTGCTTACTAAAATGGATACAGATTAAAATGGACTAAAATGGTGTTGGTTCTTGTATATAGGTTGTGAATTAGATCACAATTGTAATTATCTTTATATTTGGATTTCAAACTACAACATAATAATCTAGAGCATATAGTTGAGAATGGGGCATAAAAAATATGTTTAGTTCTGGAATCAGACCCATTTTGTTGCAACATTTTTGTATTTTATTTATATTTAGTAAAAGATGGACAAATTGATACCTAATACATTCAGAAACAATTCAAGACAGTAACATTCACAGATAAACTAATTAAGTTCAAGTGAGTTGATAACAAAATAAGGAGGAATCCATGTGACAAAACTGTAGTTAGGCATATCCAAGAATATATTGGAAGAATAAGTGCACAAACACAGCTAGGAGCTTTGAATTGAGAAATCATGCAGCTGCTCAATCTCGTAAATGCTCCTCTTAAAATTATACTTGGTTTCGCCCATGTCCTTAAGCACACTGAATGTCTTATATTCATCAGAAACAATTATATATTACTATGGCACCGGGAATTGAAATAGGAAGAGCGACAAACACAGGAAGAGAAATCAATTCAAGACATTCAGAAATGGAGGCTAAGCTAAAGTCGACCGGCAAGAGCAACCATACTGAAAACTGCAGTAACTTGAGATAAAGTTTCTCACTGGTATTAACAATCTGCATGCAAAGATTACTTTATTACATAAGTTGACTCAAAGATATCTTGTACTGTTTCTAGTGCAGAATATTGTTTTACTTTGGATCAGTGGCCGAGTTACAACAAAATAGCTGGGCGGGCTAGCTTAAAGGAAAACACAGGAAAAAAAAATCAACATTTGAACCATGGTAGTACTAAGGCATTAGTCAACACTCAATTATTTTGGAAACACATCATCTCAGGCTTGCTGGTCTGCTTTTCTCATAGCCTGGGCTGCAGTGGGTTGTGCATTCAGTCTTTGAGCAACAACTAGGCTCTCTCGTGCATTCAGGCGGGCTGACAAGAATAAAAGTATCTCATCTATGCTGCTCATGGAGTATCTCTAGTTATATAGGACCTAAGAACTCGAGTTACTTTAACAGTAGGATTTTCTACATTGCTCTACAAATTAGCAAACAAGATGATGTGAGAACTTAACATCAACATGCACCTAATATGTGCATGACAAAGTGAACTGCAAAAAGCATGAATTAATATGCATGACAAAGTGAACTGTGCAAAGCATGAATTAATATGCATGACAAAGTGGGATGCGCAAAGCATGTAACAAGATGCAGTTTTACGATAGATGCAATTGTACAATAGATGCAGTAACCAAACAGATCACCTTCTTCCTTTTATTTTGTCCCTGACTGGCTCGGCCTCCAAAATCTTCATTTAGATTTGAAAATTTAAAGGACCCAAATCGTTCAAAATCCTCGTTGTTCCTTGCTTTAAGTATAGCTAGCCTCTCTTGCTCTTGTGCTTCAGTATTGTCTTCTTCTCTTCCTTTTCCATTCTTTTTCCTAAAGCAACAATTCGTGGCACATTAGGATTGACACGTTAGGTGTCACCTAGATAAGCATGTAACTGAAAACTGGAAAGAAAGGCGCACACTTTAGTTGCTGAATATTATCGTCTATATTATAAAAAACATAGCACTTGTTTTTTACATCGGATTTTGCAGAACACATACAGAGAAGCTACTACCAAAATTAGCAGAAAAAATTAGTATGGATGCCTTGCGGATCTTGCCCAACCTCCAACACCTTCAAGATCTTGTCAAACCTTTCAAGACCTAAGTTATAATGCCGAGATGAAATATGAGGTTAGTCTAAAACATGAATTCTAAGTTGGTACAAAGCAGAGCAACATCACTCTGACATAGTAGTGCCACTTATCACAAGACTATCATTATGACAGGAAAAATAGAAGAGTCGAAATAAAACAGAGAAGGTTGACTATCATAGCAAGATGGAGGACAATTAACTTCAATGTCATCTTTAGCTAGAATGCAGACATCCAACAAAAAACCATAAAGGGCCTGTTTGGAATGGTTTTAATTTCTTCTTGTACCAGTCTACAAGACCATATACTTGCGCTAGGTACCAGTCTACGAGTAAGTATAGCTGTCAGTTTTTACTTTTCACTAATGTCAATTTATTGAGCTAAGGCATGAAAGTGGTGATATCATGTATTATCTTCCTTGCGCACACAGCTACTACATAGAAATACCATTTACTAGTCAAACATATTTAAAAGGAGATCATTCCTTCATGTTTTTAATAATTTGAATACGAACCTTTCATAAATGTAATTCTACATCCTCGTGGAGATGATTCAAATCATATTTCTCTTCCCAATATACAACAAGAGATGAGTAAGAGGTAGATTTTTATATACTATGCCCGTTCCTAAATATAAGACGTTTTGGCAGTCTAATTTAAACTTCCAAAACATCTTATATTTAGAAACAGAGCGAGTATATCCTAGTGCATTGAGCCCTTGCAGCTAAGCAAGAAGAGGATGCAACTTGACATGGCATGTAGATTACGGGCATGAACTATACAGTCTGGTGGCTTGTGGAAGTGGCAGAAAGAGCATCGATGGGGGTGACCTTCCAGCGTCTTGGGGAGGCTGCAGAGACACTTCCAGCAGACTAGGACAGGGGAAGGAACTGCTGCATTGTTCTATTTTTATCAGACTTCACAAAAGTTTGCAACACTTATATTTATAGAATAAATAAATATCCACATACAGAAACAAAAATGTATTATGTGAACAAAGGGACTTCGGACCCCAGACAGCTCACCTGAAACATCTAGTAATTCATGAATCTGGTCTGATGATTAAGAGACAATTCAAGTAATACTTTTTCCCCAGGAACAGAACCAGTATTCTAAACCAATAAGATGATACCTACTACCTAAACCATGTATAGAAGATTTGCATAAATCGGATCTTATCCTTAGATTGATAATAGTTACGAGATCAAGATAATTTATTGAATGAAGAGAGCCCCATCAATTAGGTGCACAAGAATAAGGGCTTACAAGCTAGCGTAGGCCATGGTCAACCTGGTTGTTGACGGGAAGCCATCACGCCAAGGCAGACCACTGAATAAGTCGAGCTTGCACCCTTAACGTTGTGCCTGTGGGGCCAGTTGGGAAGAAGGATTGAAGCCACGGTGAGCGGTGGGTACTCCTCCAGATCTCCGTCCAGAAGCAGAGCTGCGAGGCGGGGGGCGCAGCAGATAAAGGTGGCCATGGCATGGAGGGAGGAGGAGATGCGAATCCACGTCGTCTCGGCCGACGCTTATGGAGAAGAGGTGGATCCGCGCCATCCCAGCCGCCGCTGGTGGAGGAGAGCCAGATCCGTGGTCACACATGGCTCCAAGCAGGAGAGGGGAAGGAATGGTGGGAGAAGCCAGATTCGTGGTCACAGGCTTTGGAAGGAGGGTGGAAGCCATTTCCTCTAGCGACCAACCGGAGGACGGCCAGGAGGGCCGGCGGCGTCAAACCCTTGCCCACCATGGTGGTCGGGAAGGAAGCCAGGAGCGGTAGGGGTTTGGGGACGGTGGAGGGTGGTCGGGGCAGGGAAGGGTGAGGCTAGGGTCGGGGACGGCGGAGGGTTATCGGTTGTCGCTGAGGTTGACGGGAGCGGCGAAGGGTGGTCGGCGGCGGATGGGATCGAGGGTGGAAGGCTGGCTGATTTGGGGGCGCGACTTGAGGGAATAGAAGAGGTGAGGTGAGGTGCGGTGCCTATTTCTTTTCTTTTTTGGCTGATGAAATGTCTCGGTGTCCCGCGCCAATGAGCCAATTATTTCCGGTTCGCGCCACAGATAGTACAGGCAGATAATGAGTCGGGGTTCGGTTCTCCCGGCAGATAAGGTGACCTAAAACATGGACATCGTTGCCGGCAGTTCGTTATAAACCCTGTATTTCCAGGTACGTGCATTAGTCTATCATGGCAAAATTCCAATAACGGCAGTGTCCTCTGTTGGTATAGCACCCATGGGATGTGTAAACAACAAGAGGCAATAGAAAAGGTTTACACAGGGGCTTAATCTAAAGAGAAACCTTTGAGCGAGCCTGCCGCACGCCCCGCGCTTTGTCTCCGTTGTGCCGTGTCCTAGAAGGGTATCGCGCGAATGTTGTCTGTAAAAAATAAAACTCGTGTAAGCATGCGATTGGTAGTAGAAATGTAAAACATTGGCCTGCCAATAAGGTTGAGCCAAGGGTGGGGCTGTATTAAATATCTATAGCCCATGGTGTCCTCTATGGAATTACGTACATGGCGCCCTGGATTAGTTTCATCCGGACTGCCTGACTCGTCTAACCATGTTCGTGGTCTTAACGACCAGTCATGCTTTCTAGTATTGGAGGCCGGTTAGGATCCGGCCGTTAGAGCCGTCGCGTGTTCCTCCGCGCGTGAAGAGCGCTTTGTATTTCCGTTAACGGTGATGACGCCACGTGGACCGGGCGTCTTGAGTGTAAGGTAGGCATAATGCGGTACTGTGTTGAAGCGGGCGAAGGCCGTTCTTCCAAGCAATGCGCGGTAGCTGCTTTGGAAGGGTGCGAAGTTCTTCGTTTCTGGAGTTTCCTGGGGAGCCGAATGTTACCTCCAGTACAATGGAGCCCCTATCGTAGGCTTCAACGCCTGGTATTACCCCTTCAAAGGTGGTGTTGCTTTGGATAATTCTGGATGGATCTATCCCCATCCTGCGGGGACGGTGTCTGGTATATTAAATTGAGATCATCGCCGCCGTCCACGAGGACGTTGGTAATATGGTATCCGTCGATTATTGGGTCAAGCACCAAGGCCTCTCGATCCTCCATGTCGGATACTAGTCAGCATCCGTGATCGAAGGTGATCGGACAAGTCAACCAGTAGTTAGGTGTGGGTACGATGGGCTCTATAGCGTACGCGTCTCTAAGCGCGCGTTCGTGCCTTCTCGTGGATGTGTGAGTCGCATGGATCATATTTACTGTTTGAACCTTTGGTGGGAATGTTTTCTGTCCCCCAGTGTTCGGCTGGCGAGGTTCATCCTCGTCTTCACTTGTTATTTCCCTTCCCTTGTGTTCGGCATTTAATTTGCCGGCCTGCTTGAAGGCCCAACACTCTCTGTGAGTGTGGTTCGCGGGTTTGTCGGGGGTGCCATGAATTTGGCATAGTCTGTCCAGAACTCTGTTCAGACCGGACGGTCCCTCTGTACTGCCTTTAAATGGCTTCTTTTGCTAATCAGGTCGAGAGCCCCTGAATCCGGAGTTGACCGTTGTGTTGTCCGGGCTCACTTCCTTGTTTTGACATTTGTTTTTATTACGTCATGGTTTCTCGTTGCCATCCCTTATTTCGTATGTGCTTGGGTCGCTGGTGCCTTTACGGGCCAACCAGCTATCTTCACCCGCGCAAAAGCGGGTCATAAGGCTTGTTAAGGCTGCCATTGTCCTTGGCTTTTATTGGCCGAGGTGTCTGGCGAGCCACTCGTCGCGGATGCTGTGCTTGAATTCCGCTAAGGCTTCGGCGTCCGGACAATCGACAATTTGATTCTTCTTAGTGAGGAATTTGTTCCATAGCTTGCGGGCGGACTCTCCGGGCTGTTGGATTATGTGACTTAAATCATCCGCATCCGGAGGCCGGACATAAGTTCCTTGAAAATTGGCCCTGAAAGCGTCCTCGAGTTCCTCCCAACTCCTAATTAAATTTTCGGGGAGGCTTTTCAACCAGTGTCGAGCTGGTCCCTTCAGCTTGAGGGGAAGGTATTTGATGGCGTGGAGGTCATCCCCACGAGCCATGTGTATACGCAGGATAAAATCCTCAATCCAGACCCCTGGGTCTGTCCTTCCGTCGTATGCTTTATGTTCACAGGTTTAAAACCATGTGGAAATTCATGGTCCAGTACTTCTTCGGTGAAGCACAGGGGGTGAGCAGCCCCTCTGTATCTGGATGTGTTGTGGCATGCCATCGGCTGTTGTTGTGTCCGGTGTTTGTTCCGAACTGGTATCCGATCGGTATGATCATTTTGGTGACCATAGTCCCGCGCCAGGGTGTGTCCTTTAGATCCGTAGATGGACCTAGCCGCGCCGGCTTTCTTATCCAGGTGTTCACGTAGATCGTGCACGGTGTCGGTAGCTGCTCTCTCGCGGTTATAAAGTGGTTTGTCCGGTCTCCTGGTCGTGTTGTTTTTTGGTGGAACGGACTCGTCGTCGAATTCTGGCAGCAGCTTGCGTTTTGGATAGCTTTTTGTATGGCGATCGTCGCCGTATCTTTATTCAGTGTCTAGCACTTTATTCCATCTGCGGTTGAGCGTTTCTTGTGCGGCCTTTAGCCTTTGCTTCTGCTTCTTCAGACTTCTCGGGGTGGCCATAAGTCTTCTGTGGAGATTATCTCGTTCCCCGCGTGTTTCCGGGACGACGAATGCATCATCGTCCGGACTATGTTCTTGTCCTGGGGCAGTTTGATGAACTCTTCCCTCGAGATCATTGTGGTCGGGCGTCTGCTCCGAGCTGTGTTCGGCATGACCCGGCGCATCCTGCTCCATCGTTGGATCCGTATGGTCGTTGTTGCCTTCGGGGTTGACTGGGGTGTCGATTTTCTGGCGCTCTTGTTGCTATTTTTACTGTTGCTGGACTTGGAGCGGCGTCTGCACCGTCGTGTTGGTTTTTGCCCGGGGGTTTTATCTTGCGGATTGTCGCCGTCGTCCTCCTTAGGCGTGTCCACCATGTATATATCGTATGATGGGGTGGTTGTCCGCTGCCCAGTGAGTGGTGGTTCTTGTTCTTCTCCTGCATCGTCATCCATACCGTTGATGTCTTCGGAGTCGAAGTCAAGAACGTCGGTTAATTCATCGACCATGGCAATGAAGTGGGTGGTGGGTGGGCGACGAATTCCTTCGTCGCCTGCTTCCCACTCGAGCCGGACATAGTTCGGCCGAGAGTCTCCTGTCAAAGAGAGAGATTTTAATGAGTTCAGCATGTTGCCAAAGGGAGAGTCTTTGGAAGATATCCGCGCAAAGAACTCCATTACGGAGCCCGACCAGGCTCGGGCGCTGGATTTGGAACCTCTGACGGATACGAGTCCGGGGGTTCGGTGTTGCAGGCTTCCTTAGAGGTAATGCCTGGGTTCGGCTCTACCGCCGATGAGTGTGCGGCCCGCGGGGTGGGGTCTATCCACCCGTCCTTGGGCCACGTAGTCTGCTCCGGATTTAGGTCCGGGGCTACCGCAGGGGTGATTTCCCAAGCATTGTCCGACAGTGAGTCTAAGCCATGCTCATCGTGACTGTCCGGCGCTCCTGGCACAGGCCCGATTCCGTCGAAGATCAAGTCTCCGCGGATATCGGCCGTGTAGTTCGGGTTTCGAACCTGACCTGGTGGCCAGGGGCGTAGCTGTCGATCTGCTCCAGTTGGCCAAGCGAATTGGCCGAACACGAAGATCTGTCCGGGGAGAAAAGCCTCACCCTGGACCGTGTTGTTGACGATTGAAGGAGCCATTGAGCCCTGCAGCGACGACACAGAGGAACTCTCAATGAAAGCACCAATGTCGGTGTCAAAACCGGCGGATCTCAGGTAGGGGGTCCCGATCTGTGTGTCTTAGGCTGATGGTAACAGAAAGCAAGGGACGCAATGTTTACCCAGGTTCGGGCCCTCTCGATGGAGGTAAAACCCTACTTCTTGCTTGATTAATATTGATGATATGAGTAGTACAAGAGTAGATCTACCACGAGATCGTAGAGGCTAAACCCTAGAAGCTAGCCTATGATGATTATGACTGTGATTGTGATCGTGATCGGCCTTCTAAGGACCATCCTCACCGGTTTATATAGACACCAGAGAGGGCTAGGGTTTACATGGAGTCGGTTACAAGGAAGGAAGTATATTATCCGGATCGCCAAGCTTGTCTTCCACGCAAAGGAGAGTCCTATCCGGACACGGGACGGAGTCTTGAGTCTTGTATCTTCACGCTCCAATAGTCCGGACAAAGTATATAGTCCGGCTGTCCGGATACCCCCTAATCCAGGACTCCCTCAGTCGCCACGCAGGGTGCTACCCCGAAGACAGCGGCAACGACAATGTGCTTGGCCTCGACATCGGCCGTGATGACGCTGAAGGCGACCTTGCCCTTGGCGACAGCCGCGGCTCATCCAGCGGCGGCGGCTCCTCCTCCAACGAGACCACTAGCAGCGGTGGCTACGACCAGCCGCCACGCCGCTGGGCTCACTTCAAGGACGATGGCGGGTCGTTCCGTCGCCATGCTCCGGTGAAGCGCGAGGAAGGCTCGGGTTGAGCTGGGCCGGGGAGGCCCCTGGAGCCAGGCCTCGTGAGTTGTTGCGGCCGTGCGAGCTGCTTTTGTTTAATCTTTCCTTTCTTCTTGCATTTGATACACTCGCGGTAGTTTCCCAGCTCGCGGGAGCGCGCGCTTCATTATCTGGTGAGGCCCTCCTTGCTGGCGGCTTGAGAGTCATCGACCTCAGGAGGCATCATGAAGCTGCAGAGTTGTTAGAAAATTTTGCCGGGTGTCTTATTCTTCCTTGGGTGAGCCCTCGGGCATGAGCCAGTCGTGGCTTAGTGCACCACGTCACAGTACCCGGGGGGCATGGAGTTCAAGAGGGTGCGTAGATCACAAGCTTACTCGATGGTGTCTCGCGACGATAGAAAAAGCCAAAGCTCTGAGGGAGCGGGTCTATGGAGAAGTGTGTTGGGCGAGCCCGTCACACGCACACACCTGCCCAGCCCCCGCGCGCGAGACGCGCGAGGAAGAACCACGGGCAACTGCCGCTCCTCCTGGACCAAAACCAAAGTGCAAGAGAGAAGACAAGGGGAAAACTGGCTTGGCAGCTGAAAACACGAGAACTCCAAATTTAATTAAGAGGATCACAAACCAACTACAGAAAGCAAGCAAATGAACAGCCGCGTCCGACACCTAGTCTAGTCTTCTCACCAGCGCGGAGCTAAGTGCTGCCACTAGGACGTGGGAGGGAGCCCCCGAGGCCCGAGGGCGGCTCTCCGGAGACTCCAGGGCGTGTACAGCCCCACTCATTATTACGTGAGAGTGTCACAAGCGGAGACCTTCACAGGCACTAGGCCTTGCTTCATGGGTAGAACTTTCGGAGGTGCTGGATGTTCCAGGCATTCTGGATGGGGATCCTGTCCTGCGTCTCCAGGCGCGCGGCGCCAGGCTTGGAGATGCGGGCGACCCTAAACAGGCCCTCCCACATGGGTGAAAGCTTATGCAGCCCTTCCCTGGAGAGCACCCGCCGTAGGACGAGATCACCCACCTCGAAAGCATCTCGAGGCGGACACTGCGGCTACATGCGCCTGCTAGTACCTTGCCTCTCGTGAGGCGAGGCTTGACGGTGGCGTTCCTCCCCCAGCACGAGGTCCATCCCCCCGTGGCGTCCTGGCGTGCCTCGTCAAACACCAAGACCCGCGTGTAGCGATGCCTGACCTCATGTGGGAGAACCGCTTCAGCTCTATAGACGAGGAAGAATGGAGTTTCGCCGGTCGGCTTGGTCACGGTGGTGCGGATGGACCATAGCACGGATTGGAGCTCGTCCAGCCAGCCCCTACCACGGGCTTCGAGCTTCTTCTGGAAAGTCCTTGCTTTGAGGCCCCTTAGGACCTCCGCGTTCTTGGCTGATCGGCAACCGTTGCTCTGGGTGTGCCACTGAGGCGTAGCTTATCTGCGTTCCAAGATTAGCACAATACATTTTGAAGAGGTTGCTAGTGAACTGCGAGCCATTGTCGGTGATGATGCAATTAGGGACTCCGAACCGGCTCACGAGGCCCTTGATGAACTTGACCGCCGAGCCGGCCGGGATGGTACGGACTGCTTCCACCTCTGCCCACTTGGTGAACTTGTCGGTGGCGACGTAGAGGTAGCGGTAGCCCCCGGGCGCTCGAAGGAACGGACCCAAGATGTCCAGCCCCCAGACCGCAAACAGCCATGAGAGCGGGATAGACTGGAGGCCCTGAGAAGGCTGGTGGATTTGCTTGTCATGGAACTGGCAGGCTTCACAGGAATCTCACCAGCTTGGTTGCATCGTTGAGTGTCGTGGGTCAGTAGAATCCGATGCGGAACACCTTGCCCACCAAGGTGCACGACGATGAGTAATGTACGCAGTCTCCGCCGTGTATGTCGGTTAACAGCTTGCACCCCTGCTCCCTGGAGATGCATCACAAAGAACCATCGTTTGGTCATTTTCTGTATAGCACACCGTCTTGAATGCAGTAGGCCGTGGCCTGCCGAGCCACGCGTTCCGCGTCTTCCTCCTTCTCCAGCAGGGTTCCCTACAACAGGTAGGCCTTGAATTCTTCGGTCCAGCGCCCCTCTTGAGGCTCGAGCGCGAGGAGCAGGCGAGCTCCTGAGGTCGGGCCGCAGGCGGGGGCCCCCGAGGTTGGTGGCGGGGGGAGCTCCTCCCGAGGCAGTGTTGGCTCTACAACCGGGGGGGTGCTGAAGGCTTGAAGAGCTTCTCCTCAAAGATGCTGGGCTCCTGTGGTTGGCGCTTGGATGCCCTCTTGGCGATGTCGTCGGCTTCCTTGTTCGTTCCGCAAGGCACGTGTTGCAGCTCCAGGCCCAAGAATTGTTTCTCCATTTTGCGTACCTCCGACAGGTATGCCTCCATGTGTTCATCCTTTGGATTGTACACTTTGTTGGAGAAGTTGAAGAGGAGCTGGGAGTCGCCCTTGATTGTGAGGTTCTTCACACCCAAAGCGGCCGCGGCCTTGAGGCCGGCGATTAAGCCTCCGTACTCCGCGATGTTGTTGGAGACCTTCTCGCCATGTTGGAAACACATCTGCACGGCGTAGTAGAGCTTGTCTTGGGTGGGCGAGATGAGCACGGCTCCGGCCCCCGCGCCCTGACGTGCGAAGGCACCGTCGAAGTACATGACCCAGCCATCTGGTGCCTCGCTCCCTGGCGAGAGGGACCGGTCCTCGCCTGCTTTGGGCCCTGGGGCGTCAGTCCATTCCGCCATGAAATCGGCGAGCACGGCACCCTTGATGACCTTGGTGGTGCTGAACTCCAACTAGAATGCCTGCAGTTCGATGTTCCATTCAGTGACCCTTCCCGCGGCATTGGGGCTCCGGAGCACCCTTTCCAGCGGGTAAGCTGAGATGACCTTAATGAGGTTGCCTTGGAAGTAGTGGTGCAGCTTTCGCGACGCAACGAGGAGCGCGAGCAGGAGCTTCGGCGGCATGGGGTGGCGTGCCCGCGCGTCGCACAGTACCGTGTTGATGAAGTACATCGGGTGCTCGACGAGGCAGAAGTGTTGGTGGAGTCCGAGACCTCCTGAGGCTGGGGCATCTCCTGAGGCTGGGGGACCTCAGGAGCTCAATCGCCTGTTGGGGCAAGCTACTGCAGCCTCGAGCGCCGTATACGGAGCTGGTCATCGGCTGGCGCCGCGCTGGCGGGCGCCGTCTTGGTGCTACATCATCTCGACCGAACGGGCGATGTCGTGTGTTAGGCCCTTGGCCTGGCGCACTTCCCGGACGGCCACCAGCGCTGTGCTTGCTGAGTGGGGCGTGGCGGCCAAGTAAAGCACCAGGGGGCTGGTAGAACCGTTGATGGCCCCAGGAAACGGCTTGGTAGGGCGGAGCCGGCCATGTGACACGTGAAACAGGCCGAAAGCTTCCACGAAGAGCACATTGAGCCTAGCCCCGCCGTCAATGAGGGTCTTGGTTACCGCTATGTTGCAGATGGTGGGGGTGTAGAGCATTGGGAGCGCGCCTGCGTCCGCGGTGGTCACAGGATGGTCTCTTGAGTCGAAGGTGAGGTCGGCCTCTGGTGCGGCCCATCCCGGAGGAGCCCCTGCAGCACACGGGTGGCACCTACTTGGCGGAAGAACTGCTTTACGTGGTGGTATGAGGGCCGCGACTGAGAATCGCCGAGGAGGGCTGCGACGGTGTGGGGCGCCGGTGCCGCAAAGTGCACGACAAAGAGGTCGCGCAGCTCCTCCCAGGAGGCCACTGAAGACTCTGGCAGGCTGAGAAGCCAGGCGCGCGGCACGCCAGTGAGGGCCATGGGGAACCAGTTGGCCATGACCTTATCGTCACAGCCGACCGCCCAAACGGCCTCCTCGTAAGCCTGGAGGAAACCTGATGGATCCGCCGCGACGTCATAGCCAGGCGGCATCACCGGCCTGAACTTGGGCGGCCACTGTACCTACTGCAAGGCGGGGGTGAAAGCCTGGAGGCCCGCAGCGCCTCCGTGTGCGCTCATCGGTCCGGTCGAAGGAGCGGTGCTTGCCATGGGAGAGATTGGCAAGGCGAAGCGGACGGAGAAGCGAAGCGGACGGAGAAGCGAAGCTTCGACGCACCCCTACCGGGCGCGCCAAATGTCGGATTCGGAGTTCCGCAGACCCTTGAAAGGTTCAAACTCTGGGGTGCGTGCGAAGAACTCTCCCTTCCGAGTCTGCCTGCTCAACAGTTCCACGGCCTAGCTTGACGAACCCAAGGGACAAGAGACACATCAGTTTGTCCTGGTTCAAGCCACCTTATGTGTAATACCCTACTCCAGCTTTGTGGTGGATTGCCTCGGGGGGCTGAGGATGAACTAGTACAGTGGATGAACAACCTCAGGAGGTGAGGTGTTCTTGAGCTCGATGAGCTGATGAGGTGGTCAGGGTGGAATCAGTCCGTCCCCTCTATGGTGGTGGCTATGTCCTATTTATAGTGGCCTTGGTCCTCTTCCCAAATGTAGGCGGGAAGGGATCCCACAACGGCCAAATTTGAAGGGAGACAACTAGTACAAGCTATCCTAACAAAAGTAGTCTTCGTCTGCAAAAGGCTCTCATGATGACACTGCGGTGGGCTCCGCGGTGACCTCCATCATGCCGTCCTGGTGGGACTCCGCTGATGTCTACTACACAACCTTCTTCTTGTAGACGTTGTTGGGCCCCAAGTGCAGAGGTTTGTAGGACAGTAGCAAATTTACCTCAAGTGGATGACCTCAGGTTTATCAATCCGTGGGAGGCATAGGATGAAGATGGTCTCTCTCAAACAACCCTGCAACCAAATAACAAAGAGTCTCTTGTTTCCCCAACACACCCAATACAATGGTAAATTTTATAGGTGCACTAGTTCGGCAAGAGATGGTGATACAAGTGCAATATGGATGGTAGATATAGGATTTTGTAATCTGAAAATATAAAAACGGTATTGCAATGCTTCGAAACAAGGCCTAGGGTTCATACTTTCACTAGTGGAAGTTCTCTCAACAAGATAACATAATTAGATCATATAGCAATCCCTCAACGTGCAACAAAGAGTCACTCCAAAGTCACTAATAGCAGAGAACAAACGATGAGATTATTGTAGGGTACGAAACCAACTCAAAGTTATTCTTTCCGATCAATCCATTGGGCTATTCCTATAAGTGTAACAAACAACCCTAGAGTTCGTAGTAAAATAACACCTTAAGACACAAATCAACCAAAACCCTAATATCACCTAGATACTCCAATGTCACCACAAGTATCCGCGGGTATGATTATACGATATGCATCACACAATCTCAGATTCATCTATTCAACGAACACAAAGAACTTCAAAGAGTGCCCCAAAGTTTCTACCGGAGAGTCAAGACGAAAACGTGTGCCAACCCCTATGCATAAGTTCACAAGGTCACAGAACTCGCAAGTTTATCACCCAAACATGCATCAAGTGGATCAATAGAATACCCCATTGTCACCATGGGTATCCCATGCAAGACATACATCAAGTGTTCTCAAATCCTTAAAGACTCAATCCGAGAAGATAACTTCAAAGCGAAAACTCAATCCATTGCAAGAGATAGAGGGGGGAGAAACATCATAAGATCCAATTATTATAGAAAATCTCGCGGTACATCAAGATCGTGCCATACTAAGAACACGAGAGGGAGAGATATCAAACACATAGCTACTGGTACATACCCTCAGCCCCGAGGGTGAGCTACTCCCTCCTCGTCATGGAGAGCGCCAGGATGATGAAGATAGCCACCAGTGATGATTCCCCCCTCCGGCAGGGTGCTGGAACAGGGTCCCGATTGGTTTTTGGTGGCTACAGAGGCTTGCAGCGGCGGAGCTCCCAATCTAGGTTTTTTTTGGGGTTTTTTGTATTTATAAGAATTTTTGGCGTCAGTCTCACGTCAGGGGGGTCCCTCCACCCTCGTGGATGGCTCGGGACTCTTCTGGCACGTCAATTGGACTCCGTTTGGTATTCCTTTTCTGTAAAAAACTGAAAAACAAGGAAAAAACAGAAACTGGCACTGGGCTCTAGGTTAATAGGTTAGTCCCAAAAATCCTATAAAATAGCATATAAATGCATATAAAACATCCTAGATGGATAATATAATAGCATGGAACAATAAAAAATTATAGATACGTTGGAGACGTATCAGCATCCCCAAGCTTAATTCTTGCTCGTCCTCGAGTAGGCTAATGATAAAAACAAAATTTTTGATGTAGAATGTTACTTAACATATTTATCAATGTAATTTTCTTTATTGTGGCATGAATATTCAGATCCATAAGATTCAAAATAAAATTATAATATTAACATAAAAATAATAATACTTCAAGCATACCAACAAAGTAATCATGTCTTCTCAAAATAACATGGCCAAAGAAAGTTCATCCCTACAAAATCGTATAGTTTGGCTATGCTCCATTTTCGTCACACAAAATATTCAAATCATGCACAAGCCCGATGACAAGCCAAGCAATTGTTTAATACTTTAGTATTCTCAAACTTTTTCAACTTTCACGCAATACATGAGCGTGAGCCATGGACATAGCACTATAGGTGGAATAGAGTGGTGGTTGTGGAGAAGACAAAAAGGAGGAAGATGGTCTCACATCAACTAGGCGTATTAATGGGCTATGGACATGCCCATCAATAGATATCAATGTGAGTAAGTAGGGATTGCCATGCAATGGATGCACTATAGCTATAAATGTATGAAATCTCAACGAAAGAAACTAAGTGGGTGTGCATCCAACTTGCTTGCTCACGAAGACCTAGGGCGTTTTGAGGAAGCCCATTATTGGAATATACAAGCCAAGTTCTATAACGAAAATTCCCACTAGTATATGAAAGTGACAAAATAAGAGACTCTCTATCATGAAGATCATGGTGCTACTTTGAGGCACAAGTGTGGAAAAAGGATAGTAGCATTGTCCCTTCTCTTTCTATCTCTCTCTCTCTCTCTCTCTCTCTCTCTCTCTCTCTCTTTTGTTTGGCTTCTTTGGCCTTCCTTTTTTTTCATTGGCTTCTTTGGCCTCTTTTTTTTTATTTCCTCACACGGGACAATGCTCTAATAATGATGATCATCACACTTCTATTTATTTACAACTCAAGGATTACAACTCGATACTTAGAACAAAATATGACTCTATATGAGTGCCTCCGACGGTGTACCGGGATGTGCAATGAATCAAGAGTGACATGTATGAAAAATATGAATGGTGGCTTACGATGTCAACTACATGATCATGCAAGGAAATATGACAATGATGGAGCGTGTCATAATAGACGGAACGGTGGAAAGTAGCATAGCAATATATCTCGGAATGGCTATGGAAAATTCCATAATAGGTAGGTATGGTGGCTGTTTTAAGGAAGGTAAATAGTGGGTTTATGGTACCGGCAAAAGTTGCACGGTACTAGAGAGGCTAGCAACGGTGGAGGGGTGAGAGTGCGTATAAACCATGGACTCAACATTAGTCATAAAAAACTCACATACTTATTGCAAAAATCTACAAGTCATCAAAACCAAGCACTATGCGCATGCTCCTAGGGGATAGATTCGTAGGAAAAGACCCTCGCTCGTCCTCGACCGCCACTCATAAGGAAGACAATCAAAAAATATCTCATGTTCCAACTTCGTTACATAACGGTTCACCATACGTGCATGCTACGGGACTCACAAACCTTAACACAAGTATTTCTCAAATTCACAACTACTCACTAGCATAACTCTAATATCACCATCTTCATATGTCAAAACAATCATAAGGAATCACACTTCTCATAGTATTCAATTCACTTTATATGAAATTTTTTATTATATCCCTCTTGGATGCCCATCATATTAGGACAAAATTCATAATCAAAGCAAATTACCATGTTGTTTGGGCACTCTCAAAATAATATAAGTGAAGCACACGAGTTCATCTATTTCTTCAAAATAAAACCACCGCCGTGCTCTAAAAAGATATAAGTGAAGCACTAGAGCAAATGACAAACTACTCCGAAAGATATAAGTGAAGATCAATGAGTAGTCGAATAATTATGCAACTATGTGAAGATTCTCTAAGATTTAAGAATTTCAGATCTTGGTATTTATTCAAACAGCAAGCAAAAGAAAAGAAAATAAAATGACACTCCAAGCAAAACACATATCATGTGGTGAATAAAAATATAGCTCCAAGTAAGGTTACCGATGAACAAAGACGAAAGAGGGGATGCCTTCCGGGGCATCCCCAAGCTTAGGCTCTTGGTTGTCATTGAATATTACCTTGGGGTGCCTTGTGCATCCCCAAGCTTAGGCTCTTGCCACTCCTTATTCCATAGTCCATCGAATCTTTACCCAAAACTTGAAAACTTCACAACACAAAACTTAACAGAAAACCCGTAAGCTCCGTTAGTATAAGAAAATAAATCACCACTTAGGTATTGTTGTGAACTCATTCTGAATTCATATTGGTGTAATATCTACTGTATTCCAACTTCTCTATGGTTCATACCCTCCGATACTACTCATAGATTCATCAAAATAAGCAAACAACACACGAAAAACAAAATTTGTCAAAACAGAACAGTCTGTAGCAATCTGATTTGTTTGAATACTTACAGAACTCCAAAATTTTTGAAAATCTAGGAAAACCTGGATAATTTCTATATTGAACTTCTGCAAAGAGAATTAGCATTTTATCACGTTCTGGTGAGTTTTGAAAATTATTTTCGTGAGCACAAAGTTTCTATCTTTTTTAGCAAGATCAAACAACTATCACCCAAGAAGATCCTATTGGTTCTACCTGGCACAAACACTAATTAAAACATAAAACCACATCTAACCAGAGGCTAGATAGATTATTTATTACTACACAGGAGCAAAAAGCAAAGAACAAAAATAAAATTGGGTTGCCTCCCAACAAGCGCTAACGTTTAACGCCCCTAGCTAGGCATGATGATTTCAATGATGCTCACATAAAAGATAAGAATTGAAGCATAAAGAGAGCATCATGAAGAATATGACTAGCACATTTAAGTTCAACCCACTTCCTATGCATAGGGATTTTGTGAGAAAACAATTTATGAGAACAAGAATCAACTAGCATAGGAAAGCAAAACAAGCATAACTTCAAGATTTTAAGCACATAGAGAGGAAACTTGATATTATTGCAATTCCTACAAGAATATATTCCTCCCTCATAATAATTTTCAGTAGCATCATGAATGAATTCAACAATATAACCATCACATAAAGCATTATTTTCATGTTCCACGAGCATAGAATTTTTATTACTCTCCACATAAGCAAATTTCTTCTCATGAATAGAAGTGGGAGCAAACTCAACAAAATAACTATCATGTGATTGAAAATTAAAATTAAGATGACAAGTTACATGGTTATCATTATTCTTTATAGAATACATGTCATCACAATAACCATCATAGATAGGAGGCATGCTTTCATCATAGTAAATTTGCTCATCAAAACTTGGGGGACAAAAAATATCATCTTCATAAAACATAGCATCCCCAAGCTTGTGTCTTTGCATATTATTAGCATCATGGATATTCAAGGAATTCATACTAACAACATTGCAATCATGCTCATCATTCAAATATTTAGTGCCAAACATTTTAATGCATTCTTCTTTGAACATTTTGGGACAATTATCGGAATCCTTATTTTCACGAAAGACATTAAAAAGATGAAGCATATGAGGCACCCTCAATTCCATTTTTTGTAGTTTTCTTTTATAAACTAACTAGCGATAAAAAAAGAAACTAAAAGATTCTATTGCAAGATCTATAGATATACCTTCAAGCACTAACCTCCCAGGCAATGGCGCCAGAAAAGAGCTTAGTTGACGGGGTGTTAGTGCCACTTACCTAGCCTCCCTGGCAACGGCGCCAGAAAAGAGCTTGATGTCTACTACACAACCTTCTTGTTGTAGACGTTGCTGGGCCACCAAGTGTAGAGGTTTGTAGGACAGTAGCAAATTTCCCTCAAGTGGATGACCTAAGGTTTATCAATCCGTGGGAGGCGTAGGATGAAGATGGTCTCTCTCAAACAACCCTGCAACCAAATAACAAGGAGTCTCGTGTGTCCCCAACACACCCAATACAATGGTAAATTGCATAGGTGCACTAGTTCGGCAAAGAGATGGTGATACAAGTGCAATACGGATGGTAGATATAGGTTTTTGTAACATGAAAATATAAAAACAGCAAGGTAACTAATGATAAAAGTGAGTATAAACAGTATTTCAATGCTTCGAAACAAGGCCTGGGGTTCATACTTTCACTAGTGCAAGTTCTCTCAACAAGGATAACATAATTAGATCATATAAAAATCCCTCAACATGCAACAAAGAGTCACTCCAAAGTCACTAATAGCGGAGAACAAACGAAGAGATTATTGTAGGGTACGAAACCACCTCAAAGTTATTCTTTTCGATCAATCCATTGGGCTATTCCTATAAGTGTCACAAACATACCTAGAGTTCATAGTAAAATAACACCTTAAGAAAAAAATCAACCAAAACCCTAATGTCACCTAGATACTCCAATGTCACCACAAGTATCCGCGGGTATGATTATATGATATGCATCACACAATCTCAGATTCATCTATTCAACAAACACAAAGAATTTCAAAGAGTAGTGCCCCAAAGTTTCTACCGGAGAGTCAAGACGAAAACGTGTGCCAACCCCTATGCATAAGTTCACAAGGTTACAGAACTCGCAAGTTGATCACCAAAACATACATCAAGTAGATCAATAGAATACCCCATTGTCACCACGGGTATCCCACGCAACACATACATCAAGTGTTCTCAAATCCCTAAAGACTCAATCCGATAAGATAACTTCAAAGGGAAAACTCAATCCATTACAAGAGATAGAGGGGGGAGAAACATCGTAAGATCCAACTATAATAGCAAAGCTCGCGGTACATCAAGATCGTGCCATATCAAGAACACGAGAGAGAGAGAGAGAGAGAGATCAAACACATAGCTACTGGTACATACCCTCAGCCCCGAGGGTGAACTACTCCTTCCTCGTCATGGAGAGTGCCAGGATGATGAAGATGGCCACCAGTGATGATTCCCCCCTCCGGCAGGGTGCCGGAACAGGGTCCCGATTGGGTTTTGGTGGCTACAGAGGCTTTTTGGCGGCGAACTCCTGATCTAGGTTTCTTTTTGGGGGTTTCTGTATTTATAGGAATTTTTGGCATCGGTCTCACGTCAGGGGGGTCTCCGAGTCATCCACGAGGCAGGGGGCGCGCCCAGGGGGGTAGGGCGCGCCCTCCACCCTCGTGGATGGCTCGGGACTCTTCTGGCCCAACTATTTTACTCCGGGGGCTTCTTTTGGTCCATAAAAATCATCAAAAATTGGCACGTCAATTGGACTCCGTTTGGTATTCCTTTTCTGTAAAACTCAAAAACAAGGAAAAATAGAAACTGGCACTGGGCTCTAGGTTAATAGGTTAGTCCCAAAAATCATATAAAATAGCATATAAATGCATATAAAACATCCTAGATGGATAATATAGAGCATGGACAATCAAAAATTATAGATACATTGGAGACGTATCACCCGCGCCTGCGCTTGCCTCCTTAGCACCAAAAAGGAAACTGGTACACTACGCCCGCTGGCGCCCGCCTGGCATTGGTCGTCATGGCTCACGTCATAAGAACCTGGTGAGGTGCACCTTGCATAGATACCTCCGCTCCTCGGGAGCCAGCCTAGTGAGGCCGCCCGCCAGGGAGGTCTTGGTGTCGTCCGCCTTGCGAGGTTTGCCCCTCGCGAGGGTCTTGGGTTGTTGTTGCTGAAGCTGGGCCCATCGGGCCATTGACGGAGCCACGCCGTGGGCCTCAGGCAGGCAAGTCTTGGTACCCCCATTCCCAGGACGCCGACAGGAGCGCCACGAGCAAATCTTTGAATGACATACTTGTTTCTACCACCTTTGGATCGAAAAATCCAGTAATCATATGTGGTTTTCTACCGTGCAGAACACTAACTTCCATCCTTACCGCCATCCGTAAAGCAAGCACAGTATCAATCCTATTCGATTCAAATAAGGAAAAGTTACAGTTACCCGGGAACAATTCAACAAAATTTGATCGTTTCACGTGACTAGCTGTCAGATAGGGCCGAATTTATGAATCAACAAATCAGTTAGAGGGAAAACAACGCTTACCCAGGTGTAATCCATGAATTGTATGCCGCTGTTTCGACCCGATCCTCTCCACAGTCGATGGGCTTGAGAACCTGCTCCCCCGACATCACTGCTTAATCCTGAGGGGGATGTGGGGGTAGATTTGGCGGAGGGCATGACGACGGCGGAGGCGAAATGGGGTTAGTGGTTGGAGGGCATGATGACGGCAGAGGCTACATGATGGCGGCGGAGGAGGCAGAGCAGCATGGTGTTGTAGTGGCTCGAGGTTCAGACAAGGGGATCCCTTAGACAAGCTTGTCTGACGTGTCTCAATGCGACCCCACTCGTCAAGTCCAACGGGCGATAGAGTCCAGCGCGGCCACACTCCCTAGAGTTAACTGTCAATGGTTTGACCCGACGGCATCCTCCGTTGTGATCATTTATGAGGGTTTCGGACAAGGGAGTGGGGAAAAGTGAGCAAAAGTTAAGGGCGTGGGGATGAATGAGTAGAGCTAAGGAACCAGGGGCACAGAAATAAAAATCCCTAATTTTAATGATGCTCACATGAAAGACAAGAATTGAAGCACAAAGAGAGCACCATAAAATATGCAAAAAACACATCTAAGTCTAATATACTTCCTCTGCATAGGAATCTTATAGGCAAATAGATTATCAAGGCAAGCAAATCCTAGCATATGCAAAGAACAAGAAAGAGACAATAGCAAACTCAACATAACGAGAGGTAATTTAGTAACATGAAGATTTCCACAACCATATTTTCCTCTCTCATAATAATTACAAGTAGGATCATAATCAAATTCAACAATATAGCTATCACGTAAAATTTTCTCTACATGATCCACATACATGCAAAGTTGACACTCTTCCAAAATAGTGGGATTATCATCAAATAAAGACATGGCTTCTCCAAACCCACTTTTATTAAAAAAATCTTAAGACTGATCATACTCCAAAGTAGTGGGATAATTATTTCCTAAAGTTGACACTCTTCCAAACCAACTTTCAATATTATTGAAAACATATTCATCATGAGGCTTAAATAAATTTTCAAGATCAAAAGAAGAATCACCCCAATCATGATCATTACAATAAGTAATGGGCATAGCAAAATTAGCATCCCCAAGCTTAGGGTTTTGCACATTATTAGCACAACTGACATTAACATGATTTATAATAACATCATTGCGATCATGTTTAACATAAGGGACTATAGCAAATTCATCTCCATAAGCATAATTAATATTGGCATCATGGCCATAAGAATAGCAAGCATCATGTTCATCAAGGGATATTTCAATCAAATCAATGGAATCATAATTATCTGTAGACTCATGCATATCATTAATTTCTTGCAAAGCAACGATCATTCTCTCAATAAATACTTTGACATAGGCATTATGAGCATAGTTTTCACAGCAATATTTACGTATGTCAAAATTTTCAGATTTGTAGAGAGTAATATCATACTTTTCAATCAAAGAAGAAACTTCATAAGCACCCTTACAAATTCTTCAATTTATTCGATATCATAGTAACTTTAAACACCCTTTTCATAAGAAGATAAGATTTCATTATCATTAAACTCACATAGGTAGGGAAGGTGTTTTTTAGGGTTCTTAGAGCAACAAGTAAAATCACAAAGTTCACAAAGATTCCAAGAATAACATAGCAAACAATTCATTTGATTCCAAAAGAGTCTCCCTTTTTCAGACAAACAGTGACGCACAAATGAGCATACTTATCTAAAGATTTTCCCTCAACTAAACTAGTTGGGGTTTCAGCACGAGCACATACGGATGGAAGATGATCCAAGTAGAAAACTTTTAGTGGATACATAAACCTTTTTGTTTCCGATTCTTCAATAAATACACAATTATACCAAGCAAACAAGTAGACGAGCCAAGTAAGAGGAAAGGGTGATGCAGCAAAGTAGAGATGAGTATTTCCCACAGTTAAGAACTAAGGTATCAATCCAGTAGGAGACAACGCACAAATCACCAATACCTGCACAAACAATCAAACACTTGCACCCAACGTGATAAAGGGGTTGTCAATCCCTTCACGGTCACTTGCAAAGGTGAGATCCGATAGAGATAGATATAAGAGATTGCTAGAACGTAAAACAAAATAAAAGTAAATAAATTGCAGCAAGGTATTTTTGTTATTTTTGGTATATAGATCTGAAAATATATGAAGGAAAATAGACCTGGGGGCCATAGGTTTCACTAGAGGCTTCTCTCTTGAAGGCAAATAATACAGTGGGTGAACAAATTACTGTCGAGTAATTGATAGAAAAGCGCAAAGTTATGACGATATCCAAGGCAATGATTATGAATATAGGCATCACGTCCGTGTCGAGTAGACCGACTCCTTCCTGCATCTACTACTATTACTCCACTCATCGATCGCTATCCAGCATGCATCTAGAGTATTAAGTTCATAAACAATGGAGTAGCGCCTTAAGCAAGATGACATGATGTAGAGGGATAAACTCAAGCAATATGATGAAAACCCCGTCTTTTTACCCTTGATGGCAATAATACAATACGTGTCTCGGTACCCCTACTTTGTCACT
The DNA here is from genome assembly GCA_021605145.1 of Aegilops bicornis. Classification (NCBI taxonomy): domain Eukaryota; kingdom Viridiplantae; phylum Streptophyta; class Magnoliopsida; order Poales; family Poaceae; genus Aegilops; species Aegilops bicornis. The sequence continues at coordinate 278,794,073 of CM038674.1, forward strand.
GGGTGAAATCACGCAAGATTGAACCCAAAACTAAGCACCTCTCCCATTGCAAGAAAAACCAATCTAGTTTGCCAAACCAAACCGATAATGTGAAGAGAAATACAAGGATATTAAATCATGCATATAAGAATTCAGAGAAGATTTAGATAATATTCATAGATAAGCTGATCATAAATCCACAATTCATCGATCTCGACAATCACACCGCAAAAGAAGATTACATCGGATAGATCTCCAAGAACATCGAGGAGAACATGGTATTGAGAATCAAAGAGAGAGAAGAAGCCATCTAGCTACTAGCAATGGACCCGTAGGTCTGTGATAAACTACTCACGCTTCATCGGAAGGGCAATAGGGTTGATGTAGATGCATTCCGCGATCGAATCCCCCTCTGACAAGATGCCAGAAAAGGCCCCAAGATGGGATCTCACGGGAACAGAAGGTTGCAATGGCATAAACGTATTTTCGTGGATGCCTCTGATGGTTTGGTAATATTTAGGAATTTATAGGCCGAAGAATAAGGTTAAAGGAGCTCTGAGGGACCCACAAGCCAGGGGGCACCCCCCTCGGGTGCGCCCTGCACCCTTGTCGCTGCCTCGGGACTCCTTTGCCTTGGTCTCCAAGTCCTACGTGTGTCTTCTGGTCGAAGAAAAATCATCGTAAAGTTTTATTCCGTTTGGACTCGTTTGATATTCCTTTTATGCGAAACTCAAAAACAAGGAAAAAACCGAAACTGGCACTTGGCTCTGGGTTAATAAGTTAGTCCCAAAAATAATATAAAGTAGCATATTAATGCATATAAAACATCCAAAACAGATAGTATAATAGCATGGAACAATAAAAAAATTATAGATACGTTGGAGATGTATCAATCCCACACAGCCCGGCATCCCGAAGTACTATCTAAAAATACAAAGTGTCCTTGGGACACTTGGCTTCAGTAATCCGGGCCCCTTCTGGTACCTCGGCGAGGAACTGCTCCGTAGTTTGAACCTTCCCTTCGGGAGGTCCCGTGGCAACTGTCGGTGTCAAAACCGGCGGATCTCGGGTAGGGGGTCCCGATCTGTGCGTCAAGGCTGATGGTAACAGGAAGCAAGGCACACAGATGTTTACCCAGGTTCGGTCCATCTTGATGGAGGTAAAACCATACTTCTTGATTGATTAATATTGATGATATGGGTAGTACAAGAATAGATCTACCACGAGATCGTAGAGGCTAAACCATAAGAGCTAGCCTATGATGGTATGATTGTGATTGTGATCGCCCTTCTAAGGACCAACCTCTCCGGTTTATATAGACACCGGAGAGGGCTAGGGTTTACATGGAGTCGGTTACAAGGAAGGAAATATAATATCCGGATCGCCAAGCTTGCCTTCCACGCCAAGGAAAGTCCCGTCCGGAAACGGGTCGAAGTCTTGAGTCTTGTATCTTCACGCTTCAATAGTCCGGACGTTGTACACAGTCCGGCTGTCCGGATACCCCCTAATCCAGGACTCCCTCAGTAGCCCCTGAACCAGGCTTCAATGATGATGAGTCCGACGTGCAGTCTTGTCTTCGGCATTGCAGGGCGGGTTCCTCCTTCGAATACTCCAAAGTACCTGTTATGACGAATAGTGTCCGGCCTCCAATCAATGTTATGCTCCTCGGCTTCAGTGCTTCAGTAATGACCATCTCCACGTGTCGAGCGAATGCGAGGAGTCGAGGCGTTCTCGTGTTTGCCACCCTCGATCCTCCGGGCTAACCGTCTATTTGAAGGGACGGGGATTCTCAGATCCAAACCTCACTCTCCCTCCCAGGGCTAGCATCCAACAGAGCACTCCGCGAAAAGCCATTCCAGCATGGCCGACCGTCGCAGCTCTTCTGCTCGCCCTTCTCGTTACAAGTCGGGGGATTGGGGAGAGTGCTCAGTTCCTCATAGGCATTTGATAGAGTTACAAACCCAAGGGTTTCTCCCACCGGCGTTCATGGTCTCCGTCCGTGCTGGAATGGCCATTTATGATGGAGGGGAACAAGCAGAGGGATCTCCTAATCCATCTCCAGAGGAGCGTGTATGCCTCATCTCGCATCTATTGAGGGGCATCGGATTTCCTATCCACCTGTTTCTTCGCGGGCTCTGGAGTTCTACGGCCTCCAGTTACACAATTTTACCCCTGCCTCTATTCTGCACATAGCGGGGTATGTCGTCCTTTGCGAGCTGGTTTTAGGCTGCAAACCACACTTCGGATTATGGAGGAAGTTGTTCTGCCTCGTCCCCCGCACCCAGGGGGAGTCCCTATGTCAAGTGGGCGGGGCCGAAGTATGGCGCATTGCCGAGACCGGATAATTGTCCGGCACTCCTGAGAAGGCACCAGAAAACTGGCCTTGAGTGGTTCTATATAGACGACGTTCCCCTTCCGGATCCAGTCGGATGTGTCTCCCCAAGTTCAGCAACGCCCCGTCGAGGGCACGCCTAAGCTGGCGCCCCCGGGGCCCTCAATAAGAGGATACAAGGGAAATACTTCTCCTGATGAACAGGATAAAGTTACTTGCCAAATCCGGACTGACGATAGTTGAGGTTGTGGCGATATGCATAAGGCGAGGCGTGCAACCACTCCAATATTGGGGGAAGCCCATGTGGCATTTCAACCGGGAAGACGACGCCACCCGCTGCGGTCGTAAGGGTCTGGACTCCTCTGCCGCTTTGGCAAGGATATTGTCCGATTTGTATAAAGGGGAAGAGGAGGAATTCCTTCGCATCAAAACGCGGGACGGATTCTCCATGTACAACCCCCCAGCATGGGTAAGTTGCCATCCTTTTTCCCCGAGTTACTTACTCCAGCGTTCTTCTGCTAAGATTACTTGCATCAATGCTTCTGAGCAGGAACTGAGAAGGGCTGTAGAAGGAATCTTCAGCCCCTCCCATAACTGCAGAGGACCTGGAAGGGCCCTAGATCCGGGACTTAAAGTGGATCCGGATATCACCGTGGAGCTTGTCAACGGGTATTCTATCAAGCGGTAGCCGATGGCGCCCTAGTGGCCATTACGGCCGACTACCCTGGACTGCTCCCCGCGTCGCGTGTAAGCTGAACTAAAAAACCCTATCCTTCGAAGAGGACTCCTCCCAGGTATTATAATTTCCCATGAGGCGTCGTTCTATTTTCAGAAACGACGGCCGGAGCGAGGGGCCGAGCCCCTAGGGACTCGTCAACAACGGGTGTCCGGATCGGGCAGGCTCAAGAGGAAGGCGGTGAGGGTTGACACACCGCTACAGAGGTAAAGTAGTAATATGTCCTGTAATTATAGAATTTGAAATGTGACAACGCCCTTCGTGTCTGGCAGGAAGAGGAATAACCGGACTATATCCGCAGACCCCACCAATCACGCCTCCACCAGCCGGGTTCCAGAACCGTCTTCGGGGGTGGAGGCGTACACAGGGCTAGCACCGCATAGTCCCCCGACGGAGGATGCGGATATGTGTTCGGCCATGAACTCCGAAGTGGAGAGCGCCATGAATCACCGGCGCCGGAGGGCCGTGCTCTGGAACAACATCTTTTCCGAAGAGGCTTTTAATGCCTTCAATTTGGCGGACGCATACGTCCGAGCTGCTCGGGGCGGGCTTGCCAAAGCGACAAACCGGTATACCAAAGACATACAGGTAAGAAATTTTAATAAGTATGTGTAGAAGTAGCCCCTGAGACTTGAAACAGTTGGCACAACAGTTTTAAGGATCAATCTATGCACAGGTCCTTGTAGAGAAGAACGAGCAATTGTCTCGGGAGCTAGAGGGATGCAAGGCCGAACTGAGGGCCGCAGTTGCCAAACTAGAGGAACCCCAAAAGCCCTCATCTGGTAACAATTGTCACAATTGCATAAAGATGCACCAGTTAGTAAATGGCTGATGTGACAAGTCTAACAGAAAATTCTGCAGACAATTCCGGGGTGAATCCGGAGGGCGTAAGAGAGGACGCATCGCATCTCAAAAAGCAGCTGGAGGCTGGCGAGCATTCTTACGCGAAAGTTAGGCAGAGAAGAACGATCTTCAAGATGCCAAAGTCCAGCTGGACGTGGAGTTAAAAGATCTCCGCGCTCAGCTGGCGGACTCCGTGAAGGAGAACAAGAGCCTTCGATGCGGCATTTACGGTAAGTGCCTAGACGAACTGTAGTATAGTTCGGCAAGGAAGTGTATTGAAAGAGTTCTTCTTGTAGGAATGTTAACGGGTCGCCCTGAGGAGGAGATGCCCGTATCTGCGAGTGATTTACTGCAAGACCTTTCGCAACTGCACGAGCGAGCTCGGCAAGTGATGTAGGGTATTGCTCAGGCTTTATGGCCATCAAGCTTGCTACCGAATGGCATGGCGGAGCTTGTGAATATGCTTCAAGGAGCACTGCGGCGCTCCGACTACGGAAGGTGTCCGCTTGCGGCAAGGCGCAAGAGAAGCATGGGCTATGGTGAAGACGCGCTACACCAAGCTGGACCCGAACCATATGGCCGAAGTTGGACCGGCAGGGCCCGATGGGCAAGAAATTCCCGTGAGTCTAGTGTATGACCAGGTAGCGTTAGCCGCTAAGTATTCTCAACAGGATTGTAAGCTAGATAGCCTGTTGGACGGTATAGAGGAGGAATATAGTCAGTCCAAGTGACTGTGTAATTTAATGGGCATGATTAGCCCCTAGCCGGATTAAAATCATGTGCCTTGGCGGACCTTTTCGCTTCAGCCCCCGGATCCTATTATCCGGGGTGTGTCCGAATACCCACGCAGCTATACAAAACCGGGGTATGCGTGGAAACAAGGCGTAGGGGTCATAAGTGCTTGAACAGACAAGTACCCAACTAGTTATGTTATATTACATGGATAGTAAGAAACAACTTCCAGGGAGAATAGTTCCGTTAGGGGTTCCTTTCCACAGTACGCATGCGATGATGCGCATGCCCGGACTGCGAACGATGGCGCAGGATACAAGACTTCTGGGGATTTACGTTGTAATAAACGAACACATCTTTTGTTCACCGACCGAATATTCTCTTAAGGAAGCTAGCTTTCGGCTTCACCTAGTCTGAGGTACACATCCGGCTGAACCGGTAGTAACAATCACAGAGGTGCTCCCCTTATGCCCTATCCGAATTAACGGGAACGTAGGGCATAAACACAAGAGCCAGGCAACCCAGCTTGGCAACATCTTAAGTCATATCGATGCATATAATGGTGAAGAAAAGGCACATATGGAAAAAGAATGCACTATATTGAATACTTTGTGTGAAGAGAAAAAGGGTCGAGAAAGGGATGGAGCATAATTAAAAGGGAGGGTTTAGGAGACAAACATTGAGTTTGGCGTTAGGCATAGAATCTCCGGAGTCTGGCCGTGTTCCATGGGTTCGGCTCGAGTCTGTCATCGGATGCATTACGTAGACGGTACGCTCCTCTGGTGAGAACTTTGTCAATGATGAAGGGACCCTCCCACTTGGGTTTGAGCGTGTCCTTCCTCTTCTCCGGTAGGCGTAGAATGAGTTCGCCAACATTGTAAGTTTTGGCCCGCACTTCTCTGCTTTGATATCGTCGAGCACTGGTCGATAGAATGCGGAACGGGCTTTTGCGACATCGCTCCTCCTCCAGGGCATCCAAGTTATCCTGCCGATCTAACTCGGCTTCCTTCTCTTCGTACATGCTTACGCGTGGCGAATCATGTATTATGTCGCAGGCTAGTACTGCTTCCGCACCGTACACCATAAAAAATGGTGTATATCCGGTGGTGCGATTCGGTGTGGTCCGCAGCCCCCGGAGTACGGAGTCGAGCTCCTCCACCCAGTGCGTATCTGATTCTATTAAAGATCGCACTAGTCTGGGTTTTATGCCGCTCATGATGAGACCGTTTTCCTTCGACTGGCCGTTTGTTTGGGGTGGTAGAGCGGAAGCATAGTCGAGCTTAATGCCCATTTTGTCAAGACCAAGTTTTCACTTCATCGGCTGTGAAATTTGAGCCATTATCGGTGATGATGCTATGGGGGACACCGTGACGATTAATGCGACCGGATATGAAGTCGACATCGGGTCCGGATTCGGCCGTTTTAACTGGCTTGGCTTCTATCCATTTGGTGAACTTGTCCACCATGACCAATAAGTATTTTTTATTATGGCTTCCCCCTTTAAGGGGTCCAACCATATCCAGCCTCCAGACCACGAGCGGCCAAGTTATGGGGATTGTTTGGAGAGCGGTAGGGGGCATATGACTCTGATTGGCAAAGAGCTGGAAACCGACGCAATGTTGGACAAGGTCCTGTGCGTCTGCTCGGGCCGTCGGCCAATAGAAGCCTCTGCGGAAGGCTTTGCTGACTAGCTCGAGCCGTGGCGTGGTGTCCGCCCAGTCCGGCATGGATTTCGGCCAAGAGTTGCCGCCCCTCCTCTTCGGAGATGCACCTTTGGAGCACTCCAACAAGGCTTTTCTTATAGAGTTCCCCTTCGTGGGCTTTGTAAGCTTTAGAACGCCGGACTATGCAGCGTGCTCCATTTTGGTCTTCGGGTAGCTCCTACCTATTTAGGTAGGCCAAGAAAGGCTCGGTCCACGGGGCAATAACAGCCATGATTTCGTGGGCCGAGGGCGTTATTTCGGTGGCAGAGCCTCCGATTGTGTCGGATGGTTCGATATCTGGGGGTGTGTTTGGGTCCGAGCTGGTATTGCCGGACTCCCCTTCCATACTATGGATGGCTTGAACAGCCTTTACAGGAATACGTTAGGTGGGACGGGGTCGCGTTTGGCACCGATGGGGGCGAGAACGTCCGCCGCTTGATTATTTTCTCGAGCCACATGGTGGAACTCTAACCCCTCGAACCGCGCTGACATTTTTAGGACGGCGTTACGGTAGGCCGCCATTTTCGGATCCTTGGCATCGAAGTCTACATTTATTTGTGAGATTGCGAGGTTGAATCCTCGCACTTCAGGCGTTGAATGCCCATAGAGACCGCCATCCAAAGACCATGCAATGTGAGCCTCATATTCGGCTGCATTGTTGGAGTCTGTGTATAATATCCGGAGGACGTCTTTGGACCGTGTCTCCGGTGGGGATGTCGGGACTACACTGCCTCCCAATCCGCCAGCATTTTGGAGCCGTCAAAGTGCATGATCCGGTTGGAGTATGCGCTGCATTTTTAGGGAGTTCGGTCTCCGTCCATTCGGCGACAAAGTCGGCCAGTACTTGTGACTTGATGGCCCGCCGTGGTTTGTACATTATGTCAAACGGAAGGAGCTCGATGGCCCATTTAGCAATCCGGCCCGTAGCGTCGCAGTTGTTTATTATGTCATTGAGTGGTACTTCAGAGGCTACTATGATAGAACACTCTTGAAAGTAGTGTCGCAGCTTCTGGGATGCCATGAAGACCGCGTATGCTATTTTTTGATAATGCGGGTATCGGGATTTGCATGGGGTGAGGACTATGGATATGTAATAGACCGGCTTTTGGAGCGGGAATTTGTATCCTTCAACCTCTCGTTCGATGACGAGTACTGCGCTTACAACTTGGTGTGTTGCCGCTATGTATAATAGCATAGGCTCGCCGGTGTTCGCGCCGTTAGGGACCGGATTATCGCCAAGAAGGTCTTTATTTCATCGAGTCCATCCGCGGCTGCATCCGTCCATACGAAGTGTTCGGTGCGCCACTGGAGGCGGTAAAGAGGCAATGCCTTTTCTCCTAGCCTGGAGATAAAGAGGCTCAAAGCGGCCACGCATCCGGCTAGCTTCTGGATGTGCTTCAGGTCTGTTGGTATAGCCAACTAAGACAGAGCTCGGATTTTTTCCGAGTTCGCTTCAATTCCTCTATTCGAAACAATGAAGCCCAGCAGTTTCCCCGATGGGACGCCGAAGACGCATTTTTCCGGATTCAACTTAATGTCGTATGTCCGTAGGTTATCGAATGTAAGCCTCAAGTCATCTATCAGGGTTTCGACGTGTCTAGTTTTTATGACCACGTCGTCCACATATGCTTCCACTGTTTTGTCGATTTGTTTTTCCAGGCATGTTTGAATCATGCGTTGATAGGTTGCGCCGGCATTCTTGAGCCCGAAGGGCATAGTGTTGAAGCAAAAAGGGCCATATGGCGTTATAAAAGCTGTTGCAGCTTGGTCAGACTCCGCCATCTTTATTTGATGGTATCCAGAGTATGCGTCGAGAAAACACAGCGAGTCGTGTTCAGCTGTGGCATCGATGATTTGTTCAATGCGAGGGAGGGGAAAGGGATCCTTGGGGCAAGCCTTGTTGAGGTCCTTGAAGTCGACACATAGGCGCCAGGATTTGTCCTTCTTTGGAACCATCACCAAATTTGCCATCCAATCCGGATGTTTGATATCTCCGATGAATCCGGCCTCGAGTAGCTTGGCTAACTCTTCCCCCATTGCCTGGCGTTTGGGCTCTGAGAATCGCCTTAGGGTCTGCTTGACTGGTTTATATCCTTTTAGGATATTTAGGCTGTGTTCGGCCAGTCCGCGTGGGATGCATGTCATGTCCGATGGGTGCCAGGCGAAAATATCCCAATTCTCGCGTAAGAAATCTCGTAGTGCGGCATCAATAGCGGGGCTCAGCTGTGTCCCGATGGAAGCTGTCTTCGTGGGGTCCGTTGGATGGACCTGGAATTTAACTATCTCGTCTGCAGCTTTAAATGAGGTGGACTTGGATCGCTTGTCTAGTATCACGTCGTCCCTGTCCATGGTGGCCCACAGTGTTGTTAACTCTTCGGCTGCTAGGGCTTCAGATAATGCTTCCAATGCTAGAGCTGCGGTTTTATTTTTGGCGCGAAGTGCAACATCCCGATCACTAGCTAGAGTGATGATTCCATTGGGTCCGGGCATTTTAAGCTTCATGTACCCATAATGGGGTACAGCTTGAAAGCTTGTAAATGCGTCCCGCCCTAGAAGGGCGTGGTATCTCGCCGCTAAAAGGAGCCACACGGAATCTGATTTCCTCGGACCTATAATTCTCCGGTGCCGAATACCACATCGAGTGTGATTTTTCCCGCACACCGCGCTTCCAGTAGGGATAATTCCCTGAAGGTCGTGCCACTTTGTTCAATGCGGCTTTTGTCAATCTCCATCTTGCCGAGTGTTTCTTCATAAATCAGATTTAATCCGCTTCCGCCGTCCATGAGTACTTTAGTGAGCCGAAAGCCATCTACGATCGGACTAAGGACCAGAGCGGCTAGTGCCCGGATGGTCCGGAATCGAGGTTCATCACTGGCATTAAAAGTTATAGCAGTGTCGTTCCAAGGGTTTATTTTTGCCACTTGGTAAATTTCAGCGGAGCTTCGACGAGCTCGCTTGCGCCTATTCTTCGAGGCGAAAGTCTCGAAGACTGTTAGTACCGTATTGTGTTTGCCGGCAGGATGTTGTTCCGCTTTATGGTTCACAAGAAGATCCTCGCCACTTTTTTCCACCTGCCGAAGTATCCAACATGCCTTAAGGCTATGAGTAGGTGTTGTCTCCGGAGTGCTGTGGAGCTTACATGGCCCGTCGAGCCATTCTTCCAATACGGATCCCCGCCCTGGGGTAGGCTTTGGTTTCTTGGGGGTTGGGTCGGACGACTTACGAGAGTTCGCCCGTTTAGTTCGGACAAAGGTTTTGGTGAGAGCAGTACTATCCCAAAATTCGGTTTGGGTCTTCCAAGCGCTCTCCATTGCACAAAGATTGCAGATTATGGTTGCCAAGTCCGCTGAAGCTGCACTATGTCGCGGCGGCTTATAGCATTGAGGAGTCCCTCGTCCGTGCAGTTTTTGCAGAAAAGTGAGACCAAGTTCTCTTCACGGCAGCCCCTGACCTTGTTAAGCGCAAGGAGGAATCTGGCCCAGTAGCGACGTACGGTTTCCTGGGGCTCTTGCCTGATGCGGGAGAGACAGTTTAGGTCCAGTTTAGAGTCCGGATTTTGATCCGATCTAACGCCCAAGGGCGTGGGTGGTCCCGAGCTCAACAGCTCAGAATCCGAAGTGCCCAATTTCTTCGGCCCAACGCCCGATTCTAAGTCCGGGACCTGGGTCAGGTTTTCCTTTGAGCAGGTCTTTGGCTCAAGGAGTTCGGTGATCCGAACCTGACTTGTCCTCAAAGTTGAGGGGCAATCCGCGTGTGGTTCCTCCACTATCGTTATCTCATGGGTGGCCGGTGGGGACCTGATGTCCCTTTGGTCGGGTTTAAGCCCAACCCGGTCGTAGCCTGTAGTGACTCCCAGAGCGGCGATGCGATCCAAGAGTTCGTTAAGGGAGGAGAGCTCCATTGGATCCATCTGTTCGGCAAGTTCCGAACTAACGCGAAGGTTATGATTGATGACCCGAGAAGTCATCGTCGGCGCCATCGCCGATGGGGCAGTCATGATGAAGCCGCCGAGCCGGAGCGTCTGGCCTACAGCCAGAGCTCACTCCGAGGTAATGTCGTCCTTGACAATGAGACGAGCCATCGAGCCTCGTGGCGACGTCACAGAGGAACTCTCAATGAAAGCACCAATGTCGGTGTCAAACCGGCGGATCTCGGGTAGGGGGTCCCGATCGTGTGTCAAGGCTGATGGTAACAGGAAGCAAGGGACACAGATGTTTACCTGTGTTCGGGCCCTCTCGATGGAGGTAAAACCCTACTTCCTGCTTGATTAATATTGATGATATGGGTAGTACAAGAGTAGATCTACCACAAGATCGTAGAGGCTAAACCCTAAGAGCTAGCCTATGATGGTATGATTGTGATTGTGATCGCCCTTCTAAGGACCAACCTCTCCGGTTTATATAGACACCGGAGAGGGCAGGGTTTACATGGAGTCGGTTACAAGGAAGGAAATATAATATCCGGATCGCCAAGCTTGCCTTCCACGCCAAGGAAAGTCCCATCCGGACACGGGCCAAAGTCTTGAGTCTTGCATCTTCACGCTTCAATAGTCCGGACATTGTACACAGTCCGGCTGTCCGGATACCCCCTAATCCAGGACTCCCTCAGCAATGACCTCTGCTTCAACGCTCCGAAAATGTGTCTTCACATAGGCGTATGCTCGCTGAGCCCCTTCGAGGCATGCAGATTGTTTCCGGCGAGAAACTAGCGGGACAACTTCTTGCAGCCGAGCTATGAGCCCGAAGAAGCTGGTGGGCAGAACCTCCGCAGACCACAGATTGATACAGAGGTCCTCGAGCACCGGCCTCGCCATTCGGAGAAGCTTTACCAGCTGCTTCATCCGATGATTTAGCAGCGCCGGACCTGGAGACGCGTGGAACTATTGCCAGGACACCTTCTCTAGCTCATGGCCCACCTACTCGCCGAAGTGGTGGGCCGCGTCTGATGCACTCCTCAGGAGATCCACCTCTGTGGAGCGCCACAGCTGGGTGAGCTCGACGAACTCCTTGCTGCCAAACACACACTAAAGTAAATATGGCTTACCCACGGCAATTTTCTCCACTTGTTGGAGCACCTCGCGGTCGGCCCTAGTGCGGGTTTGGAGCTCAGAGTGCACAAGATGTAGCTTCTTGAGCTCTTTGCCTGCCTTCTCCTCCTTGACTAGAAGGGTACCGCACGCCTTGTACATGACCTTCAGGGTCTCCTCCACCTCCAGGACCCATGTCTGGTCCCTGTCCCTAGCTACCTTTTCGGTGGGTAGGTCCTTCTCCGCCTTAGTGATAACAACCTTCTGTCATTGGGCCTCCAGCTGAGCTTTCAAAAGCTTGGTCTTGAGCCCCTCAAGCTCGGTCCAAGCTGCTGTCATTCAAACGGTTCGGCATTAGCTTCTATTTGACAAAGCTATCCTTGCCCAAAGTAAATTTGACGATGTTTTGGATTTTACCTTGAGACTGCTCGATCTGCTTGTTAATCAAATCAAGGTCCTTTTCGGACCTCTCGAGCTTTCGGTTCATCTCCGCAATCTCCTCGAAGACAAAGCTCGGATTCGAGGTAGAAACCTGCCAACAAACATTTTACAATTAGCCCCTGTCCTAGCCATCAATAATCCGAGCATGCATGTTATGATGCCTGCCAAAATCTTGGGGGTTACTCATTTATAAATTTATGATACTCTACTTCGATCCCAAAGCCAGTTTCTTACAACTAGCCTTGGGCTTGGGGGCTACACAATCTAAGTACTATGCCATAATATAAGTGAAAACGTCCTCGGACAGATACATGGATTTGCAAATAAATCCAAGCAGGGAGGTTATTCTTAATATAAGTGCAGAAGAATACCTCGAAGCTCGTGACAAGGCCCTTGAAGACCTCATGCATTCCGGCCTCTACGGACCAGAAGCGTTGTAGCACCACGCCGATCAATGTGTGGTGCTCTTCCTTGAGGGAGGAGCCCGTTAGGGCTACCTCCATTTCTTTGGTCCACCCACACTAGCCCGCCCTAGGGCGGGAGGCGGGGGTGGTGGAACCTCAGAACCTAGCACAAAAGTGCTAGTCACGAGGGTCCCAGCTATGGCGTTGGCGCCGGAGTTGGCTTCGACTGGGCCGATGTCTGGCCCAGCCCTTTCTTGATGACCTCGGGGACCCCGTCCCCTTGGCCCTGTTGGGCCGATGTCTCGACCTCAGCCATGACAACTGGCACTTTGGCCCCCATTGTGTTAACCGGGGGGAGGGGCATGAGTAGACATCGCATCCCCCAGCCCCTCTTGGGCTAGAGAGGGAGTGGCGGGTGGCAGCCCGTTCGAGGAATTGCCGCTGAGATGCACCCTCGGTGGACTGAAGAAATTGCTCATATAAATTTTATCTTGATATAAAGACTTGTTGAACAATGGATGTCGTGATGATAAAATACCTCTGGGGCGCAGGCTTCTCCCTCCCCATCATGAGGAGGTCGTCATACGACTCGTGAGAGAGGGTGATATTCTCTGGCGGAGCGGGCCTACTGGCGGGCTCGACAGGGGCGCACTCTCTTCTAGCCCTTTGTCCGCGCTTCGTGCTCGGTGTCCTCGGATGCCGCCCTCTTGCCCTTTAGGGAAGGGTTCTATTCCCACTTGTCCTCCTCCACATCATCTTCATGGATGGAGGAGGCGTGGGTCTCCTCGGATCGGGTGACCAAGGTCTCCTGCGTCCGAAGGCCCGCTTTGCCCTTCTGGGATTTTGACCCCTTGGGGATCACTACGCGCGGCTCCTCAACTTCACTACAAAAAAATACACTTTTTTGACCCCTTGTCACAGTAGGTCACATTTTTTGTCATGCATGTACATCCATGATGATATTATGATAGAATCAACATAGTCATACCTGTGTTGTCGTAGAACTGTTCCATGACAATACCAAAATTATCGTCACGGAAGTGTCCACTTCCATGACGATAAATGGCGCGTCATGGAAGTGCTTTCGTCAAGGGTAAATGACATGTGGCATCCACCGTGACGGGGCACCGTTAAGCTATCGGGTTCCGGTTTGGAACTGATAACCTGTTAACAGCTCGGACCAATGGGGATTTTCCACGTGTAAAATCATCATTGGCTGGAGGAAACACGTGTCGGCTCACTGTTTTGACAAATGTCATCCACTCATTGGACCGAAGGCGCCTATGATACGTCGACACATGGCACGGCCCAACGGAGGCCCATTCCTGTGAAAAGGCCAGCTGTTTGACTTGGTCAAAAGGTAGCGGGTCTGCCCACCTAAAGCCTGTTAACGGCGTGTTCGCATATAGCCCATTTACAACCCGCTAATCTAGGGCCCGTTATGGCCTACACGAATTAGGCCCACTGGCGTCATCTGGGCCGTCCAATATGATTTCAACACGTTGTAACTTTCGGCCCATGTATGGCCCATGGCGTCTTTCAGCCCATATGAGGCCCTTTGTAACTCTTGGCCCATTAACGGCCCATGATGAAACTGGCCCGTAATGAACAATGTATCGCTTTATACCCATTAACGGCCCATTATTCCATTGGGCCATTTCCAGACCATGTTATCTTTTGGCCTTCTTAGGGCCCATTTATTCTTGGGCTCATTTCCGGCATTCGGTTACTTACGGCCCGTTATTGGCCTTTTCTGCTTGTGGGTTAAATTCGGCATGTGGTTACAGTCGGCTTGTTTGTGGCTCGTTAATCCGTTGGGCCGTTTTCATACGGCCGATAAGCGACGGCCTGTTATGGTCGGCCCATGAGCGGATGATTCCAACTCTAGCCCATTTACGGCCCATAATGTGGTCCATTATTGGCCCATGTTTGGCCAATCGATCATACGGCCCGTAGAAGGCCCATTGATGCTACACCCCGTAGAAGGCCCATTGTTTCTACGGCCCGTAGGAGGCCCAGGGTCACTACAGTAAATATGTGGCCCATGGTTATTGTGGCCTAGTTAAAAAAATAGGTTATCGCGGCCACTAGCAAACCGCGGAAAAAGAACTGCACTGACTACAAGCAAACAAATAAACAAGACAACAAGGAAATAAATAAGCAAGCAACTTACGCTAGGCTATCACGGCTATTACACATATTACATCCACTGGGCATCAAAGTTTGCCACCAGTGCAAATATAGTTTACAAAGTAGCATATCACATATACTAGTTGTAAAAGTTTGCGACCAGTGCAAATAAACGCCGCAGCAAAACAAGTCCAGAACTGATACCACTTTAGAAGAGCTCAAGAAACAATATCATGGGTACCCATAATGCTGGCAAGATGCTTAGCAAGCTTATTAACTTTCTCTTGTTTGGCGCTTAAATCCTCCAGCGCTTGCTGTTGCACCAGAAAGTATGCATCTGAATTCTGCAGGGACTTCCTCAGTCCTTTGGCTTCCTATCGTAGAACATTTGATCGATGTCTTTCAACTTGAAGTTGAGACTCAAGAAGCCGAACTAATTCAGCAATGAGTTCAAGAGCTGCGGCAAAGAAGAGTGGCCAAGATAACTTCGAACACTACATCAAGACAGGACTTTGGGGTTGTCTCAGTGTCTTCAATATAGTTTTTATCAGATTTCTTGAAGACCAACAGGGATGTCTCACTATCTTGAACCTTGTCTGCATTACTTCCTTTAGCATTGCATAACGGGGTACTCTTCTCCAATATTTTATCCGCACTCTAAAAGAGAAACAAACAAACACATCCCAGGTTTACCACGTTGTATATGGAACTCATTATGGTAAATCAGCCCAAAGAGTAAGGTGGACGGGATAACAAAGATGAAACAAACATATATCTATCTAGTATGGTCCTTTGTATGGTCAATATCATTCTAGTTTATGTTGCCAAATCAAGATAGAGACAGTTCAAATCATATCTATTTAAGACAAAGCAGCATAGACATAATATAAGTGTGGGAAACTACACAACAATAACAACACTTGTAATGTGCATGGCATGAGAACATAACTGTTTATCCAATTGAAACTGAAATCAACATAGAGAAAGTTACAACAGCAAACATGTTAAAGAAACAGGTTTAAACATACCCGTTGCACCATTGGAGTTTCAATTGCATCCTTCAAATTTGAAATTAGTTGGTATGAGTAAATATAGTGATGCAAGAGCCAAGGAGTATGAACCATAGCTATGGAACCTGACCTGAGAACAACTCTTCTTCTGCTTTAAGCGTTGACTTGGGGTTCGGAGTGGTGGTCCTCGTGATTTGGGCACTGCAGTTGGCTCACTAACTGCTCGTGTTTGGGTGCTCTGTGGTGGAGATGGTGTTGTGTCAACTAGAACTGGGTTACTATCTGCTGGGGTTGGGGTTAGAAGGGGTGTAGCTGGTTCTTTGTCCAACTGGGTAGGGGTACAATCTGCGTGAGTCTGGGTTATGTGTGGTGGGGCTGGTTCTTGGGCAAGTACAACCGTGGTTCTATCTGCATCGACAGGTAGCACGATCTTTTCTAAAGACCGTGTTTTTACTCCCACAGATACTGCCATCACCCCCTCCAATTGAAATGGCTGATAAACAAGAAAAGTAATTGAATGTACAAACATTGTAAGATAGAAAGGTGCAATGGATAGTAGTGAAGAAAATAGGGCATGTAATAATTCACATTTATGTTGTCTAACCAAACAGAATAGCATGACATAATTTCACATATATGATGGCTAATTAAAACGGATAGCATGACACAATTTCACATGTATGATGGCTAACTAAACAGGATAGAATGGCATACATCAAAATATGATGACTATGTAAACAGGATGACATGATATAACTATACGATGTGTCTATTAAAGTGGTTGGCATGCCATAATTCACAAACATGTCGTCGATGGAAACGCCGTGGCATGATATAATTCACAGATAGAATGACATAATTCAAAATATGATGACTATATAAACAGTATGAGATGATATAACTATATTATATGTCTTTAGAAAATGGTTTTGCATGCCATAATTCAGATACATGTTGTCTATGTAAACCTCATGGCATGATATAATTCAAATATATGATTTATATACTAAGAAAGTGAGCAGAGGGCAATCACATATATGATGTGTCAACTAAGGAGATGGCATTCAATATTGTGTATATGATGTAAAAACTAAGCATTGCAAGACAACATATGCATGATATGATTAATATAACCCTGCCAAGTTTGAGCATACACCTCAGGGGGGATAATAGGACTGGTCATCTGCCTCTGAATCCTCCTCTGATGAGCTGTCTGTAACCAGTAAGATATCTGCTTCAGCAGGTAGCATTGTCTACTCTGATGTAACACCCACGATGCGGCTATATCTCCCACGTGTCGAGGCACGACTTGGAGGCATAACCGCATGGTGGTTTTGTCACAAGAAGGGTCATCTTCACAAATCCCATGTAATGAACAAGAATGGGATAAAGAGTTGGCTTACAATCCCCACTTCACACAATACATAAATTAAACATACATCATTCAGAGTACAATCAAGGTCCGACTACGGAACCAAAATAAAAGAAGACAACCCAAAATGCTAGATCCCCGATCGTCCCAACTGGGTTCCACTACTGATCATCAGGAAACGTAACATAGTAATGACCAAGGTCCTCGTCGAACTCCCACTTGAGCTCAGTTGCATCACCAGACCTTTGGTATCGCTTCGGCACTGCAATCGCTTTTGGAAGCATCTGTGAGTCACGAGGACTCAGCAATCTCACCCTGCGAGATCAAGACTATTTAAGCTTATGGGTAGGAGAAGGTAGTGAGGTGGAGCTGCAGCAAGCACTAAGCATATATGGTGGCTAACATACGCAAATAAGAGCGAAAAGAGGAGCAACACAACGGTCGAGAAACTAGAAGTGATCAAGAAGTGATCCTGAAACTACTTACGTTCAAGCATAACACAAGACCGTGTTCACTTCCCGGACTCCGCCGAAAAGAGACCATCACGACTACACACGCGGTTGATGCATTTAAATTAAGTCAAGTGTCAAGTTTTCTACAACCAGACATTAACAAATTCCCATCTGCCACATAACCGCGGGCACGACTCTCGAAAGTTTATACCTATAGGGTGTCCCAACTTAGCCCATCACAAGCTCTCACGGTCAACAAAGGATATTCCTTCTCCGGGAAGACCCGGCCACCCTCGAGTCCCGGTTACAAGACATTTCGACAATGGTAAAACAAGACCAAAGAAAGCCGCCCGAATGTGCCGACAAATCCCGATAGGAGCTGCACATATCTCGTTCTCGTGGCACACCGGATGAGCAGTCCGTACAACTAAAACCAACCCTCAAGTTTCCCCGAGGCGGCGCTGCAAGGGGCTCTAGTTTGGACCAACACTCAGAGGAGCACTGGCCCGTGGGTTTAAAATAAAGATGACCCTTTAGTCCGCGGAACCCAAGGGAAAAAGTCTTAGGTAGGCAAATGGTAAAACCAAGGTTGGGTCTTGCTGGAGGAGTTTTATTCAAGGCGAACTGTCAAGGGGTTCCCATAACACCCAACCGCGTAAGGAATGCAAAATCAAGGAACATAACACCGGTATGACAGAAACTAGGGCGGCAAGAGTGGAACAAAACACCAGGCATAAGGCCGAGCCTTCCACCCTTTACCAAGTATATAGGTGCATTAGTTAAATAAGAGATATTGTGATATCCCAACATAAAATGTTCCAACATGGAGCAATCTTCAGCTTCACCTGCAACTAACAACGCTATAAGAGGGGCTGAGCAAAAGCGATAACTTAGCCAAACAACAGTTTTTTAGAAAGGTGGGTTAGAGGCTTGACATGGCAATATGGGAGGCATGATATAACAAGTGGTAGGTAGCGCGACATAGCGGTAGGGCGAACAACTAGCAAGCAAATATAGAAGTGATATCGAGGGTATGGTCATCTTACCTGAGATCCCGCAAGGAAGAAGAACGAGTCCATGAAGAAGACAAACGGATGTAGTCGAACGAATCCTCACCACTCCGGAACGAAACCGAAGCTAACGAGAGAAGCAAACCGGAAAGAAGCAAACAACATGGTAAACAACCATCACATAAACATGGCATGATGCGCAACCAAGTATGATGCATGTCCGATTTAATGAGGCATGGCATTGCAAGGTGCACAAACAATACTACAAATTAAGTGGAGCTCAATATGCAAAGACTTGCATATTGACGAAACACCACATTCAAGTTATCTAGTTTGCTCTCGTTTAGGAACAAGACAAGATTAAATGTTGGTTAACATGGCAAGAGGTGAAGCATAATTAAACTGACTATTTAGGCAAGTTTAAATGAGGCCGGAAATAACAAACAACAATTCCGAAAAATTCCCATATGCAAATTTAGCAATATAACGGAAACAACAAATATAAACATTTTAAAACGTTATTATCATGATGCGGATGACAATGCAAGTTTTATGCCTTTTTATGAAAATGTTGACATGAGCATGTTATGAAGCATTTGTCACCGTGGTGGAAGAAAGGGGTGCCACGACAACGAATCCGAAAATGATGCCACGGCAACATATCGGTTTCGGTAGCTCATGGAGATACCGGTGCAAAAGGAAGCGTGCGGATGTGCGAAACATGCTAGAGATGGTGGGGTGCTCCCGACTACCGGGTTGCCACGGGTTAGTGGCATGGAAACGAGTGAAAAATCGGACATGATGCAAATAGTGCATCTCATACAACACATGCATTCGGTTCACGGCGGTCGTCTCGTCATTATACCTTTGAAGCGTGTGTTTTGAGACGGTTCAAAAAGTCGAGGGAATTAGTCGTTCACGGGTCGTAGTGGAAGTAGTCGTTCTCGCGATGATAGTGGAAGTAGTGGTACATGTTTCGTAGTCGTACACATTCCGTATATGTTCGGGGTCACGGCGAGGAACTTGACGTCCATGGAGTCTTCGAGGGTTGACGGTAGCCGTACCGTAGTTGAACTTGTATGGCCGTCAATGTCATGGTACTTGGTGCAATGCACGGGATGGTAGCCCAACAATTGTCGGAGAGAGACTTGACGCATCAAAGGTCTTCGGTGCAACGATACATGGCGGGTCGTCATGTAGACGTAGTACTTCCGAAGAGGAACTTGGCGCGTCCAAAATCTTCGGGGATAGTCCTTGGACTTGGCGGTGGTCTCCTCGGGTCAACAGTGATGTGCAAGGGCCAGAACGCCCGGCGGCTTGGGCTGCTCAAGGCCATGGAGATGACAGGCAGCAGGAGGCTGCTAGTGGAGGCAGAGCCACGATGAGGAGGTCCTGCTCTGGCAGCTGCAAGTGGTGGACGGACGCAGGCAGCGGCAAGGATTCGGGCGCGAGGGAGAAGGAGCCGGCGCGAGGTGGCTGACGGAGGAGAGCATCTCACGCGCAGGGAAGGAGGTTGAGGCTGGTGCGTCCTTGGGCACGAGGTGTCGGACGACGAGCTTTCTCCGGCGAGCTGGTCACCAGCGCGGGGGAGGCGGCCAGAGGGAACAAAGCAGCGGGGCAAAGCAGAGCCCATGGCGCAACGGCGTGGAGCTTGACGGCGAGGACTTGAAGCATGGTTCCGACAACGCCGGGAACAACAAAGACGGGTGGATCCGGTTAGCCGGCGCCGGATCCGGGCAAACGGCAGCGCGAACGGAGGCTCAGGGCGGAGGAGCTTGGGCGCGGGACGGCGGCCTGGTGGCGTTGGCACTCCTGCGGGTGTTCATGGCGGCGGCGGCCTCCTGCTGGTCGGGTGGTTGGACTCCGATGACGAGAGGAGGCAAAGGGGAACGGGACGAGGGCGCGGCGCTGGTCTCTCTCTCTGACGGCGCATCGTGGGAAGAGGGGATCGAGCAGGGCTCTCCCTTCCATCTAGGGTTAAGAGGAGAGGGTGGCTGGGCCTAGTGGATGGACCTAAATGGCCTGCTGGGCTGCTGGGAGGAAGGATGGGCCGGCCTGGGCTGTCTCTCTCCTCTCTCTCTCATACTTACTTTAACAGAAAAGAATTAGAGAGAAGAAAAGAAAGAGAGTGTTAGGGAAAGAAGTTGGACATGGGGATTATTTTCCCGGACTCACAAAAATGTGCTTGTTCCGAGAAAATAGAAAAGGCCATGATTAAAAGATTTAAACTCAAACTCATTTGATTTGAATTTAAATTATTTGAATAGGAAGTGAGGGTTGGGAAGGTCCAAAAATGTTCGGATTTTTGGTGGAGCTCCGGAATATGATGAAAGAATATATGGCAAGGTTGGAGACCACGAATTAAGATAACAAAGGCATTGGGATAATTTGCAAGTGTGTTATGGTGATATCCAAATGAAAGAAATATTTAATATAGCTCCCTAATATTGGGAGGATATGTTATAAAGAGAAGTCACCCTTCCCTCGATTTAAATAGATCAACCATCTATGCAATTTATTAGTTGAGTTGAGATGCAAAGATTAATGACATGATGGCATGATGACATGATGCAATGCAAAAATAAAAGAGCAAGCACAAAATAAACACACGGTGATCACGAAATATATGGAAGTCTTCTGGAGCGTCGATCTTGGGCCGTTACATCTGAAGACCTTGTTTTCACTCCAGATTTCTCCATCACCAATTCAAAGGGCTAATGCACAGGAAGAGCAGTTGAATATACAAACATTGTCGAAAAATGCAATGAGAAATACAAAAAAAGGACGGCATGATATAATTCACATATATGACGCTTGGCTAAACAACATAGCATTGCATAATTCACATACATAATGCCTTGCAACAAGATAGCATTGCATAATTCACATATATAATGTCTTGCAACAAGATGGCATTGCAAAATTCACATACATGGTAATTAGACACTAAACAGGAGGCATTCACACAAAGGATGTCTAAACTAAGCAAATGACATGCCAATGCAAAACACCATATGCACGATATGAGAAATATAACCCTGCCAAGTTAGAGCATGGATACGTCTCCGTCGTATCTATAATTTTTGATTGTTCCATGCCAATATTATTCAACTTCCATATAATTTTTGGCAACTTTTTATATTATTTTTGGGACTAACATATTGATCTAGTGCCCAGTGCACCCCCTGCTCACATTGCATGTTTTTGGTTTCGCAGAATATCCATATCAAACGGAGTCCAAACGGGATAAAAGCGAAAGCAGAGAGAGCAGAGAGACAGATCCAATCTCGGGAGGGCTCTCGCCTCCCACGCCATGGAGACCATGGACCAGAGGGGAAACCCTTCTCCCATCTAGGGAGAAGGTCAAGGAAGAAGAAGAAGGAGGGCTCTCTCCCTCGCTTCGATGGCGCCGGAACGCACGGGGCCATCATCATCACCGCGATCTTCACCAACACCTCCGCCATCTTCACCAACATCTCCATCACCTTCCCCTCTATCTACAGCGGTCCGCTCTCCCGCAACCCGCTGTACCCTCTACTTGAACATGGTGCTTTATGCTTCATATTATTATCCAATGATGTGTTGCCATCCTATGATGTCTGAGTAGATTTTCGTTGTCCTATCGGTTGTTGATGAATTGCTATGATTGATTTAATTTGCTTGTGGTTATGTTGTTGTCCTTTGATTCCCATCATATGAGCGCGCGCGTGGATCACACCATAGGGTTAGTTGTATGTTGATAGGACTATGTATTGGAGGGCAAGAGTGACAGAAGCTTCAACCTAGCATAGAAATTGATGCATACGGGATTGAAGGGGACCAATATATCTTAATGCTATGGTTGGGTTTTACCTTAATGAACGTTAGTAGTTGCGGATGCTTGCTAATAGTTCCAATCATAAGTGCATAGAATTCCAAGTAAGGGATAACATGCTAGCAGTGGCCTCTCCCACATAATACTTGGTATCGGTCTAGTAAAGTAGTCAATTGCTTAAGGGACAATTTCGCCACACCTACCGTCACTTTTCCACACTCGCTATATTTACTTTAGTTGTGTCTTTACCTTATGTAACGCCCCAGATGCAACTTTCCATATTCGTAACTCCAATTGCCTTTTCCGGAGATGCGATATGTTATTTTCCTCCGTGGTTGGGTTTTGTATTTTATTTTGCATTTTGTTCATGTCAAGCATCTCATCTCATAGCATCATGCGCATTGCATTTGCATATTTTCATAAAACTTCGTAGCCGTCATGATTGCCCTTTCTCTCTTTGCCTCCGTTGTCACTTTGTCGGGCCCTTGTCCTCGTTGCCCTCTCGAGACCCTGGCGTGTCCGAAACTTACCCGTACCCAACCTGCTCAGTCATCACCGTTGCATTCGGTTCATCCCCAAACATCTATAAAACATCTCCGTTTTCTTATTTGGACGTCCTAACCTATATTTCTTCAGTCGTCCGATTACGATCGGAGGGTCATTCTAGCCCCTTCCTAAAATTCTCATGCTATATAAACAAATGAAACCCTAGTCCCATCCATCCATCAAATCTTCCGCCGCCGCCGCCACTCCACCAAATCCCCTCGGGATCCATCCCAACCAACCACCTCTCTCCCTTCCTCGTTTCAAAGATCAGACCAATCAGAGCGCACCCGATCCAGATCCTCTCCCGCCTCCGACCACCTCCCTGGTTTTGCTCCGCCGACCAACCACAGCCGCCACCTCCTCTGTTCCCGAGGCCCAGCCTCCTCTCGCTCCCGTGCGCGAGCACGCGCCCGAGGAGCTCGAGCAGGGGAGCCTCGATCCCGCAGCGTCAGGCCCCCTGCATCCTCCCGTGCTTCCCGCGCGCCGCCGCAAGCAGCAGCACCACCGGAGCTCCCTTCGCCGTCGGGCACCACGGCAGTCGCCGTCTCCTCGCGCCCGTCTCCCTTTTCTCTGGTGCTCCTCCTCTAACCATCTCTCTGCTTGAGCACCAGCGCTGGATCCCCGCCTCCTCGCGCCCGGCCGTCCAGAAGCGGCGGCGCCGCTCGACATCGTCACCAGGCCGCGGTTGCGCATCTCCTCCCGTTCCTCGGAGCCCCGAGCCTCCCCGTGCTCCTTCACCTCGCCTCGTCGTCCCGTGACCGGCCTCGCTGCCGGCGACCACGGCAAGGACCGGCCTCGTCCCGCTCCTCTCCTCCCCTGTCTCTCCCTTCCTCCCCGTGCTTCCCTCTGTTCCTCACATCTCTCTCTCTCTGCGTTGCAGCAGCATCCCCGCACCATGGAGCTCCAAGTCCGCCGGCCCGCCTCTGCTTCGATCCGGCAGGGAACGGGACCCCGGCGACATCCCGCGACCGGATCCAGCCTCCCAGACGCCCTGCTTCCCCTGCTTCGAGCGCATTGACCACGCCCTCCCCGTCGTGCACCTGGCCTGCCTCCGCGCCAAGTCCCCTCGCCCGTGCGTTGACCTCCAGCCCGCTTGATCCCTGCTTCACGAGACGCGTCGGCCTTGATCTGTTTCTTGGCTTCGTCAGCGCCAAGGCCCAGCTCGCCCTCCATCTCCCCGCGCCAAGCCAGCCACACCGGCGGGCCTTGGCCTGTGGTGAGCAGCCCCGCCCTCTCCTGTGCACTTTTGGGCCAACCAGATTCAGCCCGTTGTGTATTTTTTCTCGCTGCGAATTTGTCCATTTATCCAGAAAACTGCATATTTACAGATTTTCCCTTGATGTTCATGCATCAATAATTCACAAACCATGCATCATAATTAAATAAACTATATATGAAATATGCTCAGTTTTTCATGTACTTTCATAATATCCAACTTTCATCCCTGTTTAAAATATTTAACTTGCTGTTTGAATTAATTTGCATAAATGCCATGTTAAAATGATTTATTTCATAACTAAATAACCGTAGCTCGATTTTAAATAAACTTTATATGTTAATGGGGTGGAAAAATGCATAGATTAACATGGTGCACTTTATTTTTCTATTTAACAACATTAAAATTGTGTTTAGGGCAGAACAGTAGCAAATTCGAAATATGCATGAGGATTTTCCGGAATTGTTGTTTCTTATTTCCGGCCTCATTTAAACTTGCCTAAATAGTTAGTTCAATTATGCTTCACCTCTTGCCATGTTTAACAACATTTAACATTGTTTGGTAGCTTAAACGAGATCAAACTAAATAATTGCATGTGGTGTTTCGTCGATATGCAACTCGTTGCATATTGAGCTCCACTTAACTTGTAGTATCGTTTGTTGCACTTTGCCATGCCATGCCTCATTAAACGGACATGCATCATACTTGATTGTGCATCATGCCATGTTTATGCTTGTGCATTTACCATGTTGTTTGTTTCTTTTCGGTGTTGCTTCTTAGCTCCGGTAATGTTGCGATTGTGAGGATTCGTTCGACTACTCTCGTTCATCTTCTTCATGGACTCGTTCTTCTTCCTAGCGGGATTTCAGGCAAGATGACCGTCACCTTGGATCTCACTACTATCATTGCTATGCTAGTTGCTTCGTTCTATCGCTATGCGGCGCTACCTATCTTTTGCTCCTCAAGCCTCCTAATTTGCCATGTCAGCCTCTAACCTTTTTCCCCTTCCTAGCAAACCGTTGTTTGGCTATGTTACCGCTTTGCTCAGCCCTCTTATAAGCGTTGCTAGTTGCGGTGAAGTTGAAGATTGCCCCATGATGGACAGGATTATGTTGGGATATCACAATATCTCTTATATTATTAATGCATCTATATACTTGGTAAAGGGTGGAAGGCTCGGCCTTATGCCTGGTGTTTTGTTCCACTCTTGCCGCCCTAGTTTCCGTCATATCGGTATTATGTTCCCGAATTTTGCGTCCCTAACGCGGTTGGGTGATTTATGGGACCCCCTTGACAGTTCGCTTTGAATAAGACTCCTCCAGCAAGGCCCAACATTGGTTTTACCATTTGCCTCACCTAGCCCTTTTTTGTAACATCCCAAATTTTCAATTTGGAATGTTATACATTAAGTCATCATGCATATCATATTTTTTTGCATTTTTCCGATCCTAGAAAATTTCACGCAACTCAAGGACCCTCGGAGAGAGTTGGAGATTTCATTATTTTCATATTTGAGCTTTCTCAAATTTTGAAAATAGGATCATTTGGATTTATTTATTTTATCTTCAATTATTTTTCCAATAAAAAAATAAGAAAGGGAATAATACGACTTTCCCAAAATTTAGGAAAAATGAAGATTTAATAAATAAATCAAATTTTGGATTTTTCGGAGTTTATTTGCTTTAGGAAAAAAATGCGTATTTTAATTTTTTTTTTGCATTTTGGCCCCGTATTAAAGTTCATTTTGTTCGACTCATTTTTGGGAGTCGGGGAAAATTTATTTTATTAAATTTGGAGTTCGTTTAGATTTTATTTTATTCGTTTTTCTGCGCGAGATTTAATTTAAAAAAAAATTGCCGCACTTTGAGCCAAGGCCCGGGCCGCTTGACCGCCACCACCTCCCTCATGTGGCCCTTGCCTTCTTGCCGCCCGGCGAGTAGTCAGGAGGACTCCTCCTCCCCGCTTGCCCTCCCCAAGCAACCCCCTTTATATACTCCCCACCCCCTCTCCTCCCCAACCCGCCACGCCACCGCTTCTAACCCATTGCCGCCACCATGGCTGCCGCCCGTCTCCGCCACGGGACCTCGCCGCCCGGGTGCCCTCCGCCCCTAGTCGCCGACCCCACGGCGACCTCGAGGTAGCCGCCACCCTCCCGGTCCGGTTTTGTTTTAAAACCGTTCTTTTGTTGTTCGGTTTTTTAAAAACCCTAGATCGCTTTTTTTTCGGTTTAGCTACTTAGTGAGCGTTCACCGATCCGTTCGTTTTAACGAACGTGTTCACCGATTAGTTTACGTTAACGAACGTCCATTCATTTAACCGTTCATCGTTTTTTAATCGGATTTAATCCGTTATTTTCCGATCTCGATTTCAGATCCAATCTTCGTTCTAGTTTGTTTTCTCGCTCGTTTATCGGAATCAGGTGATTCAAGCGCCTGGAGTTTCGTTTCGAAACCACCGTTCCGACTAATCCACTTAAACAAAGTTTTGCTACTGTAAAATCTGGACCTAGTTTCAAATTGCTAGAACCGAGTTGTTTTCTTTCGTCGTTTGACTTTCGTTGCTTTATTTGATTCGATTCTTTTTGCAACTGTGGTTCTTAAGTTGAACTTTACGGTTAGATCTTTTATTCGAGATTTACTGTGCATTAGATGAATACTTATTGTATGCTTGTTGTTTGTCTGCGATAGATCACCGGAGGCGCCGCTTGTTACTTGAGTCTCTAGGTTTCATGGAACGTCTGACAAGGCAAGTAACACTTGATCATACTTTGTCTACTACCCAGCTTTTATGCATTAGATCTATTCCTCAAACACTTGCATGATTAGGATCTAATTAAATTGTGGGATGGGAAGTAGATGAGGTAGTACCTATTACTGCTTTTACTTACGAAACCTTGGGAGTTACTTCTACGTTTGCTTATTATGCCATGCTATGCTAGTAGACGTGGATTGGGTGAGTGATATCCATGACAGATGTGAGATTGTTAATTAATGGTTTATTTAAGGTGGCAACTTAAACACACATCTGGGTGGATTGAGGCACCTGGTTTCTATTAGGACTTGCCTGTTTTTGTTCGGACCGCCACCCAGGCTCAAAGGGATCATAAGATTATTCAAACTAGAAACTTCCGTGTGCAGCGGAAGCCATTATGGGCTCTGGCATAGTTGACTAAGTCGTGCGAACTCTTATAGCGGTGGACTAGCAGATGTAGGGGATGTAGGTGTACCGGTCCACCCATCGTAAGGTGCTAGCGCTTCTGAAAGACTGTGTCTTGGTCATCCGTCTCTCAAACACCATGTAGTCACGAGAACCAAGCGGAGGCGATCGAGTCTTGTGGGGAAAAGTGCGCAAACCTCTGCAGAGTGTATAAACTAATCATGATTAGCCGTGTCCCCGGTTATGGACATCTTGAGTATCTAGTACTTGAATATCATGTGAATCTCAACATGTTACTCTAATTAATATTGTTGGGTTTTTAAATAAGTATTTTTAATTGGGATTGAGGATGCTGTCAACCATTCTCAATGTTCAACAACCACCATGATAGTTAAACAAATTTATTCCTTTGCAGTAGGGAAAAACTGGCTTTATGCAAAACTGTAACCATAGAGCTTTACCACCAGCCATATATGCATGTAGTATAGGCTTAATTCTTCATTACTCTCTATGTGTTACATTGCCAAAGATATTCCATGTCTTGACCCGTTTCGGGCTGCAACTTTCATGTTGCGAGACTTTTCGCATGACGAGTAAGGTGTTTAGGTCGTGGTTCTATACTCGATGATGCCGATGGAGTTGATGGACTCACTTATCTTCCAAGTCTTCCATTGTTATCGTTATTAGATGGCCTTAAGCCATATTTATTGTAATAAGTCCTCTTTTGGACAACGATGTAATAAGTGTGTGATTGCTACTCTGTTATAAATCCTTGAAATCTTGTGTGGTGTCGGCATTCTTGATCCGTGGATGACACACGAGCACGAGACTTGATCCATTCGGTCGGGTCGCTCTGAGATGGTATCGAGCACACGCCGATCGTAGGGACACGACCACTAAGTTAAAGCCATAGATCACTACTCTCTTCTCATTTTCTAACTCCTCATCTTTTCCACTCTTTTAGGATGAAGGACGCGAAGATCAAGTACACCCAACTGGATGAAGGCACACCTTTTGGATTTCACTTGAAGGAAGTCACCAAGGCACGAACATTGGACTACCAAGTTTTAGGGACCTTCAACGCCACTCTGCTTTGAAGAGGAGCTGGAAGATTCAAGCTCACGTTCCGGAAGGACATTAGCCCCAATCACCAAGCCTATAGATAGTGTTTTGATTGCACCAACTCGAGTGCAGGAAAGAGCATGGCAGCTCATGTCACCATGGGACGCATTGGAGAAGTTTATCAAGAAGACCTCAAGGACACCATCTATCGATTTGCGGACGCCGAGATGAACAATGGGAGATAGTCGGCACCAAGAAGGATAGATCCATTGCAGCTTTCATCCAGAGTTAAACCCGGCACATTCGACGCCAGGAGAACCAGATGTGCAATGATATGCTCGAATTGAAGAATGCGAAGGGAAGGATCATCGAACTTGAAGGAGAACTAAAGTCTACACGCAAGGACTACATGGACGAGATCGTAGCTTTAGCAAGACACAACAACGACCTTAAGTATGAGATTGAAGAACTCAAGAAGAAATTGGCGCTCAAGAATGAAGACCAGTACGTCGGTTGTCCAAACGACTACATCAACATCGACGACAACGATTCGGATCCAAGTGAACTCGACTTTGAAGATGAAGCAGGAGCAGACATCATGGAGTCTTCCATCGGTTCAAATTAATAGATGACCCCCCACATATTAGTAGTATTCCCCGCCCCCCCCCCCCCCATGTAACATTTTGTTCACGCACTTTTGCGATAGCTAGATCGTTGTAAACCCTTTTTTTGAATTGAATGAAGTGATATTGTGTGCATTTGCTCATATACATTTGGGTAGTGTTTCTCCTTAGACCCCACTCTATTCTTAATTTCTCATCTTTTCTAA
Organism: Aegilops bicornis; assembly: GCA_021605145.1. Taxonomy (NCBI): domain Eukaryota; kingdom Viridiplantae; phylum Streptophyta; class Magnoliopsida; order Poales; family Poaceae; genus Aegilops; species Aegilops bicornis. Next base: position 278,822,866 of record CM038674.1, read on the forward strand.
ACCCATCGGATGCCTCCGAGACGCGACCGGGTTTGTTTTCCGCCAGAGATCACCCAGTTGATCCAAAGGCAGAACACTTTGATCCAAACATTGGTACGTAATCAAGGCAACAACAACAACAACAACAACCCACCGCCACTACCACCACTGCGGATCACTTGACACGCTTTCTTAAGGCTGAACCCGCGGTGTTTTCCAAAGAGCACCGAGCCGATAGTAGCGGATGATTGGCTCCGTAAGGTAGGAAGGAGTTGACCACTGCAGGATGTACAAATGGAGAGAAGGTGAAGTTTGCTGCACACCGGCTTGAAGGACCGGCACCGCATGGTGGGAGAATTTTACAACCACTTACCACAGAGATCTTGTCACATGGGATCGGGCCAAGAAGCTTTCCACCGCCCATGTCTCGGCAGGAGCTATGGCCATGAAGAAGCGTGAGTTTCGCAACTTACGCCAAGGAGGAAGAACTGTTGGCGATGTCTGGATGATTTTAGTAAGTTAGCACGTTATGCCCCGATAGCGTTGCCACGGATGCAGCTAAGCGGAGAAGTTTACGGAAGGATTGAATGATGAGTTGAGCATGCAGTTGATGGTAGCAAGTTTCAATAACTACCAGAGTTGGTAGACCGTGCCCTCATGATTGAAGGAAAGCAACGACAAATTGAGAATCGCAAGAGGAAGTATGGACAGGGGAAGTATAACTCGGAGCCCAATGAAGCCCGTTATACCCCTAAACAGGGAGTTCGCCAAAGATACCCATGGAGGAAGTAATTCGCACAACCATAATGGCACCAAGTATGGGAACGGGAATGGAGGAAGCAATGGACAGAACCGCACCACACCATCAACCCCAACCAAGAAAGACCTAAGCCATGTCACCTGTTTCAAGTGTTCCAAGACCGGACATTATGCAAATGGTATCGTCCAAGGCCAAGGTGGTAATGGAAGCTCTGGAAAGAAGCCAAACCCTTTCAACAGGGGACAGGTGAACCACATTGATGTGGAGGAGATTGAAGATCAGCCCGATGCAGTAATCGGTAAGTTTTTGGTTAAGTCATTTACTGCACTAGTTGTTTTCGATACCGGTGCATCGCATTCATACATATCAAGGGGATTTGTAGAGAAGTATAGTTTACCTACTCGGATTCTTAAAACCCCTATGCTAGTAAGCTCACCAGGAGCGGAGTATATGGCGGAACAAGGATGTTTTCAAGTGCCATTAAGTATAGGAAGGCATGTGTTCCCGACGGATTTGATCATTTTGGAATCCCAAGGATTTGATGTGATTCTCGGTATGGATTGGCTGTCGATGTATGGAGGGAACATCGATTGCGCAAGTAAGACGATTTTGCTCACAACCCCAGAAGGAAGAAGGATTAAGTATGTATCACGGCATGAGCCGAGGAGAGCTCATGTAAATTGCTTATCGAGAGTTGTACAGGGAAGAGGTACGGTGGTGAAGGATTTCCACGATGTATTTCCTGAGGAATTGCCAGGAATGCCACCAGATAGAGACATTGAGTTTTTGATTGAACTTTTGCCAGGAACAGGCCCAATATCGAAGCGACCATACAGGATGCCCGCACAGGATTTGGCGGAAATCAAGAAGCAGATAAAGGAGCTATTGGATAAAGGTTTTATACGCCCAAGTTCTTCGCCTTGGGGATCACCCGTGCTGTTAGTGGAGAAGAAGGATGGATCGTTAAGGATGGTTGTAGACTATCGTGGTTTAAATGAAGTAACAATCAAGAACAAGTACCCACTACCAATGATAAATGATCTGTTTGATCGTTTGCAAGGAGCTAAAGTGTTTTCCAAGATCAATTTGCGATCAGGGTACCATCAGTTGAAAATTCGAGAGCAGGACATACCTAAGACAGCATTTACCACGAGATATGGACTGTATGAGTACACCGTTATGTCATTTGGACTGACTAACGCGCCAGCCTATTTCATGAACCTAATGAACAAAGTGTTTATGGAGTTTTTGGATAAGTTCGTCGTGGTGTTCATAGATGATATTTTGATTTTCTCGAAGAATGAAGAGGAACATAAGGAACATTTGCGATTGGTTTTGGAGAAACTAAGGGAACATCAGCTATATGCCAAGTTTAGCAAATGTGAGTTTTGGCTAAAGGAAGTTGGATTTCTTGGACATGTTATATCCGGAGAAGGGATAGCAGTTGACCCCACAAAGGTTGAGACCAGTAACCAAATGGGAAGCACCAACGACAGTTGGAGAGATCCGGAGTTTCCTTGGACTCGCAGGATACTACCAAGATTCATTGAGAATTTCTCAAGGATTGCAAAGCCTATGACGGAATTGCTGAAAAAGGATACCAAGTTCATATGGGTGAGGATTGTGAGGCAAGTTTTCAGGGAGCTGAAGAAAAGATTGGTTACCTCACCAGTGTTAATTTTGCGGAATCGGACCAAGGATTATGAGGTGTATTATGACGCTTCACGCCGAGGACTTGGAGCGGTGCTTATGCAGGAAGGAAGAGTTGTTTCGTATGCTTCACGACAGCTTAAGCCTCATGAGTTGAATTATGCCACACATGACTTGGAGTTAGCAGCCGTTGTGCATGCATTGAAGACATGGAGACATTTCCTCAATGGAAATCATTGTGAGGTATACACGGATCACAAGAGTTTGAAGTACATTTTCACGCAGAAGGAGTTAAACCTTAGACAGAGGAGATGGTTGGAGCTTATTAAGATATGAGATTGCATTATCACCCTGGGAAGGCTAACGTTGTAGCATATGCATTGAGCCGTAAGAGCCACGTCAATACCCTAATGATGGGAGGAATACCCAAGGAGTTAGCCGAGGACCTTCGAGAGCTATGTTTGGAAATAGTTCCGAGAGGCTATGTAGCAGCATTGGAGATTCAGGTCTACGTTGATGGAAAAACAGAGAAGCTCAAAAGGCGAGATAAGGAAGTTGCCTCTATAAAGGAGAAAATGAGCGAAGGAAAAGCTAAGGGATTTCGTGAGGATGAGCACGATACCCTATGGTTTGAGGACCGTGTTTATGTGCCAAATAACCGGAGATCAGGAAGTTGATTTTGCAAGAAGCACATGATTCACCCTACTCGATTCACCCAGGAAATACCAAGATGTATTTGGATTTGAAGGAAACGTTCTGGTGGACCGGAATGAAGAAGGATATCGCGGAGTATGTAGCAGTTTGCGATGTATGTCAGAGAGAGAAGGCAGAGCATCGAAGCCAGCCAGGATTGTTACAACCATTGCCAATACCGAATGGAAGTGGGATAAACTAGGCATGGATTTCATCACAGGATTGCGAAGACTCTGCTCGCTATGACTCGATTTGGGTTATAGTCGACCGTTTGACGAAGGTAGCTCATTTCATTCCGATCAAGACTACCTATAGCGGTGCTAAGTTGGCAAAGATATACATGACCAAAATTGTGTGTTTACACGGAGTTCCGAGGAGTATCAGATCGCTTAGAGGAACCCAATTTACCTCAAAGTTTTGGAATCGGTTACACGAAACATTGGGAACCAGGCTGGAATTCAAGATACTTTTCACCCATGCATGGATGATCGAGAGAGTCAATCGGATTTTGGAGGATATGTCGAGAGCTTGTGCACTAGATTATGGATCTAGTTGGGATGATAATTTGCCGTATGCTGAGTTTTCTTATAACAATGATTACCAAACCAGCTTGAAGATGGCACCTTCGAGGCTTTATGCGGAAGGAGGTGCAGGACACCGTTATCATGGGACGAAGCCGAGACCGTCGATTGTTTGGACCAGATTTGATTAAGGAGTGCGAGCGAAGGTTAAGTTGATTCGCGATAGGCTCAAGGTAGCCCAGTCCAGACACAAAAGCTATGCGGATTCAAAACGCAAGGCGATAGAATATGACGTTGGAGACAGAGTATATATTAGAGTATCCCCGCTTCGAGGAGTTAAGCGTTTTGGAGTTAAAGGAAAATTAGCACCGCATTTCGTTGGACCGTATAAGATTTTGCAACGCATGGGAGAAGTTTCTTATAAACTGGAATTGCCAGAGGGACTGTCAGGAGTTCATGATGTATTCCATGTTTCTCACCAAGAGATGTCACGCCGAGATGGCGTAAGTACCATTAAGGGATACGATGCCGCTTGAAGCAATTCAGTTGAAGGATGATTTGACATATGAGGAGAAACCGGTCAAGATTCTCGATTATGCCAGCAGAGTTACTCGCAGCAAGGTTATCAAGTTTTGCAAAGTTCGATTGGAGCCACCACGGTGAGGATGAAGCCACAGGGAAAGAGAAGAAGATTTGCGCAAGGATCACCCTCACCTATTTTCCAGCCAACCCGAATCTCGAGGGCGAGATTCATCTTAAGGGGGGTAGGTTTGTAACATCCCAAATTTTCAATTTGGAATGTTATACATTAAGTCATCATGCATATCATATTTTTTGCATTTTTCCGATCCTAGAAAATTTCACGCAACTCAAGGACCCTCGGAGAGAGTTGCAGATTTCATTATTTTCATATTTGAGCTTTCTCAAATTTTGAAAATAGGATCATTTGGATTTATTTATTTTATCTTCAATTATTTTTCCAATAAAAAAATAAGAAAGGGAATAATATGACTTTCCCAAAATTTAGGAAAAATGAAGATTTAATAAATAAATCAAATTTTGGATTTTTCGGAGTTTATTTGCTTTAGGAAAAAATGCGTATTTTAATTTTTTTTTTTGCATTTTGGCCCCGTATTAAAGTTCATTTTGTTCGACTCATTTTTGGGAGTCGGGGAAATTTATTTTATTTCATTTGGAGTTCGTTTCGATTTTAATTTATTCCTTTTGCTGCGCGAGATTTAATTTAAAAAAATTGCAGCGCTTTGGGCCAAGGGCTAAGGGCCCACCACCGCCACCTCCCTCACACACGCCACATTGCCTGGCCGTGGCGAGAGTAGTCCGAGGAGGACTCCTCCTCCTCCTGCTTGCCCCCTCCCCAAGCAACCCCCTTTATATACTCCCCACGCCTCTCCTCCCCAACCCGGCGCCACCGCCCCAACCCTTGACCGCTCCATAGCCGCCGCCGCCCGATGCCCGCCGAGCCGCCGCCGCCCGGTGCCCGCCGCGGTGCCCGCCGCCTAATCGCCCGACCGGGAGCCGGTGCCCTTGGCGACCTCGCCGGAGGTAGCCGCCGCGCCACCCTCCCCGGTCCGGTTTTGTTTTAAAAACCGTTCTTTTTGTTGTTCGGTTTTTTTTAAAAAACCCTAGATCGGTTTTTTTTTCCGGTTTAGCTACTTAGTGAACGTTCACCGATCCGTTCGTTTTAACGAACGTGTTCACCGGTTAGTTTCTGTTAACGAACGTCCATTCATTTAACCGTTCATCGTTTTTTTAATCGGATTTAATCCGTTATTTTCCGATCTCGATTTCAGATCCAATCTTCGTTCTAGTTTATTTTCTCGCTCGTTTATCGGAATCAGGTGATTCAAGCGCCTGGAGTTTCGTTTCGAAACCACCGTTCCGACTAATCCACTTAAACAAAGTTTTGCTACTGTAAAATTTGGACCTATTTTCAAATTGCTAGAACCGAGTTGTTTTCTTTCGTCGTTTGACTTTCGTTGCTTTATTTGATTCGATTCTTTTTGCAACCAGGGTTCTTAAGTTGAACTTTCTGGTTAGATCTTTTATTCGAGATTTACCTGTGCATTAGATGAGTACTTATTGTATGCTTGTTGTTTGTCTGCGATAGATCACCCGGAGTGCGCCGCTTGTTACTTCGAGTCTCTAGGTTTCATGAACGTCGGCAAGAAGGCAAGTAATACTTGATCATACTTTGTCTACTACCCAGTTTTATGCATTAGATCAATTCCTCAAACACTTGCATGATTAGGATCTAATTAAATTGTGGGATGGGAAGTAGATGAGGTAGTACCTATTACTGTTTACTTATGAAACCTTGGGAGTTACTTCTACGTTTGCTTATTATGCCATGCTATGCTAGTAGTCGTGGATTGGGTGAGTGATATCCATGATGATGTGAGATTGTTAATTAATGGTTTATTTAAGGTGGCAACTTAAACACACATCTGGGTGGATTGAGGCACCTGGTTTCTATCAGGACTTGCCTGTTTTTGTTCGGACCGCCACCCAGGCTCAAAGGGATCATAAGATTATTCAAACTAGAAACTTCCGTGTGCAGCCAGAAGCCATTATGGGCTCTGGCATAGTTGAGTAAGTCGTGCGAACTCTTATAGTGGTGGACTAGCAGATGTAGGGGATGTAGGTGTACCGGTCCACCCATCGTAAGGTGCTAGCGCTTTTGAAAGACTGTGTCTTGGTCATCCGTCTCTCAAACACCATGTAGTGCGAGAACCAAACGGAGGCGATCGAGTCTTGTGGGGAAAAGTGCGCAAACCTCTGCAGAGTGTATAAACTAATCATGATTAGCCGTGTCCCCGGTTGTGGACATCTTGAGTATCTAGTACTTGAATATCATGTGAATCTCAACATGTTACTCTAATTAATATTGTTGGGTTTTTAAATAAGTATTTTTAATTGGGATTGAGGATGCTGTCATCCATTCTCAATGTTCAACAACCACCATGATAGTTAAACAAATTTATTCCTTTGCAGTAGGGAAAAACTGGCTTTATGCAAAACTGTAACCATAGAGCTTTACCACCAGCCATATATGCATGTAGTATAGGCTTAATTCTTCATTACTCTCTATGTGTTACATTGCCAGCATATTCCATGTGCTGACCCGTTTTCGGGCTGCAACTTTCATGTTGCAGACTTTTCAGACGACGAGTAAGGTGTTTAGGTGCATTGGTTCTATACTCGGTGATGCCGATGGAGTTGATGGACTCACTTATCTTCCAAGTCTTCCGCTGTTATCGTTATTAGATGGCCTTAAGCCATATTTATTGTAATAAGTCCTCTTTTGGACAACGATGTAATAAGTGTGTGATTGCTACTCTGTTATAAATCCTTCGGCAATCTTGTGTGGTGTCGGCATTCTCGATCCAGGATGACACACGAGCACGAGACTTGATCCATTCGGTCGGGTCGCTACATTTTTCCCTTAGGTTTCGGAGCCCGAGGGTCATCTTTATTTTAGCCCCCGCCGGTGCTCCTTCGCAGTGTTGGTCCAAACAGGCAGATCGCGGGGCCACCACGGGCAACTCGAGGGCTGGTTTTACTCGTAGGGTGACCTATCCGGTGTGCCACGAGAACGAGATATATGCAGCTCCTATCGGGATTTGTCGGCACATCGGGCGGCTTTGCTGGTCTTGTTTTATTCTTGTCGAAATGTCTTGTAGCCGGGATTCCGAGACTGATCGGGTCTTCCCGGGAGAAGGAATATCCTTCGTTGATCGCGAGAGCTTATCATGGCCTAAGTTGGGACACCCTGCAGGGTATAAACTTTCGAGAGCCGTGCCGCGGTTATGTGGCAAATGGGAATTTGTTAATATCCGGTTGTAGTAAACTTGAAGTAAACTCTTCTAAAATACACCAACCGTGTGCGTAACCGTGAGTGTCTCTTTTCGGGGTTGATCGAGAGGAGAACACGGTTTATGGGTTATGTCTGACGTAAGTAGGAGTTCAGGATCACTTATTGATCATTACTAGTTGACGATCGTTCCTTTGTTTCTCTTCTCGCTATCGTTTGCGTATGTTAGCCACCATATATGCTTAGGCAGCTGCTGCAACCTCACCACTTTACCCCATTCCTTTCCCATTTAGCTTTGCTAGTCTTGATACCCATGGTAATGGGATTGCTGAGTCCTCGTGGCTCACAGATTACTACACCACCAGTTGCAGGTACAGGTTATGCGATGATCATGACGCGAGAGCGATGTTTATTTGTGTTGGAGTTTTTCATCTACTTCTTCGATCAGGGGATAGGTTCCAGGTCGGCAGCCTGGGCTAGCAGGGTGGATATTGTTTGAGTTTCTGTTTATGTCTCATCCATAGTCGGATGTTGATCTTGTATATGATGTGATGTTGTATTCGTGTGGCATTGTATGCCTTGTGTATGTATCCCCACTATTATGTAATGTTGATGTAATGATATCCACCTTGCAAAAGCGTCTTCAAGATGCGCTTCTATCCTTGGTGGGACCTTCGAGTTCCTTTAGGATAGGGTCGCATCTTGGGCGTGACACCTTAGCAGCCCCTAGTTTTATTTTCGTGCTCTTTACTTTCTTGCTTGCTTACCCAAAAAAAACACCTGCAAGGTACTTCTAGTTTCATACTTGTTCTAGGTAAAGCGAACGTCAAGCGTGTGTAGAGTTGTATCGGTGGTCGATAGAACTTGAGGGAATATTTGTTCTACCTTTAGCTCCTCGTTGGGTTCGACACTCTTACTAATCGAAAACTGTTGCGATCCCCTATACTTGTGGGTTATCAAGACCGTTTTCTGGCGCCGTTGCCGGGGAGCAATAGCGTGGGGTGAATATTCCCGTGTGTGCTTGTTTGCTTTATCACTAAGTAATTTTTATTTGATGTTCTTAGTTGTTCTCTATCTTTAATTATGGATATGGAACACAAAATACCAAAAAAACTAGAGGTACTTGCTACTCATGTAGATGGGGTAACTCCTAATACCCCCGATTCTCATTATGTGAGAGATATTATGTACTACTTTGATAATCCTGAGAAAACCCCATTCAACTTTATAATGGGAGACACGTTGGATCAACGTGAGTACTTTAGGGATTATCGCTCGACACAAAAGGGAAACTATTATGGGATCAATTTATTATGTTGCGTTGGTATGCCTGGAATCTATGCTTGAGATATGATATTACTTGTTGCTCTAGGATGGAGGCTCCACGCCTCCCCTTTTCATGCAAATTTAACGATAATGAAACCTTAGCTTCTTATGCTAATGGTATATATGATTACTATGAGGTGGAACAAATAGAAGAATTTATTGCTTTTAAGGCTGCCTATGATATTGAAGCTTTGTTTGAAAAGTATGAAGCTTTTGATGATGATGGTTATTGGTCGGAAAATCTTGCTATACTTGGATATTGCTATGAAAATTATGAATACAATTACTATATTCATGCTTTTATGAAGGAAGTCAACGCTGTCCAAGAAGAGACTAATATTTTGCAGGAAGCTATGGAAGAAGAAATTGATGAAACAATGAGCTCATTGGATGAAAAAGATGATGAGGAGAGCGAAGAACAAAAGGAGGAAGAGCGGATTAGCTACCCGTGCCCACCTTCTAATGAGAGTAACCCTCCAACTCATACATTATTTAATTCCCCTTCGTGCTTATCGAAGGATGATTGCTATGATCCCTTGAATTTGTTTGAAATATCCCTTTTTGATGATGCTTGCTATGCTTGTGGCCAAGATGCCAATATGAATTATGTTTATGGAGATGAACTTGCTATAGTTCCTTATGTTAAACATTAAATTGTTGCTATTGCACCCATGCATGATAATCCTATTATCTTTTTGAATTCTCCAAACTACACTATATCGGAGAAGTTTGTGCTTACTAAGGATTATATTGATGGGTTGCGTTTTACTACTTTACATGATGATTTTAATAGATATAATATGCATGTGCTTGCTGCTCCTACTTGCAATTATTATGAGAGAGGAACTATATCTCTACCTCTCTATGTCTCCAACACGATAAAATTGCAAGAAACTGTTTATACTATGCATTAGCCTTTACTATGTGTGCATGAATTGTTCTTTTATGACATGCCGATGCATAGGAAGAGAGTTAGACTTCGTCATCATATGATATATGTTACTTTGTGCTCACTACTAAATTACAAATCATTGCTAATTAAAATTGGCTTTGATATACCTTGGGATCCGGGTGGATTCACTACTTGAGCACTATATGCCTAGCTTAATGGCTTTAAAGAAAGCGCTGCCGGGAGACAACCGGAAGTTTTAGAGAGTCATTTATTTCTGTTGAGTGCTTTCATATAGTTTAAAAACAACAAAAATAAAGAGGGGAACCCAAAACTTTTTCAAAAAGAAAAGCGAAAGTGAGAAAGACGAGCATTGTTGATGTGGGAGCTAGCCTTGAACTTTGTTCATGCTCACGGAAACTTTGTGAATCTTGATTACAGAAACTTTTCAATAAAAATAATTATCCCCTTGTACAATTCCATTGTATTATAAAAATAATGTGCCAAGGTTTGCCTTTAGGATGTTTACAATACTTGTTGGTTTGTACGGTGTAGGACAGAAACTTTGGCTGTAGTGCATGATTTTTAGTTTTTAGCTGGAACGTCAAATGGTTCTGATTCTTATTGCACTGTATTTATGTACAAATTGTTTATTTTTCCTAATTTTTGCAGAATTTTTCAAGTATCATAAGTATGGTGAATGTTCAGATTTCTACAGACTGTTCTGTTTTAGACAGATTCTGTTTTTGATGCATAGTTTGCTTGTTTTGATGAAACTATCAATTTATATCAGTGGATTAAGCCATGAAAAAGTTATACTACAGTAGACACAATGCAAAAGCAAAATATGAATTGGTTTGCAACTGTACTTAGAGTAGTGATTTGCTTTATTATACTAACGGATCTTACCGAGTTTTACATTGAAGTTTTGTGTGGATGAAGTGTTCGATGATCGAGAAGGTCTCGATGTGAGAAGAAGGAAGAGAGGCAAGAGCTCAAGCTTGGGGATGCCCGAGGCACCCTAATTAAATATTCAAGGAGACTCAAGCATCTAAGCTTGGGGATGCTAGGAAGGCATCCCCTCTTTCTTCAACAAATATCGGTATGTTTTCGGATTCGTTTCGTTCATGCGATATGTGCAAGTCTTGGAGCGTCTTTTGCAATTAGGTTTTTATTTTTCTTTTATGCACCACGCTGGTATGAGATGGTCCTTGGTTGATTTATAGAATTCTCTATGCACTTCACTTATATCTTTTGAGTATGGCTTTATAGAATGCTTCATGTGCTTCACTTATATCATTTGAAGTTTGGATTGCTGCTTTCTCTTTACATAGACAACCGCCATTTGTAGAATGCTCTTTTGCTTCACTTATATTTGTTAGAGCTTGGGCATATATTTTGTAGAAAGAATTAAACTCTCTTGCTTCACTTATATCTATTTAGAGAGATGACAGGAACTGGTCATTCACATGGTTAGTCATAAAATCCTACATAAACTTGTAGATCGCTGAATATGATATGTTTGATTCCTTGCAATAGTTTTGCGATATAAAGATGGTGACATTAGAGTCGTGCTAGTTGAGTAATTGTGAAATCTAGAAATACTTGTGTTGAGGTTTGCAAGTCCCGTAGCATGCACGTATGGTGAACCGTTATGTAACAAAGTCGGAGCATGAGGTGTTTATTGATTGCCTTCCTTATGAGTGGCGGTCGGGGACGAGCGATGGTCTTTTCCTACCAATCTATCCCCCTAGGAGCATGCGCGTAGTACTTTGTTTCGATGACTAATAGATTTTTGCAATAAGTATGTGAGTTCTTTATGACTAATGTTGAGTCCATACATTATACGCACTCTCACCCTTCCCTCATTGCTAGCCTCTTGATGCCGTGCATTGCCCTTTCTCACCTCGAGAGTTGGTGCAAACTTCAGTGCATCCAAACCCCGTGATACGATACACTCTGTCACACATAAGCCTCATTATATCTTCCTCAAAACATCCACCATACCTACCTATTATGGCATTTCCATAGCCATTCCGAGATATATTGCCATGCAACTTCCATCATCATCATATGCATGACCTGAGCATTTGTTGTCATATTGCTTTGCATGATCGTAAGATAGCTAGCATGATGTTTTCATGGCTTGTCCTTTTTTTCGATGTCATTGCTACGCTAGATCATTGCACATCCCGGTACACCGCTGTAGGCATTCATATAGAGTCATATCTTTGTTCTAGATATCGAGTTGTAATATTGAGTTGTAAGTAAATAAAAGTGTGATGATCATCATTATTAGAGCATTGCCCCAGTGAGGAAAGGATGATGGAGACTATGATTCCCCCACAAGTCGGGATGAGACTCCGGACTTTACAAAAAAATAAAAGAGGCCAAAGAAGCCCAAATAAAAAAAGAGGCCAAAGAAGCCCACCAAAAAAATAAAAATGTATATAAAAAAATAAAATAAAATAAATGAGAGAAAAAGAGAGAAGGGGCAATGTTACTATCCTTTTACCACACTTGTGCTTCAAAGTAGCACCATGTTCTTCATATAGAGAGTCTCTTGAGTTATCACTTTCATATACTAGTGGGAATTTTCATTATAGAACTTGGCTTGTATATTCCAACGATGGGCTTCCTCAAATGCCCTAGGTCTTCATGAGCAAGCAAGTTGGATGCACACCCACTTAGTTTCAGTTTGAGCTTTCATACACTTATAGCTCTTAGTGCATCCGCTGCATGGCAATCCCTACTCCTCACATTGATATCTATTGATGGGCATCTCCATAGCCCGTTGATACGCCTAGTTGATGTGAGACTTTCTCCTTTTGTCTTCTCCACATAACCCCCATCATCATATTCTATTCCACCTATAGTGCTATGTCTATGGCTCACGCTCATGTATTGCGTGAAAGTTGAAAAGGTTTGAGAATGTCAAAAGTATGAAAAATTGCTTGGCTTGTCATCGGGGTTGTGCTTGATGTGAATATTTTGTGTGGTGAAGATGGAGCATAGCCAGACTATATGATTTTGTAGGGATGAGCTTTCTCTGGCCATGTTATTTCAATAAAACATAATTGCTTGGTTGGTATGCTTGAAGTATTATTATTATTATGTCAAAGGATAGACTATTGCTTTGAATCACTCGTGTCTTAATATTCATGCCATGATTAGACATATGATCAAGATTATGCTAGGTAGCATTCCATATAAAAAATTATCTTTTTTATCATTTACCTACTCGAGGACGAGCAGGAATTAAGCTTGGGGATGCTGATACGTCTCCGTCGTATCTATAATTTTTGATTGTTCCATGCCAATATTATTCAACTTTCATATACTTTTTGGCAACTTTTTATATTATTTTTGGGACTAACATATTGATCCGGTGCTCAGTGCCAGTCCCTGTCTGTTGCATGTTTTTGGTTTCGCAGAAAATCCATATCAAATGGAGTCCAAAAGGGATAAAAACGAACGGAGCTTATTTTTGGAAAATATGGAAAATCTGGAAGGAAAATCAACGCGAACCAGTGTCCGAGGTGGTCACGAGGTAGGAGGGCGCCCCCCTAGGGTGCGCCCCCTACCCTCATGAGCCCACCGTAAGGCGGTTGACGCTCTTCTTTTGCCGCAAGAAAGCTAATATTCAGAAAAAAATCAAGGCGAAGGTTTCAGGGCAATCGGAGTTACGGATCTCCATATATACACGAAACGGTGAAACAGAGCCAGGAGAGAACGCAGAAACAGAGAGAGACAGAGAGACAGATCCAATCTCGGTGGGGCTCTCGCCCCTCCCACGCCATGGAGACCATGGACTAGAGGGGAAACCCTTCTCCCATCTAGGGAGAAGGTCAAGTAAGAAGAAGAAGGAGGGAGGCTCTCTCCCCCTCGCTTCCGGTGGCGCCGGAACGCCGCCGGGGGCCATCATCATCACCGCGATCTTCACCAACACCTCCGCCATCTTCACCAACATCTCCATCACCTTCCCCCCTCTATCTACAGTGGTCCACTCTCCCGCAACCCGCTGTACCCTCTACTTGAACATGGTGCTTTATGCTTCATATTATTATCCAATGATGTGTTGCCATCCTATGATGTCTGAGTAGATTTTCTTTGTACTATCGGTGTTTGATGAATTCCTATGATTGATTTAATTTGCTTGTGGTTATGTTGCTGCCCTTTGATGCCCATCATATGAGCGCGCCTGTGGATCACACCATAGGGTTAGTTGTATGTTGATAGGACTATGTATTGGAGGGCAAGAGTGACAGAAGCTTCAACCTAGCATAGAAATTGATGCATATAGGATTGAAGGGGGACCAATATATCTTAATGCTATGGTTGGGTTTTACCTTAATGAACGTTAGTAGTTGCGGATGCTTGCTAATAGTTCCAATCATAAGTGCATAGAATTCCAAGTAAGGGATAACATGCTAGCAGTGGCCTCTCCCACATAATACTTGCTATCGGTCTAGTAAAGTAGTCAATTGCTTAAGGGACAATTTCGCCACACCTACCGTCACTTTTCCACACTCGCTATATTTACTTTAGTTGTATCTTTACCTTAGCAGCCCCTAGTTTTATTTTCGTGCTCTTTACTTTCTTGCTTGCTTACCAAAAAAAAACACCTACAAGGTACTTCTAGTTTCATACTTGTTCTAGGTAAAGCGAACGTCAAGCGTGCGTAGAGTTGTATCAGTGGTCGATAGAACTTGATGGAATATTTGTTCTACCTTTAGCTCCTCATTGGGTTCGACACTCTTACTTATCGAAAACTGTTGCGATCCCCTATACTTGTGGGTTATCAAGCATGCACCTCGGGTGGGGGGGATAGGACTGGTCATCTATCTCTGAATCCTCCTCTGAGGAGCTATCCGTAACCAGCAAGACATGCGCTTCGTCAGATAGCATTGTCTGCTCTGAAGACCTTGTTTCCACTCCATATTCACTGGTACGCGTCGGTGATATACAAACGGTTTTTAACCCCTTTCCGCGACGGTGTTCGGAACCGTCACCTAGTGAGTGTGGGCGATAGGGGGGGTCCTTCCCACACAACCCAGAAACCGTCGAGGACATGCCCTCCTGGCACACACGCTCGGCAAAGTGAGGTCGTGTGCGACCGGCGAGCACTCAAATACAGAAATACATATAGTAGTGCTAAAAAAATACAATTATACACGCGAAACCATTTTCGGTCGTAAGTACATCCCACACAGTCAGTCACCGCTAAACGTTTCCATTCGTATATACTTCCCACATAGTCACTCCAAGGAAAACGTTTGCGCAAGGTGGCGTAACGCAAACAGTTTTCAACAGAATGTCATGTGTGATTGTTCATTGATCCAACATGGTTTATTCCTAAAACTGTGTGCATTGCCTGAAGTCATCGCCCATGGTGTTTTCTCAATAACCGTTTGCAGTAGGAAAGCCCAATTAGCAAGCTAATTGGCCAATTAGCGGGCTAATTGCCCTATTATTAATAATCCATTTACTAATCTAATTGACATTCATATTAAGCACATAATATATTCCATTTCCATATTAAGGAAGCATGATTTCATAATTGAAATACATCGGAGTACATCATGATATAGCTTCAAAGACTCAGCTAGCCCATTACACAACCGCACTAAAGAAGAAGTTTCACATGCAACATCTAGAACCTTTCAAAAGTACATCATAGACGGTACATAGAGAGATGCATCTCATCTGGAAAACTGCGGAAGCGGAAGGTGAATATTGAGCCTTCATTCATGTTGAAGGTCTTTGCAACTTTAGGCCAATGCATGTGGATGATTGACCGTCCATCCTTCGACCTCTTCAGGAACACTTCAATATTGAACCGTGGGTGTTGTATGAAAACTTTCCTCGGCTCCTGAACACAGAGGTGGTTTGAGAGGTAATTATCAGTGAAGCCTGAAAACAAGGATGTGCATAAATATCTTCTCTATATTGGAAATGGGGCAAATGAATAAAAAAGGCAAGGTATAATAGTTAGTACCATCTTGTAAACCTCAGTGCTTCCCATTGTTTCCCTGCAACACATATAAGGTAGTTAGTCATCAGGTTAAGTAAGGGTTCACATGCTATCAATAAAATATGTTGATGATAAATAAGCACATTGCAGATTCATCAGATTAATTCAAGCCACATGGAAAACCCATTTATCCAAACCAAGCATGATTAAGAACTAGGAAATATAGCACTTGTATATGTTTCTCATGTATTAAGTGCATCCAAATTTGATTTATTCCTCACATGGTATACAATAACAGAATGCAGCCACAACAATTGAACATCACATTGCAGAATTGAACCAAGCAGTTAACTAAACACCACAACAAATGAACCAAACGTAAACTGAGCACCACATTGCACAATATAACATACTCCTAATAGAAGACCAGACAGTTAACCAAACCAAGCATGCTTAACAACTTGGAAATATATCAATTGTATTTGTTTCTCATGTATTTAGTTCAGCCAAATTCGATTTATTCCTCACATGGTATACAATAACATAATGCAGCCACAACAATTGAACATCGCATTGCAGAATTGAACCAAGCAGTTAACTAAACACCACAACAAATGAACCAAACATTAATCGAGCACCACATTGCACAATATAACATACTCGTAATAGAAGATCGACGATTAACCAAACCAATCATGCTTACCAACTTCAAATATTGCACTCAAGAATTGAACATCACATTTGTAGAATTGAACCAAGCAGTTAACTGAACACCACATTGCACGACATATAGAACATATACACTATAGCAGAAGATTGCATGGTAAAAGTAGATAGCACAATTCACTAGAATTTGGTAAGGAACGGCAGTAGCTAGCAAACTGAACATGGGTCCTTATAGTGAGCTAATAAGACAAGCTACTCCTCATTGTCGGAGATATCGATGATGATTGGCTCCTTTGACATGGAAGAGGGCGAGGCCTCTGCATCGTGGGTGCCCTCGTTGTAGTGGTAAGTTGCCTGAGCCGCCCGCACCAACCACCGGCTCTCGAGATGAGGTAAGCACGCATCGCCGAGAAAACACCTCGTAGTCTTCGTTGAAGGCACCGATGTGGCCTCGAGAAAACGCCATGAACTGTCGTTTAAAGCAGCCAACCACGTCGCGGCATCGGTGCGCGAGGCGTCAACGGTGGCCTCAATAGCGAGGTGCTCCTCCAAGATCTGGGGGTTGGCACGAATGGCAGCTATCGCGACCACATCCGCGCGTGCGGCCGCGATTTTCTTCTCCGCTGACAAATGCTCCTTGAGATCCTAGCTATACTACGTGCACCATGGCTTAGGCCGGCGCTTATTTGGTGGAGGGATCGGTGATTTGGATGGGAGGTGTCGCGCTCGCGCCGGCGGTTGGGGCATGTGGGATGTGGAGGGAGTAGGAGGATGGGGGTCGGGTGTGGATTACCTGCCTAGATAGGCGAGGCTGAGCAGCGTGAAGGAGGGTCACCGGTGAGGAGGCGGCACTGCAAGCAAGGAGTGAAGGTTTCAACTTGGAAAGGAAGGCAGAAACAGGAGAAATGTGGCTTTTGATAAGGGGGAGGGGAGGTAGATATTTCCGCGGAAGCCGAAAATTTGGAATCGTTTCAGGGAAAAATCTGGCGCGCAAAGTGTCATCAGACACGGTCCCTTATACAGAGCGGGCTGTGGACTATAGCTGTCGCACCTTCTCGCGTAAGCTTTATGCGTACTATACTCCAACAGTGCTCCAAGATATTTTGTGATGCATCTCATATGGTTGGTTATAATAAACTGTGTGGGATCTACTTGATTTTTCGTCTTGATTTGAATTACATAATGCGGTCACAACGGCCATGGACGGTGTTTGATTTGCTAGACCTTTTATCTACAGTGAAAATGCAACTATATGTGTGTAATAAAAGAATTGGAATTATTCAGGGTTCGTTTGGACATTTGTATGCATTACTTGAGTTTTCAATGCATTTATGTGCATAATTCAAATTTGAACTACATGCACATGCTCAAGTGCATATAAATTGGTTGAAAAATCAAATATTTGTCCTTGGGTGCATGCTTAGGTCCCATGCAAGAAATGGGAATGAATGTCAAACACCCTGCCACCGTCACTCGAATCAAGAAACATTGAGATACCTTGTTTTTAAATTCTAGTAAATCCAAAACTCGTCTAAAATTCATGAAACTTGGCATGCTATCATGGAGCGGCATCAGCATGCCGTGGTAAATTTTTTTGTCCCATTTGGGGCAGGTTTGGGGATATGCTTCTCACAAACCAGAGCTTCTCACAACAAGCGTGATGGTTTCGGTAGGGAACGCCCCACCTTTGGGGATGAAACGATATCCATTGCCTCTTATTGCATTCAAAATTGTTCTCGTGTCAACATAGAACAACAGGAGTGTTGTGTTACTTTTTGTGATTTTTCGGGGTTCGTTTAGACATTTTATGCATTAACTGAGTTCTCAATGCATTTATGTGCATAATTCAAATATGAACTACATGCACATGCTCCAGTGCATATAAATTGGTTGAAAAATCTAATCTTTGTCCTTGGGTGCATGCTTAGGTCCCATGCAAGAAATGTGAATGAATTTGAAACACCAGGGCACCGTTGATTGCCAGCAAAACGTTGAGATACCTGGTTTTAAAATTCTAGTAAATCCAAAACTCGTCTAAAATTCATGAAACTTGGCATGGTATCATGGAGCGGCATCAACATGTCGTGGTAAATTTTTTGTCCCATTTGGGGCAGGTTTGGGTATAAGGTTCTCACAAACCAGAGCTTATCACAACAAGCATGATGGTTTTGATACGGAACGTCCCACCTTTGGGGATGAAACGATATCCATTGCCTCTTATTGCTTTCAATTTTTTTTCTCGTGTCAACATAGAACAACAGGAGTATTGTGTCAATTTTTGTGATTTCCCGGGGTTCGTTTGGACATTTTTATGCATTAACTGAGTTTTCAATGCATTTATGTGCATAATTCAAATTTTAACTACATGCACATGCTCCAGTGCATATAAATTGGTTGAAAAATCAAATATGTGTCCTTGGGTGCATGCTTAGGTCCCATGCAAGAAATTGGAATGAATGTCAAACACCAGGGCACGGTCACTCGGCCACAAACATTGAGATACCTGGTTTTTAAAATTCTAGTAAATCAAAAACTCGTCCGAAATTCATGAAACTTGGCATGCTATCATGGAGCGGCATCAACATGCCATGCTAATTTTTTTATCTCATTTGAGGCAGGTTTGGGGATATGCTTCTCACAAACCAGAGCTTCTCACAACAAGCGTGATGGTTTCGGTAGGGAACGTCCCACCTTTGGGGACGAAATGATACCAATTGTCTCTTATTGCTTTCAAATTTTTTCTCGTGTCAACATAGAACAACAGGAGTGTTGTGTCAATTTTTGGGATTTTTTGGGGTTCGTTTGGACATTTTTGTGCATTAATTGTGCATAATTCAAATTTGGACTACATGCACATGCTCTAATGCATATAAATTGGTTGAAAATTCAAATATGTGTCCTTGGGTGCATACTTAGGTCACATGCAAGAAACTGGAATGAATTGTAAAACACCAGGGCAACGTTGATTGCCGGCAAAATGTTGAGATACTTTGTTTTTAAATTCTAGTAAATCCAAAATTCGTCTGATATTCATGAAACTTGGCATGATTTCATGGAATGGCATCAACATGCCATGGTAATTTTTCCCATTTGGGGCAGGTTTGGGTATATGCTTCTCACAAACCAGAGCTTCTCACAACAAGCATGATGGTTACGGTAGGGAACGCCCCACCTTTGGGGACGAAACGATATCCATTGCCTCTTATTGCTTTCAAATTTGTTCTCGTTTCAACATAGAACAACAGGAGTGTTGTGTTATTTTTTGTTATTTTTCAGGTTTGTTTGGACATTTTTATGCATTAAGTGAATTTTCAATGCATTTATGTGCATAATTCAAATTTGAACTACATGCACATGCTCAAGTGCATATAAATTGGTTGAAAAATCAAATCTTTGTCCTTTGGTGCATGCTTAGGTCCCATGCAAGAAATGGGAATGAATGTCAAACACCCTGCCACCGTCACTCGACCGCAAACATTGAGATACCTTGTTTTTAAATTCTAGTAAATCCAAAACTCGTCTGAATTTCATGAAACTTGGCATCCTATCATGGAGCGGCATCAACATGCCGTGGTAAATATTTTTGTCCCATTTGGGGCAGGTTTGGGGATATGCTTCTCACAAACCAGAGCTTCTCACAACAAGCGTGATGGTTTAGGGAACGCCCCACCTTTGGGGACGAAACGATATCCATTGCTTCTTATTGCTTTCAAAAAATTTCTCATGTCAACATAGAACAACAGGAGTGTTGTGTTATTTTTTGTGATTTTCAGGGTTCGTTTGGACATTTTTATGCATTAACTGAGTTCTCAATGCATTTATGTGCATAATTCAAATATGAACTACATGCACATGCTCCAGTTCATATAAATTGGTTGAAAAATCTAATCTTTGTCCTTGGGTGCATGCTTAGGTCCCATGCAAGAATTGGGGATGAATTTCAAACACCAGGGCGCCGTTGATTGCCAGCGAAACGTTGAGATACTTTGTTTTTAAATTATAGTAAATCCAAAACTCATCTGAAATTCATGAAACTTGGCATGCTATAATGTAATGGCACCCGACATGTTGTGGCATTTTTTGTGTCCATTTTGACAGAAGGCGCACTCGAATAACAGCCAACAAAGGCATTTTGAAAAAACAGCTGCCACTTTAATATCTCAAATGTTTGTATAATTCAAATAGTGTGCGTTATGTTAACCATTCACGTGACGCCACATGTCTTGGTTTTAATGGCTATAGGTTTTAATGGCTATAGGTTTTAATGGCTATTGATCGCAAACGTTTTAGATAGAACACCCGTATGCAAAGTGAGAGCAGGAATTGTGCATCTCTTGAACACAAGGCCAGTGAGGATTGTACGACGTTTGCCTTCTTCAACCAGCTGGAAGCCTTGGATGCCTTAGCTGAGAAGCACCTTGACCTCGCCACAAAAGCCGCCGCTCCTTAGCCTCCGGACGGTGGCCCGGCGCATTGAGTTGAGGAGGAGGAGGTCGTACGTTGATGGATGCATCTTTCTTCTTGGCTCCTATAACCACCACTGCATTCGCATCATCGTGGCCTTAATTCTTATTGTGCTATTGCATTCTCATTCTAGTCAATATAGACATGTGCAATCCCTTTGCTTAATTATATGCATCACTATAACTAGTACTCCATCCGTCAATTTATAAGTTGTGCTGCTAGTGTTTGGGGCCAGCGCACGATCACGCACGTTCGTGTGCATGCGGTTGCGCCGGGCGCAGCGCGACGATGAAGTTACCCGCTGCAAAAACTGCCATGCAGGGGACATGGCATTGACAATTGGGCGGCAACAGTCGGTCATCTGGGTGCCCAATAAAGGATGCAAAGAGGGATCCTACAGCAGCAAGGACCAGCTTCCCTACCGATAGCTCATCTAATGTAACTCCGTTACATTTTACGACATGTTTCCAAAACATGGACCT
Organism: Aegilops bicornis; assembly: GCA_021605145.1. Taxonomy (NCBI): domain Eukaryota; kingdom Viridiplantae; phylum Streptophyta; class Magnoliopsida; order Poales; family Poaceae; genus Aegilops; species Aegilops bicornis. The sequence goes on from CM038674.1 coordinate 278,844,102, forward strand.
CGAGGTTAATTCAACTAATAGGACGGGGCATTATATACATTCAACGCAATTAAATGTTTTCCAAAAAAGTGATATGATTTATGTGAAACTTATAAGTCATGTATGTCAAATTAACCTCTGTGTACTTGCTCTCGAATTAACCTACGGGCCTTTTTCCCGCGTATCACACACATCTTGTTAAGTTGAACCGTTTATGTTCTCTTCCCTAATCGAAAACAATTCATTCGACTGAACCATATGCTGTATATCACACACACCTTGATCTGGCTGACCGTTTCTGTTGCTTTTCCTAATAGCAAATAGTTCATCGGAGCGAACCATATGTCGTATATCGCACACGCATTAATATGGCTACCCGTTTCTATTGTTCTGTCTAATCACAAACAATTTATCTGGATCAACCGTATGCCCTGCTTCGCACACGCAACTAAAATCTGAACCATGTTTGATGCATCTGTCATCGAAAACGTTTTACACCTTTTTTGACGGTTTTTTTACACCACCATCTACGATTATGGCATCACACACAGTTTCGTCGAAGGGTCCCTGATCATAGTGTCGCGTTAGCAGCATCCTGCAGTAGTGATTTTTCCATGACCGTGTCGAATGGATGATGCACAGGAAGAGTAATTGTATGTACTAAAATTGTTAACAAATTTAATACGTAATAAAAAATGATGGCATGATATAATTCACATATAAGATGACTGGCTAACCAGGGTGGCATTGCAAAATTCACATATATGATGCCTGGCAAAACAAGATGGCATTGCATGATTCACATATACGATAAAGAAACTAAACAGATGGCATTCACACAAAGCATATCTAAACTAAGCAGATGACATATTTGATGTATAAAGTAAGCAATGCAAGGCACCATATGCATGATATTACCAACATCAGCATGCCAAGTTAGAGCGAAGACCTCAGGGGGTAAATAGGAGTGGTCTTCTCCTTATGAATCCCCCTCAGAACAGTTATCTTCCTCTTGATTACAATCCGAAATGGGTGGAAGGGGGGATGCCTTTGCGCCCAACATGGAGCGACGTCTGCATGAAATGTTATTGCCACGCAAGGCTCGTATCTTTTCTCTACATGTTCAATTCCATTGTGTACAATAACTGACATGCATAGGAATAAAACATAGTGAGATTATGTAAGGAGTGCATGCACAAATCTAGAGTGATGGTAGCAAACTATGGACAGACCCAAAACCAATGATAGCAGGCAGATAATAGCTTTAGTTAAAAATACAGATAATGGCTCTTTTAATGTTTGTTTCCACCCAACATGAAACTCACAGTAGACACCAAAGATTAACCAGATAGTAGATAGATAGTATTGATTGCTGCCCCAATATGTACCCCACAATCATTTTAAAACTCAAGTTTGATCATTAGTTTGGACCTAACTCGGAGTATAATAGGTGAACAGGACGATAAAGTAGCAAGTCATCATATTAAGCGATGCATAATGTAAGCACACACGGAAGAGTGCGGCCTCTCTTGCGGACCCATGCAGTCCTCAAGGTCATCTACTCGGTGGATGATGGTAATGCAGTTGTCGTGGCCGCCGGCGGCGGGGAAGAAGATCTGAGGCGGCGAAAGACAGTCTGGAGAGCGGATCCCTACTGTGGTGAACCCTTCCGTTGTTGGAGCAGCTGAGCTGGGGTGGAACACAGCACATCAGGAGCGGGACAAACCACACAAGGTTTTGTTTGACACATATCTGTAACAAATGTAATTGTGTAAGGGCTTGTTTGAATTTGAGGATTCTAACAATGCAGAGATAGGAAATACACAGGAATAGGATAGGAATGCACATGCAAAACAGAGAATTTAAAAACACAGGATTTCTGCCAACCTGGGTGTTTGGTTCACAAGAATTGGAAGATCACATGATGCAAAGAAGCATGGTGAGATCAAGTCAAACCACAAGAAAGTGTACGGTTATAATGCTATTGTGCTACTATCTCTTAGTCTTGTGCTTCATGAATAGGAATTTGAAAAGGAGGACAAGTGGATATTAAAATTCCTACGGTTTTTCTTTCAAGGAGACACTAACAAATCCTACAGTTTTCCTTTACTCCATTCCTTTGAACCAAATGCATGAATAGTAGTAACATAGGAAACTTTCCAATTCATATGTTTTTCCTTCACTTTTCCTTTCAAGCACCGGCGATTCTAGTAGGCAGGCTTGAGCAGGGAAAATCCTACACTAAAAAAAATGTTTTGTGCTACTTCTACTACTTTGGACCCAGGCCACTGCCCTACTAGCTCAACTCCCAGGCCCATCTACAAATGCACAGCTCAAACGCGCAGAGATAAATAATGACGGTGTTCAAGAGAGTCCATCACGAGTAGCTAAGTTGCTTGGTACCTCACTGCTTGTCATATAGTAGGAGAAACTAATCATATTTCATGTTACTACATGTGCTCAGTGGACAATATATATAACATGTAGAGTAAAAAAGAGATGCAACAAGTGTACAACCTCTTTGGCGAAGCCATGTTGATCTCAGCGTGATTGGGTTCGTCGGTGAGGATGCTCCAGCTGATTTGGCTGTCGCAGGTGGAGAAGAAGATCTTAGGCGTCTGGAGATGGAGCCCGGGGTACTGCTTCATTGTGATGGAGGGTTTCGTCGTTGGAGCAACTCCGGTGAGTTGTACGACGGCGAGGCTGAAGCAAGACAAGAGAGACAACATTAACCTAAGTGGAATCCTAATAACATCTCCAATAGATGACGTAAAAAACATAACCACAAAGTGCTAGATGTAAAATACATGAGCTGCTCATCTCTGAACTTAACTGTCGAAACTGAATTTAACTGTCAAAACTGAATTTAACTGTCGAAACTGAATTTTGCTGTCAAAAATGAATTTTACTGTCAAAACTGAACGCACTAGTAGCAGAAAAGCAGTAGCAACAGCGCCCGAAGCAGCTGGTCGCGTAGCGGCATCTCGGGTGGCAGCTACAGGGGCTCAAGCGAGAGCATTATCTGTTGTTCGTGCAGCAGCACCGCGCGCAAGAGTAAAGCAGCAGGCAGGGTGAGGCTACACGTCAGTTGACTGACTTTTTCATCTTTGGTTAGTCGATTTTCCAGCCGTTGGATACAAAATCAAGGGCATGCGGTTCATCTTCAACCTCCACCCCCCTGAGCCGCCAGCCATCACCGACCAAACTGCTCGCCGCCAGCGGCGCTCCCGCGCCATCTCGCCGCCTCGCCCGTCCCCAAACCACTCCCCACCGCTGATCTGCTACCACCCCGTCCATCACTCTAGTCCTCCCCCCCCAGTGCCGAGCTTTTTCTCCGGCGATCCC